>JAZGTH010000031.1:2080000-2375000 GCA_036877525.1 Chromobotia macracanthus
ACGTTTGCTGTTAATAAACTGCACTTGGGTTCTTAAACTTGCCTGCAGTGGACATTTTTGTGCCAATAGTTGACGGGTCTTTCTGTTTATGGATGTCACATAACCTTGCAGATCAATTTTGTCAAAGTGACATTTACAAAGTTTTAAAAGCCATCAAACAGTTTCTAAGCATCACACCAGCTAAAGTCAGTCTGGAACAGCGTTTGCCAGTAACCTTCCACTGCTCAGAGCGTTCTCACTGTAACCACTGTAATCTCCACTCCTCTTTCTCTCTGCATAACTCACATATTCTGGTCCAGTACATTGTGAACACAGTAAAGTGAAAACATACTAAGTGTGAAGACTCCCAGTGCTCTTAAAAAATTGCTTAACCAAATTACAGGACTAAAAAAATGGTCTTAATCTTTCATTACAGTTTTCATTTATATATTTTCTAAAATTAAACATTGTTGCATTTTTAGATATGGATGAAAGGCATACTCTTTTTTTATTAGTCATGTAAACTATACTGTAAATATTGCACCTGGTCATTTATTATTATTTTTTCAAAAATAATTATTGCTTTTGTTTTTTATTACATTGTTTATCATGACTATTTGATGAAACCCGGTTAACGTTTCCTAAACTGATTGTCTGTGTTGACATGGGACCAAATCATCTATTTGTCTTCACCAGTACCAGCATGTTAGTGTGTGTGGAGCTTTAGGCCTTTGAATCCTCATTCAGTTCAAATATCCAATAAACTCCTACTCACACTATCCTTATTATAAAGTACAGAGGAAAACCCACCTAAAGTCTAAAAGCTTTTACAAAGCTAAGCAACTACAGATGTGCTGTGACCTTCAGTGCCAAAGAACCTCCCTGATCTTACCCAGAATTCATCTTGATGTATTATTCTTTGACCCTAAAAGGTGGAGTATTCTCTCTGCTTTATGTTGTATTAGTGATAAAGAGATACACTTTTAATCCATGCTTGGTGAAGCAATAATACATGGAGAGGTCGAGGACACATTAATGATCGTAATATCATGTATACACTTCCAGAGATGTAACATAACAGTGGTCATGCAGTTTTTAAATTAGGAAATTATTTTATTATTTTAACAAAATGTTGTTTGGGTTATATAGGCCTGTACAGTATATAATATTTTAATTTACTTTTATATTAAAAACACACAGTCTAATCAGGCCAACATATCATTCCAGTAATGAGTCAATGGATTCAGAATTGTGTCACATTAATCAGAAATCCACTATGTGATCCAGAATTCTACAATAACATATTTCTTATTAATTTGAGTACCTCTGTTTTAAGACTCCGGATCTGAGAGATCTGGCTTACACTGGATAATTAACCCTTTGGACAATAGTTAACAGCACCAAGAGGCCCTGGCTAATGGCCTGATGAATTTTTAAGCATAGACAAAGAGGATAATGCAGCTCTAATCCATTAGAGATGTTCAGTGTGTTGTGTGCATTTAGTGATGGTAATGTGAAGTGCATAAGAAGAGTATCTAAATGGATGGGTAGTTGTGTAAGTTGTGTGTGTGGGTGTTAGTAGCTTGAAGAATCTCTGAACCTTAGCATCTGACTTTTAATAAAGAGACAATGAGGTCAGATCTGTTACTTTTTAACCAAACACTTGGAAAAAACTTCTGTTGGCTGGTTTTAGGGGAGCTTTAGTTATTTGTCAGCTGATTGTTCTTATTGTATCAGTTTGAGAAATTAAAACTGATACAAAAATAAAGCATAGCATTAGTTTTTAGTATAGCATTGGAAAGATCTAGGAGAGTAATTGTAGAGTGCTAAGTGCCTCGTAAGAAGAATAACTGCACAATTTGCACCAGATTGTAAAAGAGTTAATGTATATACTTTATATTCATGATATACACTGTATGCATAATCATGATACTTTCATTGATTTTTAACTGCCAATTTAAACCAATAATTAAAAGAATATTAAATGTATAAAAGAATGAATAAATAAAGGAATAAATAAGTAAATACACATGTTGTAGACTCTATTCACAAGGGGAGATGTTAGGTTATAATAATCTAGTCCTAATAGTTTATTCTGTAAATCTAATGTTCTTTACAGGCTGATAAAAGGGTGCAAACATAACACATGACTTGCAAACTGGTTGTATATTGTGCATTTTCACTCAAAGTCAATAACGTTTCAGTCAAAGAGTCTGAAAATAACTGCTCTTAGTTCCATTTTATCTACTACAAAGAACCTTTTGCGCACCACAAGGGTTCTGTGGATATTAAAGGTTCTGTATGGTTCTGTCTTCTCATGCTCCAGACTTTTTCTGACACACCTGCCTGGAATGGTCAAGTAACTGAAGACCTCCATTAGCAGGTTCTGGTGTGTTTTCATATTGTTGGAGCTAAACTGTACAAGATCTCCACGGCTCTTCAGACTTTATTTTCTAAGTGAAAAAAGTAAAGTAGAAAAAAGTAGCTGCACTACATCAAAATTCACTATAACTAACTAAAGAAAGAGTGATCTGAGTACTTTTAACTGGGTTTGTTGCAATGCATTCTGGGATGAGTTTGTCCATGAAGGACCAGCATCAATACTTGTGTCTGAATAATGCATATTTAGTGCCACCAAATAAGGTAATAAAACATGTCAAATGTATTATGAAAATTCCTATCATTGAAAGGAATTTAAGCAAAATAAAGTTGCAGGGAGAGTTCCCACAGAGTCACTCTCATACCAGAAATGCATAACAAAACGTACAACATAAATCTCTCCATAGCTATCTGAACACATCACACTCCTGGCTACAGGTTTATCTTTTCATTGTGTGTGTGTGACGGCCCAGCTAGCGTTACACGTCCGAAACACACTCGGAACAGGACTCGGTAAATGATGGCTGTGGGCGAGCGGGACAACTGTAAACTCTCTCTCTCTGGAGATGACCTAAAGCAGCAGGTGATATATCTGTGTTTTGGTTTGCCTCTGGGAAAACAAGCACGCTTATTTACACAGAGCACCTCTGGGTGTGGAGCAAAGACACACAAACACACCAAGACTATCAGTCTATCATCACATACAATAACACACATAGTATAACTGCAAACACTACCAAATACAGTTTAAACAGGTTCTAAATGCTAAGAAATAGTGTAGCTTTTGTAATAAATTAAGCATTTGTCATTCTTTTCAACTCAAACACATAATCTCATTTAAACTGTAGATTTAAATAAAATAATGTACTTTTTTTTAAACTGTACTTTGGATGTAGCAAACGTTGATGTACAACAGACGTATCACTCAAAACCTTACAGTACAGAAAGGTACAGAATTGTGTTTTGTTGCCATGTTTGTGCCATTACCATATTTGTGTAATACCTTTAGTGAACTGGCTGCTGAACAATGCAGACATAATTCATTCTTAGTGAATCTCCCTCTCAGTCTCACTGGCAGGACACACACAGCTGGATCTCTGTTTAAAGGGGCAGTCACACAACTAAAAACAGAAAACTTGCATTTTGCATTATACATTTTGGATGTTCATTTATGCAACAACAGTGTTTTGGGAACCTGAAATTCAAACTTTTCAAAATGTATTTCATAGTGAAGGTTTTGAAACTGATACCATTATTGTAAACTACAAAAACGCAGATTAGTGAAAACTGTGACATCATGCAGTAGGAGTATTTTAGACAGAGCTAACAGCTAACAGAGATTTTCACACACAGCCATCTCTAGGTTTACAGAGATGCTCTAAGGGAGGGTGTATATTTAATAAAAGGGCCAGTGAGTGTACACCAGTGAGTGTGCACTGTTGGGCTACATTTTGGAAGGTCATCACACCTTTGCCAGGCAAGATGTGTTCCTGGATCATTTTATATTGGTCCTGGCCAATAACCCAACATTACACCTAACAATGTCCTTAAACCTAATCCTACAATCTGATTGGTTGATAAAAATGTTGTTCATGGACAAGCAATGATGGTGATTCAGGAACATGTTTTACTTGGTGAAATAATGTTCATCACATTGGGAATGGCATATTTTTCTGTTTCACTGTAAATAAGATGTATTCTGTGCATATGCCCATTTGTACATGAAAAACTGTCACACAATGCACAATACACTTAACAATGCACTCATGTTCCCATTATTACATCTGTACACAAAATATTATTATAATAGAAAATAACATTTATAATTACTAAGATTATAACTGGACAGCACTCACTGAATTAAACATGCAAAGGCATGCAATGCATACTGTTTCACATACTGTTTAAAACAGTAACTGAGTATTACTGAGTAACTGAGTATCTGGAATGGTATTTTATTCCAAACATAAGCATACTCAGCCATTAAGACCACAAGAGCTAATCACTAACAATCAGTAATAATATTGATCTTAAGTAGTTATAAAACGTTGATCCCTATTTAGTCTTACAAGGCCAGAGTATCCTTGACAGTAATTTTAGCTGCATTAATGTTAACCATGCTCTGAACAAATCTTTTTATTTTTAGACTTTTATGGTTGTTTTGTTTTTAAATGTGGTGGTGATGATATGCAAGAAAAAATGGATTTAAAAGTAGAATAATTTAAAATATCATTCTAAGCATTGATTGATTTGTTTTATTCATTGACTGGTTTGTTTGGAAAGGTTTTTAGGTCTTTATTTATACTATCTTTGTTTGTTTTATAAAGTTTATATAAAAACTGTACAAAAAGATTTTTACAAGCATTTAATAAGGTTAAAATGACCCTAAAGGACTAAACAAGACAAATGAAGAGAAGCTATTTTAGATCTGCACTGCTGTCTCAAGAGAGCAGTAGTAATCATCTTTATCTAGATCTAATTCTGGACATGTTTCACTCCATTACAATTTGCTGGACAACATATTGTGCTGCAGAGTAATATTTCCAGTCCCTTTGACAGGAAAGTAATTTTTATTGGGGAAAATCTATGATCATATTCATAACCACCAGCTTTTGAGGTAATATGAAAGTGATTAATTTGTCTTCATGTACAGTAATCCATATTTCACATCTGCTTTACTAACATAGAACTCTAGGCATGGACATGCTAAGCATACCATTAGCTTTTGAATATGTAACTGCATGTATGTACAATCTTTTTTCAGTGTAAACACCAGTACTTATTAAAATGCTTTTCATCATAATGTTATAACCTGTTATTATAAAATATTATAAATGTAATAACTGTTATAACTGTTATAATAAAGTTACCATTATACCCTCTATTGTAAACCATAATCCTCATCCATTTAACTTCCTAGTGCTTAAATATTAAAGTAGCTTTCCTAAAACTGTAATACTTGAAAATGTTCTTTTTAATATTATAACACAGAATCTTTAAAGGACAATTGAGACTTTTGGGAAAAGAACAGGCCTGTTATTCTACCTAGAACTCTCTGCTGTGTTTGGCAAGTGCAACCTATGTAACTACCTATTTAACCTTTCAGCCACTGCCTGTATCTGACATTTCTCACATTCAGGTATAACAATGTAACAGTGTGTGACAGCCACTGAGTCAATTACTGCACTTGGCAGTTCTTCATGGACATGCAGGTCTGTCATTGGTTCTGTCACGCTTATGTGCATTTTACTAGACTGACCTGACAGCTTGTACAACTCACTTTACGTTTCCCTTTGCCTTTTGTTTTGATCTGTTACCCATCAATGTATGTAAAACACGCCTGGGTTTAGTTATTGAAGCAATCAGGGGCTTTTTTTCTCTTTAAAGATCCACCAAATGACTCTGGACATCAAATCCCTTGTGGTTGGATACCGGTGTTCCCCAAGTGTCTGTCCTAAGGCCCCTATCGATTGGCTGCAATTACAAACAAATCGAAACATGATTTATTTGGACATGAATCATTTCAATATCAAGAAAAGCCATGCCCGATGAAGACCCATCAATAACTCCCCAACCCACCCCCATGCCCTGTTCTCTGTGTACATTCCCCATAGATGCAATCATTCTCCAACATGTCAATATGACCAGTCAACCTCAAATAAGTCTAGGTGATTGAGACATTTTGATTTTTCACCCCTCCCCCTTCATTTTTTTCTTTTTGTGCACTTAATTAAGTCACCAAAAGGCTGTCAGGGATAATTTTCAAAGCACAGAACCTGGTCGCACTTGACATTTGATAATATTGCGCTACATGCTGATTGAAATTGATTTTGGAGACTCACTTTAGCCAGGTCCTTTTGACAACTCCGAGCCTATAAACCCAAGGACAAGGGCCCCTAGTTGCCGTTGCAACTCATATCCCTGCGAGTGATGGGCAGCCAGGAGCTTTAGTCAGGGAGGCGTGGCTAGGGGCCAGCAGACAGCATTCTGTCTAGGGGTCATGGATCTGGCAACTCCTAGTGTCTAATAAATCTGCACCCCTAACAGCAAGCTGGTCTTACACTCTCTCTCTCTCTCTCTCTCTCTCTCTCTCGGAAAGATTTTATACACACTTAGTAGTGCTACTAAACATTCTGATCAATACACTGGGCATTTGATGAGGACTAGTAATAAGGTGTTAGTTGTCAAGAAAACTTAGCAGCTGAATTAGAGGTTTGAATAGTTTGAATATTACATCATAAGTCTTAACAAGTGAAAACAAGTGATTTCTGTCTACAATGAAAATGAAAATACTGTGGAATGCAACAAACCCATGGTACATACTACTTAAGAAGAGCATGAAATACAGGTTGTGATGACTGGTGATTTCTTTATTCTTTATTTGGCATTTTTATTTTGTTTTACCTCTGGAAATTAACTTTTTTTTTGAACTTCCATAATGAATTTCTCCTCATTCAGGTTTGATGTTTGATGTAATACATATGAGAAGATTTTAGTCTACCAATTTATGTGGGCTGGGCTACCTGGCATAAATAGAAACCGAGCAACCAAGAAGATGTAGTGTTGATGCTGTCATAGCCAGTGAATAGCTCTGTGAAACTCTGAATAGCTTTTATTGATTGTTACATTACATTAGAAGCTTACAGAATTTGCAGAGACTGAATTTGCACAGGCTGCTCAGTTTACTTGTGCATACACTTGGTCTTGGTGTCCACACAAAAAAACAAACCCACAGTACAAGAAGTACAGAAAACAGCAATAACAGATCAATACTTAGCACATTAGCAAGACATACCATCAGCAAGAAGAAACACTTTGGTTCTCCTATAATGTTGATTGCTAATACAGTATGAGAACAGTTAAGGATGAATGTAATATCTTAGCAGGTTGTGTTGCTGTAGTTTATATCTAATACTGTTCTGATTTTGTGGCCTATCTTCACATCAGTTATTTCAAGGCATTTTTACATCACTTGTTGGGTGTTTTGTGGCACATTAATGTCTTGTTTCCTTCATTATAAACTCCCTTATGACAGCGCCTGGCACACATTATCTGGGGCATCCATGTTTGTTCAATTATAACGCCAGCGTTTCCTCCTCTTTTAGGGTTCTAACCCGCTTTTGCTAATCGCATTTTGCTGCCTCAGGCTATCAGAAAACTGTAACGCTTAGAATTGGCAAAATTTGCTTAATTATTTGTCTTCCTCTGTGGTATTCACAAGCGAGATCTATCAGCTTCCTGTCTGGCAGCATGTACGGCCTACTTAAATATATACACATGATCCAATCTTAGATAGCTTAGAAAACCCAGCAGACAGTGTAATGTTTGTGGGATTTGGCATCTCAGATCAAGGGTCTATTTCATGACGTTTTATATTAGTTTTGTATAAGAACATATGTAACATTTAGGTGCATGTTATATTTTGTTCCTAGGTAACACATTACAGCTGCATTAGAAACTTGGGAAATGCACATTTAAAATAAAGTCTATACCATAGTAAACTATACAAGGGAGGAAAAACTCTCAATCAGCAGACAAAATGAAACTATAACGCAAAAATAATGCATTATTTTTGTTAAAACAACAAAGTAACAAACACTTTCTATAAGTAATATAATTTTGTAACACTGCTTATATAAAAGTAATCTTTCCTGACTACATAAATAGCAGAATGCAACTGCAATTTTTTTTTTAATTTGAGGCATAATTCATTAACTTAAATAACTGTGTTCAAATTTTGACTGACACCATCCATGTTTCTCTTCTGTCCTTCATTCAAACAGCAGACATTCACAGACACTCACTTCAGGAGACATAACTTTAGAAAGAGCGTCTCATTTACACTGAACCCGGGGCGAGCTGTTCCTATGATTAACTAAACTACAATGAGGAGCACCTTCAGTGACTGACCTATACTGCGACTGTCCTCAACCGCGCGCGTGACACCTGATTTATCAAGCGGCTGTTAGGCCAACAGCAAACTCATAAAAATGAAGTATGGCAAAGAAAGAGGTAATGAAAGAGTTTCTGTGTTTAATAAAGCAGAGCATGTTATGCTTAACAGCTTTTTTTTACTTCTGCTCAACGTTGACCATTTACGTCATTTAAACAACATAAATGATTTTCCAATTTAAACTTTTAACATTTTAATTATGAGTATTTGTTTTCCTGAGTGTATATTGAGTGTTTATCTACAGTGCAACTAAAGGCTACTGATTACAACATAACTACCATCGCTGAAGATATTAAATGAACAATATAGATCCTAACAGGGTGATGTCATTTACACTAAAAACATAACATTTTAATTCATTTTATTTATATAGTGTATGTAAACTTAACTTTTATTTGAAGCTCTTTAATCTGAACAAACAGATTATTCAAATGATTTGGACTTCCCAATGCTTCACATGACAGAGGGTAGCATTTAGGAGAGTCATTTGATTATTGCCTGACTGGCTGTAGCATGGTGTTACTCATTGGAAAAAGTTGTGTTACTAGAAAGTTACACTTTTTTGTAAGCAGCTACTGACAGTACTAAGTAAAACAGTCATTATTTCAGTTACTCCCCAGCAGTAGGACAAAATGATTATTTCAAGCTGTTCATAAATTAACGTTAAATGTTTACTAGCAACACAGAAGGATTTATTGCGGTTAACAAATTAAATTCATCTAAGCTAATCAAACTATTTACAATGTTTTAGCAAAGGAAATAAAATGGCAATACAGCAGGCTGTCAGTCACCGCCGGGTCGAACAGGGCGGTTGCGTTCTAATTGATCAGGTCTGAATCGTGGCCTTGACAGGCGCCAGCTATTGACAGCAGTCGGGGGAGGACAGAAAGACAGAGAGAGAAAAAGAGCAGGAGAGAGCTGTCCAGTGTTATTAACCTCTGGCCCTGGCGTCCTTCTAGACATCACCACTGCAGTAATTAGGGAGTCAATCGCAATCGCATGTATCACTTAGCCTGCCGTGTCAGTCAGAGGAGCCCGTGACAGATTCATTAAGCTCTTGCCCTCCAGGTTCCCCAGTCAAACGGACCCATAAACTACTTTTAACAGGACCTCACAAATTGGAGTGGTTGAAAGGAAGGGGAGGGTACAATAACAGTGAAGAATAAACGCTCAAATGACAATTAGCATTGATCAGTGGGTGAAAACAGACACTCAGTGACAAGAGTTCACAAGTGAGAGCGCTTGTGGGTTATAACATTGCATGGAGAACGCATTCACACATTAACTTCTGAGGTACTATGATTTACGCAGACGTAAATGCATGGCAGACGCAGGTTCTGTCAGCTAGTGAAGATGCTTTTATTTGCATTCATTGTTAATTAATTCCAAAATGTGTCATTTTAAAATGTATTATCGGCATAATCATTTTAGTGAAATGTTTTTGACACATTTTTTAAAATGCAATGATGCATGAAACTGAACTGGCATAGACAGAAGTATTTGACGTTTGCATACTTGCGTACAGCATTTAGTCTGTGCACAAATGCCTGATTGACATCTGAATTAATTCTGACACTTTTTAGAACCCATGACATCAAAACTTGCTGAAAGCATCTTGCGTCGTGTACTCGTGTGAAGTACGTTTCAGGGCTTATTAGCTCTTTGTGCTTGTTTACAAACACTCTCTTAATTTCACCGAACACTGATTCATTCCCGGCTTTAATTATAGATGCGCTTTTCTACTGCACTGATTACTTCTTCTTAATTAGTCAATTCTTTACCTCATACACAAAGTGCAATTAAACACAACAAGTTATTACCTCTGTCAGACAGACCATTAGTACTGTGCGTGAGGATATACGCGTGTTAGTTTCAGCAGCCTAAGGTTCAGTCTCATTGGAGATATATGACATAAAGCAACTCCATTTTGCTGTACAAACACACACACGCATGCACACACACAGAACCACTTGCAAACAAACAACCCGTTTCATCTCAAATGCACGGCAATTACTGTACGACCATCCTCTGCAGGACTGGGAAAAGAGACAGACAGGAAGATGTAGCTCGCGGTTCCGTTGTAAATATCTCCTGCAATTCATTTGAGAGTGAAGCAGAGACATTAAGCTCAGCTGCAAGCGAAACAGCACATAAACGGCTTTAAAATTAAAATTGAGCTTGGAATCAGCTGTCGTGATGCAGTCTTGGCAAACGTTGCTGTGGCATTTTAAGAAACAGAGCAGGGCATATCGTCCGGGAGGAACCTCTCGATTGCTATTATAATTATTCACCACCTTTTAGTTGATTAACTTCTAATTGCTCCTCTGCATTGTAATGGTCCCACTCTGATCATTACAGTTATTGCCTGCCATAATTACCGGTAATGTTCTTTTCCAAACACACTTGTGATGATTGCCTGTAGAGAAAAGATGTTTTTTGGAGGCCTTCGTTGTGCATGAAATTCACACATGATGAGAAACAACATTATGGACTCACATAAATAATACATAGACAGTATTTTTAAGTTATCTGTGTAACTTTCATATTCTCAGTGACAAAATGCCATTTTTAGCTTATGCCAATAAATGGCATAAGCTAAAATTTGGCTGAAATTAATATATTTAGTTAAAATATAATATGTGCTTCTGAATCATTTTATATATTACATTGTTTTTCCTAAATAAAAACTCTTTAGTGCTAATGAACTTCTTGTGCTTAGTAGATATTTTCCAGAGTTGCTTGTGGTTACATATTTTATTGTTATTATTATATAATTAAATATAATTACATGTAATAAGTGCAACATGTTACCCAAGACTGGCCTGACTAATCAGCTATACTGTTCAGAGCATGTAATAAAAACCTGTATTAAATTGTCAACAGCTACAAATGCTTTTATACTAATGCTTTATAAATCATGCAATGCAACTGGATTCATAATACATCACATAGATTCACTGAACTGAACTGGGTTTAGATATTATCAAATATATCACAGACTTGTTTTTTTCAAGATCTGTATTGTTTTATTGTTTTTTATGTGTTAAAAGCCCAAAACCCAAAGCCGACTTAAGCATAATTCTCCAACTAGCTTTTGAGAAAGCTAAGAGAGCAGATTTTAAAGTTCTTATCAACTAAACCTCCCCCACCCTCCCACATATACCCCTGGATAATGTTCCTTGCGCAAGGCTGACCAAAGCTTTCCTTTTGTCTCCCTCTCTCTCCTGTTTTTCCAGACCATTAGAGATATTGCCGAACCTGGGAACTCTGCATGTTAAATCACTTAATCAAAAGCAATGGGTCGAAAATCTTGTTTCTCTTCTTTCATTTGATTCATTCCTCCAGATAAAGGGAGAGTAAAGAGTGCAGAAAGCACATTATCACTCTAGACCAATAGCACATGCATTATGTTGTAAGCAGCCGCAGAAAGACCATCATTGGGTTTGATCCCTGAGGGTATGGGGCGACTGTTTTCACCGATCATCCATTCAAACACCCTACGAGCGCTCTGCCGTGCACTCATCGCTTCTGTCCCTGCGTGGCCCCCGTGGACCTTCCTGTCACCGGGCTTGGCGTGAATGAATAGACCCTTTTAAGTTGAAACACCTGTGCTGTAATTCTAAAGTGTCAAACAGAGATGCATAACGCCACTTGCTTGCCTTAATAAACTTCTTGTGGAGGCAGCATTCCAGGGAGAAGAAACGTCATGCTTGCTGGTACATGCCCAAGAGCCAGCAGATTCGTTTTCGTGCCGCACCTGCACCGAGACATCAGAGGCTCCGTCCATGTTAAACCACAGAGCCGCTCACATACTGTGTTACATTAAAGGCCTGTCTGAGACCTCTGCCTGAGAGAGACAGGAGAACCAGAGCAATGAGAAGACAACATAAAAATGTCATTGTCAATTATAATCTTGAGCATACATTGGTCATGTATTTGAGGTCTGTGTTTGTCAGCTAGGCCATTCAGATAGTGTTTTCTTATTGGATGATTTTTTAATACTGAAAAGCTTCAACAACAAAGATCAACAACTTTTAATTCAACAGACAGAACAAAATATTATACATGAAAACATGTATAATGTATAATAAAATGTATAATGACCTCACATTTAATATTCTTGTCTGTATGTCTACTAACAATCTAATTTATAATAACTTTGGTAATGTCTAAAACCCAAGAGGAGGAAACAAGACTTTGCTTACAGGCATATGTTTGGGCACCATAATGCAGGAGAGAGTAAGACAAATGACTGACTTTACAGAGGAAGACAAATCCATACACACATCCTGTGCAGCTGTCACCATCTGTATTCACTAATATACACGGTCTTTCTCTCTTCATAACCTCACACAGCTGTGTGGAAATGTGTAAATTAAGGTGCAAGGCATTTAATTACAACAGCAAAGATTAAATTGATAAAACTACAATTTCTTAGAAAATCTTTCCATGTAAATGATTTTTTAGTCTGTTTTAGACCAACATGACAATAAATATTAGTATTTGTATTAGGTATTCATCACTTTTCTAGCACACATTGGGTTTAAGTTGTGAATAATGTGTGTGTCATCAGTGTGTGGTCATGCAGCCATATATACTGGAATATGTGTCTTAAGTGTCTATCTAAACACAGGCAGTTATACACATACACTAAATATCAAACTATATATCACACCAAGAAAAGGTTGTATCATGTGTAAGGCTCTGTTCTTACAGCCTGGACCAGGAATGCTTATTTGTTTATCAATGAATGAATGAAAACGTTTTATTTAATTATGAAAAATGAAATGGCACAATGTCTTTGTGGAGATTTTAAGGAGGCTAATGCATCCATGGACATCTAATAATCTTTAACCTCTTTAAGACATTCTGTGTAATTTCATGATTGGGAACCAGATCAAGGGAAGAAGAAAGACGATTTTCATGAGCCAAAGAGTGAGAAAGAGCAGTCTGGATAGAATCACTTTCTTTATGAGCGGACAGCAGGCCTGAAGGGAAATACTATCTGTTCATCTTCTTAAACTTTAAAACTTTTGCTTTTTTTCTCCAAAATCCCTTTACATGCAAACATCAACTATCCATTTAGCTAAAACTTCAAATCCACCCTGAGATGTGCTCACGGTCTTATCTGAGAGAATGTAGCATTGAAAAATCTAAGTATTAAAGCTTTCTATTTAAAATAAATGAATGATTTAAAAAGGACCAAAGTATAACAAAAACAACCTCTAAAGTAAAAATCCACTAACACAAATCTTCAAAAGCCTTTGTTCCTACAACAGCATGTACAGTATGTTTAAAAAGGAGAGTGAATGAAATAAAACTTTAATCTTCTTATGCTAGCACTTGAAACAGAACTCTGTCCTTGTTTCCGTTATAAGGGAAGATTGTGTTGTTATATAAAAAAACACTAATGATAGTTCTAAAGCTGTAATATTCCTCATGCAAATAACTTGTTTATTTGTTTTTGCTCAACTTAAATTCCGGTACAGTAATGAGAAGTGAGCGGGGGGGGTTTAATGTGTGCTTGCTTTGGTTTAAAAGTTTAAGAGGGGATGTTCTGTCATGACGCCAACACAGATCAAAAAATTAATTTGATATATATTTTGGTAAGACGATTACCCACTGGGAATAAAGTCGCAGGCATCTGCTGAGCTGCGTGGCTCATTAGGTAAGTTGGTGCACTTCTCTAATTGAGGGTTAAGTTTGAAACATGGCTCCCTTGTGACTGTAACTCACACTTTTATCCATTTCAAGTCTTGAACTGAGACTGATAATGACCACAGTAAACACTCATTACAACATTAAAAACATAAGAATGACTATAAATCTTTACTAAAGAAGAAAATGCTGACAATTGGTTCAGTTTGAAAATTTGTTCAATTATTATACGATTCATAATTATATAGATAAATATAATAAAAAAGGTTTTAAAATTCTAAACTTGAAACTTGAATACAACAACAATAATAATATAGTAGTATATTTATTGATTAATTATAATTTATCAATTTGAATATCTCGGTTTTGTCTCAGCATTAATAGCATTTTGTAATATTTTGAATAGTATCACAGCATTGCTTAATCAGTATGGTTTTATTTTAGGGTGCTGTTTTGGAAATCTTCATAAAATTTCAAAACTAATTACTGTTTCCAAACAGGTTTCCCAAACTGCCCAATCTGTGATTGGTTGGATAAATAGATAAACAGTCCCGCCTCACATTCACTTCATTGGATGAGCCAGTGTTGTTATCTCTGGTGAGCCAAGAGAAATAAAAACAAACAAAAGCACAGAATTTCACAGAAATCAGCCTACAAACGGCTTATTTATTTTTATATGAACATTTATACACATGAACTAGGATAACAAAAGGTGTAAATAATGAAATAATAAAAAATCTGAACATGCCATTACATTTTTAAAAATATTGTATGGTCAAAATAATATAAAATAAAACCCTTCGTCATAATGTGTCAAACAAATATAGAAGTAAAACATAGGACTGAAATCTGATACGACTACAACTCTGGAATAAGAACAAAAATCAGAAGTAATATTGAAAGCCATCTAAACTGCATGCATGTATTCTTAGTACTGAAGGTCCTTCACTCCTGTGTGTGATGCAGGAAACCAGTGCCTCTCTGAATAGACCACCGTACAATTAATACCAGGGTCCCATCTGTCTCGGCCTGCGTCTCAATTTGATTGTAGTCTGCTCTCCATTGTGGCTTTTTATCTCTGAGTGTTTCTCCTCTGTAGCTCAATCTCACCATTCTTTGACTATAGAGAAGAGGTGGCGTGCGTGTGTCGGTCTTTTTGTGGCAGGCGGGCTCGACTCTTAAAGAGCTGGAGTACTACTATAGCTCTTTGATTTCAGGGAGGAAAATGTTTGAGAGACTCTGGGTTCAAGACGGGCTAAATCTAGGGGGTGGAGAGCGCGGACCAGCGTGGCAATGGACAGAGAAAAATATGAGTGTAGGTGCTCTGCTATGAAAAGCATTAACATAACAAAGCTTTCATCTTGATTGAGACTTCTGGACACACACACACACACACAGACAGACAGACAGAAGCCAGTAACCTCACACAGTGTTTACATCTGACCAAAACATGCACAAATTCTCTCTGCCTGTATCTACATATGAAGATCAAATAAAGTTTTATCTGCATGATGATGAAATGACTCTGGATTTCAAAAATGATTCTAATCAGCATCTATTATCAATTTTAAAGGTCAGGGATTCAGATCACCTTTCTACAGATTTCTTTGTAAAAACATTTTTAAGCAAATCCAGTACAAACGAATCCAAAAAGTGATTTTACCTGCTTGTTCAGTTTAATTGCATGAAATTATCTAGAAATTATCTAAAATTATCTAAACTTAATTTTACTGCATTCTGTCCTTTTAAATTTGATATTAGTGTGAAATCGAGTTTTTTAAATTTGCCATAACCAAATGAAAATCCATATAGACACACACACTGGAAATTGATGGGAGCATATTGTTTAATACATTAAACATCATCCATCCATTTAAGTTTATTAACTTAGCAGTGTATTAAATACAAAATCTTACTGATTACTGCAGTATGCTTGAAAAACATACGTTAGACCAATGTTTGTTAAAAAGCAAAAAAAAAAATGTGGAAATGTTTTTAAAAGGTGTACTAGTGTTTAGCAGAAATATATTTAATGTTATGTTAATATAAATTGGCTTTGTTAAAGAAACAATACAACAACAAGACCAGAATAAATCTTTCAAAGTATGATTTTTAAAAGGCTTAAATTAATTGCACACGCAAATTATGTGTGTTAGTCTTGTCTGTTTATTTAAGTTTTTAGGCAGGTTGCACTAAAGCGATGCTTTTAAACAAGTTTACTCAAATAATATATGAAATATTCAGATTGCATGCATTTATAAAACAGTCATGACCACATCTGTTTCTGATAACATGAAAATGAAAGTTGCTTGTGAAAGGTGCCTCTGTTTAGAAGGCAAATGGCATTTTTGATTGTGCCGTCTGCTTTGTGTCTGGCTACGTTTTGCATATGTAAAGTTGGGGTGCTTATGTACATATTCAATGCCTTAAAAGGTAGGATCTTTTTACTTTGACAAGCCAGAGACATCTCAGAATGAGACACGTGAAAACATGCCCCCGTATTTGAATCTGATTCATTGGACAGCGTCTTCAAATTAATTCGGGCCAGATTGCTTTACAGCTATGTCATATTCCTTTGAATGGCAAAGCCCATTGACGGAAATGGAGGGTGACAGCCACCCCAAAAGCCTATTGCTTGATGTGGCGAGACAAAATGATAGGGGTCATAGTAAGTGTTATTACACTCGGCCCACACAATATCTCCCAAAAGCATCACACTGTGTTTTTATCCATAATTTAGATTGCCGGCTTATAGCCGCTCTCCCCTGTTAGATGAGGAAATGGAGATGTCTCGGTATGCATGGAGATTTCTCTAATCATATGTTGGCAGGAAGCAGAAAACAGCGACATGGGGTAAAATATACACCAGAAGGTGGTTACCACCGAAAGCCTCTCCATTTCATTTAGAAAATAAACAGATCACCTGGCACGACCCAGAAAAGCCATTTTAGGTCCTGGGTTTTATAAAGCGGCCACTTCGTCTGAAAAATCTTTGTAATACATGACAGTTTTCGTAAAGTAGTACACAACTGTGTTTTCTGGCCTTTTTGTCTAATGTAGCCCCAATGGCATGGCTTAGAAACCCCTTCACCACACAATACTCATATTATTCTACTCATATTTACTTAAATAGTGAAGAATGTGCAAACAAAATGAGAGTGTTGTAAGGTAACCTCACTGGAGCACACAAACCCCTTTGGTGTATAGTTTACAACCCACAGTCTTGCATAGCCAAACTTGACTTCTGGCATAAAGTCAGGTCCAGTTTGGATGCTTTTTCTGGCCAGGAACAACACAACAAGACAAGATGAGACTGTTTGACAGACAACCTCTACAACAACCAATCACACTGCAGTGTCTTTCAAAGATCTGAAGGCACTGAAATGACAAAGCTTGGTAAAGTGTTTATGAAAGCAGCACGGTACTAAACCCAGCAGACAGTAACACAGAATAAAACTGAACACTGACTGCCAGAAGTCACATATTCCATCAGAAAACCTGGAGAGGTTTTGTGTGCTATATGCATCAGATGCTCAGATAACAAGCTGTATGTGGGCAAGCCATCTGAAGCTGAGAAAAGACAAGCCACAAATGTTAATCCGTATAGAACCACAAAGAATAAGATCTGGTTAAAGTGCACAAAAAGTTCAGACGTCACTCAGTCGATTTCCTGTGATTCAGTCAAAGTCATTCAACACAGCAGTGAGGAGGAAATCATTCAGTCGTCATGTGAGTTGTGGCCGCTGTGAGACAGTAAACAGACCTTGAGTACAGTTGGGTCTGCAGACTGACTTCCTGACAACCCAGAGAGAGCTACTGTTCCACTCCGCCCTCGTGGATCATCATGACTGATAAAGACAACTCGTCAGACTCAATAGAACATGATACTTACCACACTTAACATATGGATGGATGTCAGTTATCTCCAGGCTTCTGGATTGACGAGTGGGAACAAGAATCTTGTTTTTCATGATGCACAAACAGTTCAATAAAACCTAGAATCATTATCATCAATAATTATAAAGCAACTTCCAACATTCACAAGAAGATTTCGTATAGGCAAAATAATAAGACTGAATCAGTGCAAATTGGACTAATTAAGCTAGAAGGGCCAAAAATAAATATTTCATCTTTTATTCACATTAATGTAATTTTTAATCAGTAAAATAAGTGGTCATAAGTCAACATAATATAATTAAACATGAACATGAATCAAAGTTTCATGACTAAATATTCTAATGCACCTTAATCTTTAAAGCATTACACAATATTTTCAAATGAGAAAATTCGGACTTGAATTTCCTAGTAGATAAGAAAATCTATTTTAATGCACACAAAGTTGCTTGATCTGTTAAAGAACTGTTTATTTCTGTAATTAAACATGGCTTGCCTTTGTCAGATTACTGTAAAACACTCTCATGCTGTATTACTTTTCTATTAATAATTATCATTACATTAAAGATGCTTGTAACACTTTATAAAGTGTTATCATTTAATAAATTAAAAAATAATAATTATTCATGATGTTATTATGCAAAATCACAGATGTGTACTTTAAAAAGTAAAAACCCCAAAGTACAAAGGATGATTTTTTTTCACTCTCGCTTAAGAACTGATCTCTCTCAGTCAATAAAAAACTTAGACGCAAACACTGCAGATGGTGAATATCAAATATCCCTCTTCTGCTTCCTTTACAAGCCAATGCCTTACAAATGCTTTCCAGAACAATAACTACAACAGCAATGGAAAGTGGAGTCACTTCAATGACACGTTATGTGTGCGAGCCACACAGCCGCATCATTTCTCTGAGTGTCAGTATCCTGCCTTTGACATTCAGCATCTGTCTCTCACAAACTCCATCCATCTGCACTGCCTGTTTCTCCAGCACAGTGTTTATATACTTTTAAAACAGATTGACTCCTTCAGTACATCAGAATCTGGAGCTTAATTGAACCAAGCTGCCATGAACACATAGATTAAGTGCCAAAGCAGTAGATCAGTGCAGTGGCATTGTTCAAAGAAGTAAAAGAGTTTCTTTTTTCAAACTAAAACAATTGGTGACAAGAGGCAGATAACACAATATCACAAAATCTTACTTAAATTGATAGTTTTGTTTCTGGATGCTGATTGGCCAATAGAGCTTTCCAGCTGTGCCTAAAATACATACTATATGTTAACAGTTACATGAGACTGTGACATGTGACTGCTTTGTATATTACTGCTCAGAAATAATTTTGAGAATAAACCCTAAAAACTGTTACAAATATACATTTCATTTACCATACCTTTCACCCAAAATGTTGTATCTCAATTTGTAACTCTTCATCTATATTCTTTACTGTTAACATAAAGGTTAACAGTACTTTTATTTATTTTCTGATATAACTTTTAATAGCTATAAGCTTGCCTATGTGCATGGCGGCAATAACATGAGAAAGGCAAATATAACAAACTGATAGTTTATTAGTTAACTGCATAAAAACTGTATAATGTCTCAAACCAACATTTTCCTTTCAAGGGAACTTGCGCTGCATCACAAACAGCAATGCTATGGAAATGCCTCTGGGTGATAACACTAAAGCACATAAGAGACAAACAGTGTTAGCGTCTGTCTTCAGCAGCACTCCTCCCTGCCCGCGCTTCATCACCGGTGGGCACATGTTTTATGCGTAGATTGTTTGGGTGAGGAGCATGCCCCCCACCGGCTCTTGAGGGAGCCCACTGTAGGTAGTGTAAAGCTCTCCCTCCTGGGTTTATGCTCTGATCCTGCCTGGTGCTCTTGAAAAGAGAACTCATGCTCACGGTTCCATTCCCGCTGTTGCCTAGGCTCAGAGGCAACTGCAGTTGTGGGGATCAACGATGGATCTAGCAGAGGGTATGGGGACTACTTTGCCTCTTTCTTCACCCTCACCTGCTGGATCTCTTTTCAGGGCTCAGAAGCCCGCGTTGCAGCTTCTTCCGTCCATCACCTCCATCATAAGCTGTGGAAACTGTGGGTTTGGCCACTAAGGGGGTCCAACTCATAGACTCAGGTCTCTCAAGTAAGGTTGTTGAGACCATCCTTCATTCCCTCTCGGTTACAACTATAACCATTGTTCCCTCAGAAGAGAACTAGAAACTGCATCGCTGTGCCATACTTCCTTCATACCTGTGTTCACTGCTTTGACTCTTTAGAAGCTAACACTGTATGTTTCTCATGTGCCGAGACATTCAGTCTTGCCAATACTCAAAAAATACTCAATTTTAATTAAATACTTGCCAAAACAAAGTGAAATCTGTTCAAAATATAGTTTGTCAGACATGTTGAAAATTGTGAGTAATCACTGAACACACTGAACAATTTTAGATCGGTATCAGCCACAAAGTCCTGTCGGTGTATCCCTGAAACGTAATGAAAACGTAATGATACTGTAACCTGTTAGTTGACAAAACCCCTGATGCAAATTGTTGTAGAAACAAATACAAAACAGCACAACAGTGTAAGCAGAGGACTTCTGTCCTCTCAAGGTTCTTACATTAATGCTTTTCCTGACACTGTCAACACCCTACCAATTTAATAGCATTGCAGGGCAGTCTCGCGAAATTCATTTCAATTTTTTTGATCCCTTGTAAGAACACTCTTCTCACAGCTTTTGTATTCACTGTTGGGCTAAAGTGGGATACAAAGTTGCAAAGTGCTTTTCCCCATGGTCACATAGTTGAGAAAATGTAATAGCAGAAATGTAATGGAATTCTTCATCTGACAAACAGGCAATCTTCAGGGCCGCCCCAAACCTACACTTCCATTTGCTCACCGCAAACGTTAACATTGAAATGAAGGCCTCTCTGGACCTCATTCCTCTCCTGAGATACAAAAACTGAGAGAGGGCATGCAAATTCTCAACGTTTTGCGTGAAAATGAACGCTCAATTTGCAAAGCTTAAATCAAGAATCACTTTTGAGGCTGTAGAATTGACAAAGCCCATGCACCCAACAAATATAAGCAGCTTTCCTCAAGTCATGTTAGGGCTTTCCTTGTTGGAGTACAAGCAAGTGTCAGTGTCACACTGGAATACTGTTGATTATTTTTGCTAGCAGTAAAAAGAAAGAAATGAGAAAACAACTAGCACAGAAACTCTCAGTGCAAAGTGGTTACAACTGAATTCACGGATTGTTGAACAGGAGCAATACTGAAGTTTGGCCCTATAGACCACATGAAATGAAAGAAAAAAACTGTAAAATTGTTAAAGAGGTTTAGATTCATGTAATATTTATAAAGCTGACACAAAGTTCTTCTGCAGGGACAAAAGGTCACAATAATATTATTGCATGTGACCATTAAAAGTGTAGTTTATTCTCAAAACTAACCTGTTGTTAAGGAACTGTGATTTAGGATTGCTAAAGTCTGTGATGTCTGTCGTTTTTTCATTCATGGGATCAAGCATTTTTTGACACTTGGCACGTATGAATATGCCTGCGTAGTATTCACTGTTACCTTATATAAAATATATACTTGCTTAATAGCTCTGTAAATATTTTTAAAATTATCTGTATTTTATAAATTTTTTCAGTTTTTTATCATTTATCTCCAGATTTTTTCTTTTTTGTATTTCTGTTCTTTATTTCTTTTTCTATATGTCGACAATTTAAAATTATGAAGTGCTATAAATAAATTTGATCTGTATTTTAATCAATGTTAGTCTAAGGAAATTTTATAATTTAATTTTTTGAGAGGTTTTCTTGCCAAAATAAGTCTTGTAATGGCAGAACATTTTGAGTAGAGATTTTAGGCATCATTATCAATAACAGAACGTGTCAAGGTTGAATATTTAGAGTTAAGTGGTTCTTAAAATCCCCTAGCAAGCCTTAGCAAAACCCCTAACCACTAATAAGTACATGTGTGCGATTGGATTAAAATGTTTAATTGAGCAACAAACAATTTAAACTGACACACTGAAGCAGGTGTAAGTCATATCTATGACACGTAAGACCTTTTAATACACTTGTGATAGATATTCCAGGCATGGAAGGTCTGTGTCAATACCGTCTGGATCATATCTTTATCATAAAAATGGAGAAAAGCAAAAGGGTCGATGGGACGCTTTTTCTATCTCCCATAGCCTTGCAACATAAAACTTCCTAACCACAAGAAAATAGCTTCTCATCCTGTAAGAGAGGGACTGCTCCACTCAATAAAATCATAATACCCACAATGCTTCACTTTCAGTCTCAGTTACACTGAATAGCCGCACACATTAGCTCATAAAAGTTACTTATAGCAGCTTTTCATTCGACCTAAGAAAGACACCCCTGCCAATTCAGTTAACTAACAAAATAAAGCAACATTTCCAAAATTAAATGGACAGTGAAACAGCAATAAAATACAAAAACAACACACAGTTCAAGCTTTACAATTCATGAGATTAAAACAAATTCATATATAAATATGACAAAATTAAATATAACAACAAAATATGACAATAAAATAGTTGAAGCGTAACAAAATGTAGGAGTTTATATTCATACAATTTGGTGGTTTTCTCTGTGGTCAGTTCTAATGACGTGTGTGTGTGTGTGTGTGTGTGTGTGTGTGTGTGTGTGTGTGTGTGTGTGTGTGTGCAGTGCATATGTGAGTTGTACACCTCAACAACAGATAATGTATTGGCTGAGTGAGACATTTTGCATGTGGTGAATGAACCAATTCAAATGGGCTAAACAAAGTTACAGAGAACAATATGTTGTTTAGACTTGTGTTTGTTGCTTGTGTCATCCTCCTGTGTTTGGAGGGTTAAGTGTTTGTGTGAGTATGTATATGTGTGTGTATTACTGCGCTCCATTATGTTTGTAGTGTGGGTGAGTAGAGCTCGCTGTTTGTGAACAGAAGTTTGTTTCTCAGCACATTGAATCTGTCTGCGATGCCACAGGGGGCTTATCGCCTTCGGGGTGTGTGTGCGTGTGTGTGTGTGTGTGTGTAAATATATGTTTGTATATGTGATTCAGTGAGTTGGCTGTTTTAATGTATGTACCAGTCTAGTCCTACACATGCCAGAACATTGACAAGTATGAGGGCTGATGATGTGGACCGATGGCACTCATTTTTTATTATTTAAAAAAAAACATTAAAGGCATTTCATAAGGACATCAGCTGTGTCAAGGACAGTAGTTTTCTTAAAAATACCAAATGACATGACCTTTAATGACATGGTACAGTTAGTACAGGTTTTATAATAGTATGATCCCAAGAAAATGTATTCAGTTTACAAAAATGAATCTTCTCCTCATCTTAAACTTCCTAGTTTGTTACAGACTAATTAACTTAGCTTTTCACCAGCAACATCTTAATATGTGTGCTGGATGGGTAAAGCAATTTCTGAGTATGGGTCACCATACTTGGCCAGCACATCACTTTCACTTCACTTTCAAAAATAAATAAATAAATAAATAAAATCAGGACATGGTACTAGACTTGAACATGCATCTTCTGCATAAGCACCATGATTCACCATGTCATGTCACCATGCCACTGCCCCATGGCTGACAAAACTGCAATTTTTGAAATGTTCTCTTATTCAGATGTTAGATTACTAATTGGGATGGTCCCAGTGGGGATGGGTACTAGTCTGGTTTGGGATTGTCTAGCTGATCTCTGAGCCTGTTTAGTCTCCTAGTTTGATCAGGCAGCAAGTGTCCAAAAGTCAAACTAAATAGCAAACTAGTTTTTTAAGCTGAATATATTAATTACATTATCTATTATTTATTACAGTATCTATGTAGTTTTATGATTCAAATCAAAGTTCGTAATTACTTCTTCAAGAGAACAAATGATCATCATGTCATTAGGTCAGAGCTCGGACTGTTGAAAATGCAGCATTAAGCATTCTTTCTTTTGTACTTTCTCACCAGATTGCTTTGAGAAAGAGAAAGATTTCAATGCTAGCTTCCCATTCAGATCATGATTAAAATTCATAGGCTAGTGGCTAACAGCATTTGCTAAAGCAATTTTAGAGCAGTCATAGCTTTCTTCCAACAAAATTAATTTGACAGGTTTGCATTAAGGCACCTGATCAATATCCACTTAGAGCAGTGAGTGCTAAGCAGAGAAAAATAACTGACCCGTGTGTGTTATGAGATGAAAAAAATGGATCTTGGACACTTTCTTCGCTCTCTGCCTCTTTGGCTCTTAAGCTCGCACCTACATCAGAGGCCCCTGACCTCCAGCCATTGATCGACTGCAGTTAACATGACAAAAAGAGCTGCAAGTTATACACCCACTGTATCTACCAGGGAACAATCAACCTACCTGCACTAAATGGTTGATGGAGTGACCAGCATTACTTGGCCTGTGTACAAGAACAGGAGAGGGAAAGAGAAAAATGAGTTTGCTCTCCTTACTGGAAAAGAAATAGTGTGGCAGGGCTTTGACAGGACATCTCTGTCCATGCATCTTAACAGGCGGTGGAGGAGGAAAGGCCTGCATCAGGAGAAGACCTCAGCCGGTAAACTATCGCTCAAAGGTGTGAAACTTCTCGTTGAGCCACAGTGGTGTCACATCAGCATAAATCAATAGCTGTTTCGCGGTGTGGCGGGACAGAAAGGGCTTCACAAATATTTGATAGAACTTTCACAAAAAAGAAAGCTGATGTGCATCAACAAGATTTTTTTCTTTCAGTGTTCTCGTGCCCTTGAAAACCACTTAAGATATTAAGGGAGGACCGGAATATTATAGACATTTTAATCATGTAATGCCCTATTAACATGCCAGAATACCCTAGCAACTAAAAATCACTAAGAATATCCTAGAAACTGCATATCAATGTGGCTAACAACCACTCAGAACACCTTAGCAACCACACAGCATGTTCTACCCAAAACCCTTTAACTACATAACAATACCATACCCACCATCCAGAACAGCCTGGCTTTGTAGTGGTGAGTTTCGCATAGCTACAAAGCACTACCCACATTTTTAAAATCTTCATTTTGTTTTCTTCTCAAAATGTACCTGTTTTGTTTTACAGCTATCTATGGCTTTTCCTCTGCCTGCATGTTACGGTTTTACCCAAAGACTTATTCTCACTCAAGACGCATTACTTATTCATCCGCCACTCAGTTCTGTTTCCCTCTCATTCCAAACACATTTTCTATTTATTCAAAACCCATTTCCCTCTCAATTCGGGATCTGAAGGATTGGGTTAATGTGAGCAGGTTTGGTTCATTCATCTCTGCCTCACCCGAGGGCCAGTTGTATCTGTTAATGTGTTGAAACCAGACTGCTAATCAGACTGAAACCTTGATTCCCATCCAAGAACAAAGAACCAGAATGAACTTCAAGACAAAAGGAAGAGTAATTGACAGAGCTGGTATAACTATTGACAAAGACCAAAAGTTGAGTGTTTAGCATCTAAGGAGATTTTCTTTACTTCAAAGTGCTTGTTTGACCTGAACACATGCACTTTTAGACATATAACTTTTGCCATAAATGTATTCGTTAATAGTTTACATGTAAAAGCTGCATAAATTATTTAAACAAATAGTTTGAGCATGTATGAGGTTACAATGTTCTAACGAAAGCAGCCCAACAATCACAATCACTGAAAGAGATGATGTACTCACTCCACTGCATTTACTTGTAGGACTATGTGAGGTTGGAATCTAAAATCTAAACTCATTGGATCACAAGGATATTTGTACTCATTTACATAACATTTTACATTTATGTATTTGGCAGATGCTTATATGAATGTACATTTTGCATATTACACATATTTAATAGTATGTTTAAATGGATCTATAGCCTTTACACTGTTATTTACACTGAATTACACTGAATGCAATTCTCTACCAGTTGAGCTACAGAACTGTAATTTTGCTGCATCACTTTGGATTTTTGCTTTCAAGTGTGGACAGATAAAATCTCATTAGACCTGGTTACAACGCAGCGTTATACTAACTTAAATTTTTACTACCTTCTAACCTAAGTTTTATCCCTGTTTGTCATTTTCCTTGGGGACTTAAACTTGCAAGTAACATTTGCAACTCCTTGGCCTATCACCTATTCACATCCCCACTGAGTCCATTAGCAGAGCGAGTGAACAGATGCTGCTGGCAAACAGGTTCCTCAAGGCACCTTGGCCACATTTTCTAGGTGAAATGTAGATTGAGGCAGACATCAATAAATAATTACGGGTCTTGAGACTCTTAAATAGGAATCTATGCAGTGTGAAGTGGCGTTTAATCGAGTAACTTCTGACACTGTATCCATCACTGGAGAAGCCGCAGACATCAGCAGAAAAAGAACAAGTCTGCTTCTGCTGAGATTTGCTTTCATTTGCTTTGTTTCTGGAAGGGGCCACTTGGTGATATTTAAATTCATCAATCGACTTGAGTTCGCACTGGTCTCCAGGCACATTGCAGACCTAACTGTGAAAATCAAACAGGCTATAATCATAGCAGCACGATAAAGAGAAGATCAAATTGGTGCCTTTCCACCCTAATTTAATGAAGCCTGAATACCTGAGAAGTTCGGTTGCTCTGTAGCATTTGCATTTAGCAGTAATCATATCAGCAGTGATATGTATTATTTGCAGAAGTGTACCCAAAATGCAAATTTATGGATTTGATTTTCTCGTCTCCGTGTTATGAGTGCGTATCAATGAAATGAAAAGGATTTCATATTCCATTCTACCATCAAGAGTCAACAACCAAAACTCATATACCCTATTACTGGGACAGATATGATTACATTGTACAATAGAATCGTTTCTCTCGAATCGTTAGAAAATAAGCAGTAATTGAAATATTAAAATGCTCACTTAAGGACTTTAAATTATGCTGATGTAGTTAGATTCTGTTTTCAGTCGAGGGGCTAAATTTGGTAAGTTACTACTTTTGATTACTCATTTAACATCACCGTGGAAATAAACTCCAGACACACAATGTGTTTCATGTTTTCAGTCATTTTAGCCAACGCAACACGATTCTCATGCCGCGACCCATTTTAAATGGAATTTTTTGATGTGCTTGTGGCCGGCTCTATCGATTTTTACATTTCTCCAAACAGCAAGTTGGCAAGTAGGTTTATGGACACAGTGTAAAAATGTCCCCCAACAAAGACGCTCAGCTACACTGGTTATGAATAAACTAGCTTTATATAGATGTCATTTGGCCAGTAATAGACAGTAAATAAAAGCCAAAGGCTAGTTGAGGTTAAATCAAAGTTGTTGGGGATTTCCCAAAGATTTACAAATGACCTTGGGGATCTAAATGTAACAAATGATTCTACACATGGCATTTACGTGAACATATTGCACCACAATTCACTTCTATTCATTTTATATAATGTCCTTTATATTGAAAAAAGCATTCTGATTCAGCTGCAAAAAAAAACTGTGGGTAATGTTTTATTGGCTTGAAAAACAGATACTGCGCAGTATACAACAGTCATTCATTGATAAACCACTAGAAGTTTTGTATAATATTACAACTGTTAGTCTCTATTTAAGTCATACAATTACTTATACCTCAAATTAAGAAAGAAATTTCATCACACGTCATGAAAGAATCATGTTAGCAGATATCAGTTGATCATCAGCAGGAAATCTTAAGGAGATGAATATGAGTTTAACATGTAAACATGAACATCAGTCATTTAAATATATTCAAAGTCAAATTTCCACCAAACTTTACAATGATAAAATAAAAATTAAAAAATGTGCTATGTAAATGTAAATATGTTGACTATTGAAAGCTAATCACTGGAGATCATAACTTTGGCACAGTGAAGACAGTAGCCAGTTTGCTTCGAAATGCCTCCGCATCACAAACTCATAATATTACAACATGCTATTTTAATTCATTTAGCCTGATATAAAACAGTGTAGCATATATATTTACTTAAACACATTGTATGTCTAAACCCTGCAGAAACCTACTTTAACAATCAGCTTTTGAAAATGCAACAGTCACTTTTCTCTACATTGACACCTTTGTCAATGTAGACCCTTATTTCCATACAGCGTGTTTTTGCTTAATATTCACCTTAAACAGGGATCATGCATAAATGGCAATTAGATTATTATAATGTATTTGACTGATTTAAAAAGTCTTCAATAATCATAACTCAGTGAGATTGCTTATAGATCGTGCCTCCCTGGATTCAACTGCCCAAAAGCAACATGCTCTAAAAATCACTTCAGATTGAGTCAAAAGTATTGGCAGCTTTCACATTACAGCTGCTCAAATGCATTGTTGTTGGGGGGTGGGGGTTTGGTTTGTGTCTGCAAACCAATCAATCTAGGTGAGAATCACATTGGCCTTCTAAGCAAAAGCGCTTGGAGAGATTTCTGGGCCATGGTGTCACCAATCCGATTTCCACCAGTGACCTCTGATCTGCAGTGTCATGGGCCCAGCTGACACACAGTAGTCAACAGGAATCAATAGCCACTGCTGGGGTCACTTCACCTTGTATAAAAAAAGACATTATATATTTATTTGTATTAAAGCTTGACACATTCGGCTTTTATTCTGAATGCACTCTCACACTAATGAAATGTCAATCTACAGGAAAACATAAAGGCAGAGAATGAGATTTGCTGGGTGTGGTGAGGGAGGGGGTTGGGGAGGTAAACCTAAGTTTGTAATTCAGTGACAATTCAGAGTCAATGTGAAGGGTTTTATATGTGGAATTATTTAAAAGTAGTAGTAGAATAACAAAGTAAACATTTGTTATTCCGTTTCTAAGAAAACATGTGGTTTCTATCTACAGAAATACAGACAGTTCATGACACATGACATAAGCTCATATATCCATAATAGCCTCATTATACATTCTGTTTAGTCATTAATGTGGGCTGTATTTGCCTAATCAGGTCTGTTATTACATGAAATTGCATCCACTCTAATTAAATTCACACTAATGTCTACATGCTCATGTCACAGGACTGTAAAATGGAGTGTCTTAAAAGAATATTTCTTGCGTTCCACGGCAGGTTTTATTGTATTCTCAGTGGACTCCAGGGAGGTGGCAGCCATCCCCACCCTGTGTACCCAGAGTGTGTTGTTTGTGCTGTCAGGGGCCGTTGTTTTGGTAAATGGAGAGTTAAACCGATATATCCAAGCGTAAAATCTGAAAGGGTCCCCAGTGGGAGCCCGGGGGCTGGTGTTTGAAATCAACTACATATCAATTGAGCAGCGTAGAGCGGATGGTATGATAAATTCTATTCTGCAGACGTCTATAAATTACTTTTCTCTCACAATATCTCTTCCTCCAGCATGCTCGAATCCCTCTTTTTCCTTCATCTCACTCTGCTCAGCGCAAACTACACCTTTAATATCGTCCCCTGAGGCTGTGTGGCAGCAAACTACAATTGTGTCACAGAGATGTTCAGAGGGACATTTTCATAGCGGGAGCGACAATATTAACAGAACATTCCGTGCATGTGCGTGGCGGATATTTCCCCAGAATTCCTTGCCTGTTCCCTTCTCGTCCCGGGTGGATCGCTGGCGTGTTATCTCGCAGTTCATTATCTCAGTGTTTCTGTAAGTAAGTAAGCTTAGATTGAATTACTAGGGGCTCTATTGTCTATTTGGAATTCTCCTTCCATGTCGCCCTGGTAATGAATGGCCAATTTGCTCCGTCTTTGTGAAGGCTGCTTGTGTGTATCAGTCACTTAATTACTCTCAGACTGTTGGCGGAGGTTTTATTGGTGATACAGGGCAGTAAAGGCCCGGTGAGTGGGGAGGAGATGGGTGGGGGGGATTCTCAATGGACACAGAGGCAAGAAACTGCATGGCAATGCAGACCTGCACAGTTTACACAGACTTTGAACAGCACTAATTTCAAGCATAGTTTTATAGCAACATTTCAACTAAATGTGACCACCAATGATCACCATACAACCTGAACATATGTCTTTCTAGAGCATAAAAGTGAGTGGATGATGATATAAGTGTCTGCTTATAGCAAATGATCTGTGGAAGGTGCAGATTCACTTAAATTGATGTGAATGTAACATTCTGCCACAGTATTTTAGACAAACCCCATTTAATCTACACAAATTGTGTAAATTACAACGATTATCCCAGCAAATACAGTTTTACAGCATTTACATTAATTAACAAAATGTTATTTTGAGAGTTCTAGGATACTACCTAAGAATAACATTTTTAATAAATTGTATATATAATGTTAAAAAGTTAATTAATTAACTAATGTTACTGCAAGAACATTTTGATAACTTTGAGAGAACTTTTTAAAGAACATTAACTAACGTTTTGAGAATGTTCCCTGTTAGCTTGGATTCTTGATGAGAATGGTAACAATCCTGTAGTATGCTTACAAAATACCACAGTTTTTTTTACAATAAAACAGGGCTAACTTGGTGTTAGACATTAAAACAAATCATTAAAACAAACAAATATTCTCGCTGTTTGAAGGAGATCCTGTATTAAATTTAACAGCAAAAACATTATCAGTATGTTTGTTTTTATTGGCATGGTTTATAGCGTGCTATTCTTCTGTATAAATATGGTTATCATTTAGCATTATGTTTTGTATGTAAATACTATGGCATGTGATATGCTATCACTGTACCTCCAAATTATATTATAAGGTTTTACAGGTCTACCAATAATTTAATAAAAACTACCATATTTTGATAAAAACAATGGTCACCCTGTTACATTGTGTAAGAACATTATGTTGTAATTGCATTACTGTCTAATTCCACTCCACAGTGTGCATTTAATACATAATTATTTTGTGGAACGGCTTATAATTACCCACTGTTGTTATCATGGCTAAATTCATTAACTATAATAACATGTCATTTGTATAGCATGGATAATGTAAAATGTTACCAACTGTGTTGCTAACAAGGCTGAAAGTGCCACAATGCAGAGACACCAGTGAGACAAATGCTAATTCAAGCAAGGCATGGGTCACAAACCTGTCCTCCCCAGAGCAGAGACAAAACCACTCCATAGTCTCCCCCCATTTAGTACTCAGACCTCAGTCTGATGGGGCTCAGCAGGATGGTGTGCAAATGGGGTGTGGAGAGAGAGAGAGAGAGAGAGAGAGAGAGAGAGGGAGCCGCAGGCCAATCTGTGCTCAGCCCCCTCAGAGCTGCCCTGTGTTTCCAGCGGCTGTACCTGAATAAGGGGGACGCAGGCCTGCTTCTTCCTCTATGCACCGACAGCCAGGGGATTTGCAAATCTGCCGTGTTAACTGGAAAATCTCCATATGATCCAAATGTGATTCAAAACCCCCATCCAAACAGTGGTGTATACACCCCACCGCCGGTCATTTCTACAAGAGTTTATATGGCCACTAATGATAGTGTGATCGCAATTAAATTGTAAAAAATGTATATATATTGTGTATATATGATGTATATATCAAAAAACAGTGCAGGTGTGAGTCTCTGGTGAACGTGTCATATTTTAGAGCAAAATAAAAACTAAATAAAGAATAATATGAACCGTATTTTGCATTGTGACATTATTTTCATAACACCACCTCCATTCCAAATTCTCATAATTCTCACAGCTGTCATTCTGAACTTAAAAAGCAAAATAAATAAATAATAAAAATATTGTACTGATTTCAGAAATCGGCTTTATAATTTACCTTACATTAAATGTACCATGGTTACAGTGGGCTCCTGCCCAAATACCATAGTTAGTAGACTTATTGTTACAATAATAAAAAAGGCTAACTTGGTCACTGTTTTAGCTTGTAAACCGGTAAACTAGTAGTAAACTGTAAACTGGTACATATATTTTTAAAAAATAATATATGTGTGGCACATCTATACTGCGCAGCTAACATTTGCCTGTCATTTTATTCGTGTTTTTGACCTATTTGAACAGTTAAAATATTGTCTTGTCGTCACAGCACGAGCAGCTGAGCCACACTGACTCAGCTAAACATGCTAAGCAGCAATTAGTGAGCGTTAAATACTGGTTTAGTGATCATGGGTTTCCACTGTGCAGAGATTAGACGTGACAGCTAACACTACAGATGAATGATGAGAGGAGAAGGTTCTCAGAGATGCACTGCCACGACTAACAGCTGCATAATGGCTTGAGAAATGAACATTGCATGTGCTAAAATGTATTAATGTACAGTATTGTGGCCATGAGGAAATAAATAAAATAAGTGTTAACAATGTATCAAACTTGGCCCATTTGCTTTCTCAATAAATGCGTAAATTAATAAATGGCACTTTTTGAAGAAACACTGATTCCTCAGTGCAGTTTATTCTAAAGATAAACTAAAGGAAAACTGTTTTAATAGTCTTTCATTAAAATGTAATATGAACATTTTATAACTTTTATATAACTTTTATTATTATTAACTTATATTTTGTGTTAAAGCTGCACAGATCAGGAAAAATATTAACTAGCAATATCAGTATGTATATTTGTTTGTTATAATTTCTCAAATCCTGGGCCTATATCATTACCTGGCGTGTTATAAAAAATACTGTCTATTTTCACCCACCGCCGTTCAAAAATGAAACAAAGTCTTTGAAAAATTATTGAAAGCTCAAAATATCATGTCTATGATTGAAGGTCTCTTGTAATTTCTTACGATAAGTTGTAGTCAGAGGTTGTCCTTGTGCCACATGTTTAAAATGGAATAATTTGGGGTAAATTGTAATTTGGCAGGACTCATCATCTGTAAAACCATAGTTCCACAGGGACGTGTGTGATGTACGTGTGCCTCATGGATTCGTATAAAGCAGAGCGTGCCCCTTTAAACCCAGCCTGAGATTCCAGCAAATTGTCTAAGCCAAGCTGCCAATTAACCTCATGTCCCTCACCAGTGGAGAGGGGGAGGCGGGCGGGGGCTCGCGGCTAGGTTAATTGCTTCATGTTAGAACATCGAAACGTGAGTGAATCACCTCGAGTCAGGGGACTCTAGTCGAAACGTATGACAGAGTCTACAGTACTTATGTTTGTATTAATTGTTACATACTTGCATATATGTAATAAATAGCAAATTTTCAAATACATTCTAACCCTCATAAAAAAACGACTCACAGCATGTTTTTTCAAGACGTTTATGATTTAAAAAATATGTGAGTTTGGATAGACTCTGAAGCATCCAGTATTGATGTATTGATGTGCAGCTTTAAAAACAGAAATTGTAACAAACCTTCTGGCCCGCATTGGAACCTGCTGAAATGTTTGCAAGGATTTCGCCGCAAGCGACCGATTTAAATACTCAGACACATTCCCAACCAAATCAACCCCACAGTTCCATGAATATTTATGTTTCATTTTTGTAGGACAATTGGAAGGAAAACACAAAGCTCGTCCATACCGGAATGTTAACTAGATCGTAACCATATCTTAAATGGTGTCACTTATATAAAGTGTTTGAAGGCTGTCTTGTCTTACCTTGTCTTTAATCTGAGTCTTTATCTGGAGGCATTACCTTACAGACACTGTCTTCTCATTGACTGCTTTCATCTGTATCTTGAGCCTGATCAGATAGCTGATTCATGACACGAGAACGTGATATTTCGAGAAAAGTGGCATTGTAATTACACTCCAGTAGCATTAGTAAAACTCTTTCCCCTCTTTCACAATATTGCACTTCAACGCAACTCAAAAGAAGATCTGCCTCATTAAGAATCACACTTTTACTGTGTTTACCGAAAGATTGCAGAAGGATACAGTAAACAGATTGCCAGAACACATTATAATTGGTTTAAGAGAAGGTGGCCCCAAAAACTTTTCTGAACATTTACGCCAGACTTAAAATTAATTTTATTGCATTAGATAAACTAAATGGCACCTGCAAACATATTATGCTAAATTAATTAATTTTACTTATTTTGATTGAGTTTTGCAATTTTTTTGTAAAATGGTGTCAAGATGATTTTAGTGGTTGTGTAAAGTCAGTTCCTCTGAAGTTCACACAGGCGTCCTGAGTAACCAGATGTAGTTTATTACATCAACTATGGACATGTTCTACCAGCGCTTACTGGTAGAGAAAGTGTCCCAATATTTTTTCTTTCATCATTTGAAACCTAAGAATGATTTGCTTGAAATGTGTTTGTGCAATCTTTCCTTAAAATGTCACTTGATTTAACATTCTGTCATTAAATGCACAGATAATTATACAGTTTGGGGCTAAAGTGTTCAAAAACTTTATGGGCCCAATGTACTTGAGTATTGCTTTGTTAAACAACAAAATGCACAGAAAATAATAAGTAAACAAAGTTCAGTAAATGCAGTATAATTTTTATAACCAATAAAACAGTGTCAAAGTAAAAAACGTGAATCACATGTCCATTAACATCACCCATCATAGCAGCTTTCTGAATGATTTTTAAAGAGGTTTTGGAACATTTGAAGATGTTTTAAGGTTTTGTGGCAGTATGTAGATTAGTGGAAGGTCTCTATTTTAAAACACTGATGAAGCCAGACAATGTTTACAACAGCATTGCAAAGTTGGTGCGTAACATGAACGCCAAACTGAACTGATGTCTAGCCAATAAATAAGTAACGCATGTTCCTCAAGTTGCCTGGCAGACTGATAGAGGAGAGGCCCCACAAAGAGTACGTCATCTGATGTGCTGTTCCAACTACGTTAAAATTAATAATAATTATGCTAATCTGTTATATGTTAATAACACGCACTACACATACATGCAAGCAGTAACCTGCTTTAGCAAATAAACAGGTCTAAGTCCTTCTCAATGTGTTATAACAATAATATTAAAAAAGCAGCCAACCAACTTTTACATTGTGCAAATAATAGCTAAATAATTAAAACACTGTGCGACAGGGAAAGTGAGAGTATATGTGTGCATCACTGTCAGTAACTTAATGTCTACGACAAGTCTAACTCAAGGTCACAGTTTAGAGATACAGTTTCCTTCTGAACACAGTGCTGGAAACAGAGTCAAAGTATCATGCAGTGCAACTTGCCTCTGTTTTAGTAATGGAATTTAATTCAATACACATCCATTATGTATTAGTAAAACCAATTAAAAGATTGTGTTAAATTATCAGTAAAGCTGAATAAACGACTGATGTTTACTCCAAATTTTATAAACCACCTGGGGTTGGGGTGGGTATATATGATTCCAGTTATATACCGTTTATGTTTGTTGTCCATCTTCAATACATCAGAACCCATAACTTCAACAGCAATAGAACAGAAAAGAAACTGTGGAAACTTTTGAAAGCGCAGAGGCAGTGCCTGAAAGATCTGTGGGCTTCCATGTCACTTCCATTCAGGTCGAGCGTGTAAGTGTGTGTGTAACACCCTGCCCTGTCATTAAGTGTATGTAAACCAATCCGTAATGTGGCTGAACAGACAGGGTGGTCTGGAACATTGCTTATGTGTGTGTGTGTGTTGTGTGTTGGGGTCACAAATAGAGTAATTAATTTCCATACATCTCATTGCCAGAATTGCTTACTGATCCAGGGAGCAAGATCAGAGATGTCACTGTGTAAATTGAGTCAGGGACCCTGGCCCTTACATCAGACACTCGCCCATTTTCCAGCACACTCACCCTGACAAGGTAACAAGGGCAGAGTGGATGGGGGACGCCACCCTTCCCCTTACGCTGATGGACAAGGGGAATTGGCTCAATAAATTGCACCCTGTAAAAAGCTGTGTGTTCTTCATTAAAACACTGTGAATCTGTACTGCTATTCATTAACATGCTGCTAGGACCAGACAAGATGTTTAATCTAGTGAGCACGCACCTCGCCTTGCCCCAGAATGTCTGAGAGACAACAGCCCCCCTCTGAAAAAGAGATTCTTATTTATTAACGGGAGGTGACGGGTACTGAATAAGTTGTTGTTGTTCCCATTTCGTTCTGTGTTGCACTTCCCCGGCCCAAAATTGCAGGGTTTGCTTATGAAGGGCTTTAATTTGGGAGATGGTGTCTTTGTAAATCAAAGCCGACAGCAGCCTGTTGGATCAAAGCGAGCTGTCCGTAAGCATTAGTGCAAACAAAACTTTAAAAAACAAGAGAGGTTGTCCAGGTATGCATTAGAATGTCCTGACTGTAAAAAGTGAAAATGTGCAGTTTTTATATTAGGGAGCTAATAGATTTCTTGGTACATGCTAAGTTTATTCAGTCATAAAATATGATTTTGGTCTTAAATAAATGCAGTTAATTTATATGCTACCACAAAAAAACTTAAAAAAAAAAGGTTTAAGTAGGTGTATACAAACAGAATGCATATGCGTATAAATAACAGTTTACACACAGCACAGAATACAGAGCTCTGATAAAGACACTTCATTAATTGTCATGTTAAAGCAGCGTTTCATGCCACATTCACAGAACAAACAAAACTGTCAGAGGAAGCTGCATGTCATTTACTGTACAGTTCCAATTACATATTAGTTCACTATTAAAAGTAACACATAAAATGTCTTTGTGTTTTTTCAGAGCAAACATTACATGTACTTCTAATTAAATAACCGGCACCTTAACATATCTGTAATATGAATATATCCAGAGGACATAAAGCTTGTACAGCAACCCAAATGAATTAAATAAACACATTTACAACCTCTCCTGCTTCACACAACGACAGCAGCTGGAAATAGCAGAAGTAGAAAAAAAACATAACAAAAAAAGATGAAAAACAAAAGTGCCAACAAGAAAACACATCAAAAATAATTTTTGAAACATTAATCCCATTGTGTGGTCTTGGGCAAGTCAGAACAAATAGACTTTATTCCCTGGGCCTGGACTCCATCCATTTTCTGCCTGCGATCAATATTTATGAATCCCCAAGGATTTTTGTGAAATAAAGCACATAAACAATCTGCTCTGGGCCACAGTTTGTAGCGGCTGAAGAACACTCAGCAAGCCCAAACCACTGCAGTCAGAGAGGACAGGCCTCCATTACAACAGCCATGTCTGGGTATAAAAGTGCAAACGCAATGCATTGTGGGAAGGAAAAGGTGAATCCACACAGATGGGAGTAAGGAGATGCTGAAATGGAGTTTGGGAGCTGTCTTACTGTGAGGAAATGTGTGTGTATATACATAGAAGAGATAGCAAATCAGATTTATGTAACTGAAGAAGTTAATGAGGCAAGAAAGGGTCTCAGAAGATCTTTGAGGGATTTTTATTACTTTGGCTGATTTTATATGCGCTGACATGTTTGTAATGCTCCTTAGGAATAATGGAACACTTCCAGTCTTTTCCAATATATTGAAGAGGTTCTGCATTAAAATGAAATTCTAGTTTTATAGCTTTTTATTGTATTGCAATAATTAAGAATATGCTGCATTTTATCTGTTGTTGTTGTATTTCACTACTGATGATTTTAATTGAACTTGAACGTGTTAGTTTATTTCTATTCAGCATGTAGTACATTCAATGCAGAATATTTATTCTATATATGTCAGATATAGATGAACTCATGCAAATAAAGAATTCTATAAAATGCTTTTATTTGTTTCAAGTTTTTAAAAATTACTGTATGTATAATATTACTGTACTGTATATTACTGTATGTATAATATTAAATATGTACATATAATATATAAGCCTTATATAACAACATTTGTATGAACTAAATTGTTCTATTTATACGCCTCCATCCTAACATCAGAACATCGCCAGCAATGCAGATCCCACACAAATAATTGATTAATTAATAATTAATTGTGTTTTTATCTCCAGAAATGATATTTGTCTCAGTGTCGCTTCTTTTTGTTTTAGAGAGCACCTATCAGCTGTGCAGGTGCAAACATGGCATGTAATTAACATGTCATAATCAAAATGACTAAGTTTGACACATTGTAATCACTGCATGGAGATTAGCCTGTAGCCAGAGGCCATCCATGCGGCCTGTTTTAATATCATTTGCATAATGAAAGCCCAGCGCCAGTAATAGCTTTGCTTTCTCTTATTATCATAATTTCACCCTGGGCAGAGAAGAGTGCCACCCTGTCTGCTCATTACCTCGGACAAACTGAGAGACAAAGTCAAGCTCAACTCCGGCATACACTTCAAACTCACAGCACCGCGCGGGTCTGATCTCTGACAGACGAACCTGCACCATTTCATAGAACAATGACGACAACCTTAACAAGTCACCTTGATAAATTGGGTGAGTGTGAGTGACGTTTCAAATGAAAAATATATATATGGAAGATTTTGAAATTTTTACATTAAAAAGGACTTGCGAAAAGATTAACTATAGTATGAATGTACCTAAAAATGTAATACCTACAGTATATAGGAATATAATATTGGTTGTATACTGTGCATGCACTGAGGTCCAAAAGTCTGAGACCACATTGTTTTTTGTCATGAATGATGAATTATCAAAGAAATATCAAAGATTCTGGACTAATTCTCATTCTCACTAATTAAAGATGTAAGCAAATCTGTGACCTTGACCACAGCTCAGATTTCATTGCTTCCATTGAAGCACACAAGCTGCTGATTGGTTAATTTTATAATAATGATGTGAAAACGTTAATCAACAGGTGTATGCCAGTTTAAGTGAATGCTGTCATTCAGTCATGTCTAAAGGGGAACACACCATAAATTAAAAAAGTCATTTTATTATGTATTAATCAGTTGTTATGCATGCTAATAATGCAATATGCATCAAAATCAATATGCATCAAAGCCTAAATAAATCGTCACATTATGTCATTTTGTTCTCACAATATCGGCAACCTGTTGTGTTAATGGGTCCAAAAAATTCAGTCAAATGGAATAGAAAAAAATTTAAAAAAATAGAAAATGGAATATTGGAAAAAAAAACGGAAAAATGACATTCCGGCATCAGGGCATTCAATTAACACAATGTGATAAAATTTATTTAATAAACATTTAGTCCCATTTTAAGCAAAATAGTCTAAGCAAAAAGGTTTGCTACAATAGAACGACACTGATCACTGTAGGTGAAATGTAAAAGTTTAATAAGACAGTACACTGTATGTCTCTGGTGTGTTATGTAAAGTTAAATGTACACTAACCTGCTGGGACCTAAAGAGATGGGCTGAGTGTGGCCTTCCTATGGGAGATAACAGACACACCCTAAAAATATCACTGATCTGAGATCAGCTCACAATGAGAGTGCTGGAGAGTTATTAGTGCTCTCCTGTCATATAGTGATCTCAAATTTATGGACAGGAAGACACTGATCCTCAGTCAGTACTTACACTTTTAGCTTGCTGATGCTTAAGAACAATGAGAACAGAGTACAGAGAGAGGGTCAGTTTACACCACAGAGATGTTACAGCCCAGCCCATAACGTCAGTCTATATGAGCAGAATATGTTACATACAGTCACTGATCCTGTAAGCATTTCACTTCAAAGTATTTGTCTTATTTTTATTATTATCAAATTAAAATAATAAATACAATGACTAAAACACTTTAAATGTATCAATCAAAAGCTACTTTAAAGATATAAAAAAGTCTTTGGACTTAAAATGTTGCAGGTTTCTGGGTTGTAAAGCAGTTCACCCAGATCTGACTGTTTACATATTCTAATTTATGTTATATTAAGTTTATATTATGATTTCTTTTGGAGCATAGTGGAGAAAAAACCAGAGAAAAGAAAATGAATACATGTACTCAACAGGCAACCAATACAAATGAGTTTAAACAGGTGTAATTTGGTTTCTCTTTCTGGACAGTGAAAGCAGTCTAGCTGAAGCGTTCTGTAATTTACCTATAAAGGTTTCAGGCAACCCAACATCAGGTGCATTATAATAGTCAAACAGGGTACAAACTAGGGTATCATTTTTTCCTAAACCCATTAGGAATATAACTATTGGAAAATATAGTTTTCACAACAAGAAAGGGGATTTGAGCTAATAATGCTTATTACTGGAAACTGCCAGTAATTAAATAAAAGACATTTTAGCGCATCTAATTTTACTTTGACTTGATTAGTGGATTATCTTGTCTTTTAAAAATGGATTTTATTAAGTGGGATCAATCAAAAAACAAGATGGTGAGAACAAAAATGATTCAGCAGTGAAGATGAGCTTTTAAAAGAAGATGAGGCGTGTTATTGTTAAAACTAATCGAATGTTAAATAGACTTCATTCATGGAATCTAATCTAACACCTGAGTCTATTTGTAAGTGGTGCACTGTACCTGTACCTGAACAGAAAAAAGACTTTCAATACATTTAAAACCAGAATATACCTGCTTATTAAAACTAATCATCACACCAGATTTCTAGATATCATTGCAAAAAAAACACAGAAATTGAGATCTGAAGATTTTTTATCTATTTCAGCTCATATTTTTATTTCTCCACCGTATATGCTAGTAGCATTTAGAAACAGAAGGAGGATAAGCAGAAATGAAATTGTGGCATTTGGTCTCTGTATCACATTGATTCCTGACAAAAATAAACTATCAGCAAACAATGCTCTATAAAAAAAGGATCGTGTTTGGTGCTGGTGAGACGATGGAGGATACCTCGGACTAATGTAATTCATCGTAACATACTGTTCCCACATCTATGAAGTCATAAAGTACTGATCCAGGCAATGGAGTGGAGGGCCGGGCAGAGTGGGACAGGGTGGGCACCCAAAGCCAACAGTATTGACAAAGGCATGCATTTGCTAAAATGATGATGAATATTTCATGTGGACAAGGGTTTCAGAGCTCCTTGAGCGGATGTAAATAAGTCAAGAGCATATGATATTTACCCCAGGATAAAACATTGATGAGCGCTCTGGCTATTTAAGAGGGCTAAACATGACATGGTGTTTACACTAGGGTCAGACAGAGGGGTCAGCCAAAGGCGTAGGCTTCCAGCTTAAAGAGATGGATAACGTTACAGGGCAAAAAGGCACACGCTGCCCCAGAAGTAGTGACAGGCATCAGACTAATATACCTCTTTGGTTGCCATTAAAGGAACAGTTCACAGAGCATACCTGTCCTTAACAAGTATTATGATTTAAAGCATCATATTCAAGCTATAGTTGTGATGTGGACTCTGTAATCTTTATGGTTATCATTACTGTTATCATCCTTGGTGTGAACAGCCTTTAGGATTTGGAGTTTATACAAAGTAGTTGCAATACATTTACATTAACATTCAGGTATTTAGCAGACGCTTTAATTCAAAGTGCTTACAAGATAAGGAAAACAATGAAGTGATGTATCATACAGAGGCAATAACATGAGAAATGCTGTACAAAGTTACAAATAGTGAACAATAGAACAATGAATAACAATAACAATAAACTGTCATCAGCTTTATGAAATTCATAACAACAGCAAAAAAAAATAAAAAACCAAGGTAGCAAGTTAGCCTAATTTTTTGATAATGCAGATTATTCACACCCCATGTGTTTAATGTGACTCATATAATTATACTTATGTAGTCATAATGAGAGCTTTATGTTTACATGATTCAGAGTATTCACAAAGCTCGTTTATTAATGATCATTTACTCACTGACTGGTTCCTCTCAATGTTCAGCAATGCTGTCAGTAGTTTTAAAATACAAAAGTTCAAAAGAAATTCCAGTTCATTCTTGTTGGGCATCAGGTAGTTTCATTTAGATAACCAACAACAAACAATACAGAGGACAGACTGTAATGTGACAGAAAGCCAAAGTGAAGTAGATTAAAGGAACAATTTAACCCAAAATAAAACTTCTGTCATTTTATAATATCATTTAATTTACAGCAAAACAAAACTTCTGTCATCTTATAATAATGTTCATGTTGCTACAAACTCTAAACTTCTTCCTCAATGACTTTCATTGTATGGACAAAAACAGCTAATAATTCTTAAAGTAACTTCTTCTGCAGAATAAATCATATAAGTTTGGAATGACAAATGATGGTCACTTTAATGGTGCTGTCTTTAAAGAATATCAAATAACATTCTTGTCAGCCACTCATCTGGTCTGCATCAGTCCTGTTGTTTAACTGATATTCCTCAGCCTGCACTTCTTCAGCATGCTTAAGTCAGCGAGAGCTTTTTAATGTAAGGTGAATGAAGAAGCGTAAATACTTTGGCAGTGGTCAGAACTGTTGCATTATATATTTTGTGGGAAATAAACACAGGCGCTGTGGTCAGGCCACAGAACAGCCTGAGCACTTCACTCTGATCGGACGCATTACCTATTCACCACAGCAAGACTGCCTGCTTGTGTGCATTAGGTCTTCAGCAGTCACAGTTATATGACACCAGATGAAGTGGGTGGCGCACGGGCGCCTCTGCACAACAAAACTCCCCCCATCACTCCCCTCTGATGACAAAAAGTCAGAGTAAAGACAAACAAAAGAGAAAAAGAATATAGTCATGCGTAAAAAACTGCGATGATGCGAAGTGTCAGCATCGCATTATGTCTTGATCAACAGATGACTGATCATACTGAGTGCTGCCCATCCTTCACCAGCCCGTTGTTTGATGACAGAATGGTGAGCTGCCCCTGTGCATTTCCCACAAGCCCCTTTCAACACCCCCTCACCAGCACTCTCCTATCCTCCCCCGGGGCAGGAGCATCAATAACGCACGCGCTCGGCCGGTCGAGGGGAGAAAACAGGGCCGCTGTGAACCCCTGAGGCCTCTGCCACGCACCCCCAACATTACAGTCCGCCCATCCGTCATCACCTCGACCCCGCCTGGGGTCAACACCACCCTCTGACCAGCCAAAGGATGGGAGCGTCCATGGCTACCATGGCGTCTGGCTACTGGTCCATATCACTCATACATCATATACCATGAGATATGAGACTTGTTGTACCCTGTATGTCTATGTGATGCATGACAGATATGGAGCAAATGACACAGTAGAACAGATGAGCTATGAAAAGATAAAATAAAATGTGTTTGAAAATTTGTAAAGCCAATCAGTGTGAGACAATCAGAAAACCTGGAGGCAGTTTTTGCCAAAGGCATGAGTTTGGGCCAGAACTACGTCTTTGTCTGAACAATGTTTGGAGGAGAGTATAGAACACTTACTTCCTGCACAAAACAAAATTGCAACTTAGACATGGTGCACAGCGGTTTATTACAAAAAATAAATCTAGCCAATGAGGCCACATAATAAAAATGAATACACATGAATGCCCCTCATACTTTAGTTTTACATTGTGATATTGGTGTCAATGTTTTTCTAGTTTGCAGAGCTCTGTACTGCTATTTAAAAATAATGACTATGATTGCTTGCCAGTGACTAGAAATGACCAGGGAAAGAACCTTTGAGTCGCCACGATCACACAACTCCGGGATGAAGCCTAATCCAGAGGTTTAGACCTGATACAAAGAGGCACATAGTGCTTGTAATAGTTAAAATCTTCCTCTGCAGGAAAGTGAGCAATCAATATGTTTCTAGTTGGTTTGTTTATAGTGTCCCAAAATTAGACAACCAGTCCACTGTCACATTTAATTAAGATCAATATCACAGAAAATCAGCTTAACAAAACGAGATTAGTCGCTAATTTTGCACCCACAAATGTTTGTCTGTCTACTGAAGAAGCAAAATGCAATTATATCCAAATCTTATAATGTGCGAACACAACTTCTACAGGATGTGCTTCAACACAATCCTGTGTCAAGAATGTCTGCGGTTAACAACAGTGACGTCTTTTAAACGAACGTGTCTTAAGATTTAACGAACTTGAACAAAAGCCCTCACTAGAGATTCTATTAGCATGTATTACAGCTAGCTTCTCGAAGAAAATTAACTTAGCCACAGTCTGCACCATATGTAGTCAAGTGCACTGTCTTTATTACGAGTAAGAGACATACAATGAAATTGATTAGCAGAACATAGAAGAATGTACTCGAAACAACAGTGAAAGAACCACCGCTAGGTCATCCAGTGTGCGGCTGTCGTTCAAAGCAGATAATAAGCTATCTGTACATTTCTAAAGATGGAAATTGTGGTGAGAGGTACAGCAGGCATTCAGACGACTGCCTGCTTGCCCATAACTGCTCTGAGTGTAATGGGGGACTCCTTCAACACCTGAGACCACCACACATTTCCAGAGCCTCTATTCCTGCCACCAAACCTCTCAGCACACTAGTTTCTCTTTCATCTTCACGAAACCCTTCCTTTGCGTCCTTTTTTGCTATTTGGTGAGGGAACACCTCCTCCACAACGGCAAGAGAGAGAAGAACACTGAATTAAACAAACAAACACAAAGCTGCGTGAAGCAATGCTTAATAAAGTCGCACATGGCTCCCGTTTCATCTTCTCAAAAGCTGTTCAGGAAATATCAACACTCAAGTGCAAGTCCTCCTCTTCTCCACTTCTCAGGGGTCTTGTATCAGTCACCACTTCACAAGGTTCTTTCTTGTTCTGACACACTTTTTAATTAGATTGTCCACTGCGCGACCTTTTATGACAGCCCCAGCAAGGTTAGGAGCCTCAGCCATGCTCTACATTGAGGTTCTACATAACAGTCTGTGCTATGAATTAAGACAGTGACCGAACACTCAGACACCAGTTTAAAGACAACTGGCTCCCTTGCTGACTGCGCACTGGTTAGTTATGCGTGAGGTATTGTTGATAATCTATTTAAAAAACAGATGTGTCATACTGTCTTTCCCTGTTTTCTTATTAAATGTAGACCATGAACTGGTACGATCTGTCATATTCAGAACACAAACTGACTATGATTACCGCACAGAACATCTTATTGATGAAACCACACTTAATGAAACTGACCTTGACATATCCAAAGGAAATCAATTAGAAATCAATGCCGGAGCAAAACCAGGCCCAAAGACCGACTCTGACTTGACATGACGTCTGAGTCATGGAAGGATTTTGGAAGAGAGGAGGTGTCTCTGTATATTTAAGGATTAGCAACTCCCCCTTCCCTTAACTGGGTTCCTTAGTTATTAATTTTACTGTTAAATACTCAAAGAAAAGCGTTTTAAGCAGCTCTCATTAATACGCCTCTTCTCTTTGTAACCCAGCTAGGTGAGAATGTCTCTGTGGCTAATTATTACCTTCTTATGCAAATGCCGTTAGTCATGCTTAAAGTGTACTTTTTCTTATTTAATTAATTAAAACAATCATCTATGAACTTTAAATTAGTCTGGTGTAAAATAATCTCTTTTTATCGTTTAATAATTAGCAGGCAGTAAAGCGGCTGTATTAATTGCATTTAGGCTTCCGCCCCAGGAGATGCGCAGAGAGGAACAGAATTCTGCTTCCTGAAATAGCAAATTCCCATGAACTGAAAAGCTTGGAAGGAAAAGAAAGAGAGAGAGAGACAGAGGGAGAGAGAGAGCGGGTGACAGATGAAGGAAAGGGAAAAAGACAAAAAAAGACAAGAGAATAAACTCTTTTTCTGCGCTCTTTAAATTACCCCTGGGAATCAAACACAACCCTTAATTAGCCTAGCGCCGTGGTAAAATTGATTGAAATGCAGAACATCAATTATTAAATGTAACAGTTTTTCATAACTCCCCCTGCATCTCTTTTGGTGGGAGTGTGCATGGCAAATCACTTGGGTGTTACCTCTGAAAACACACTGCAAATGAGAGGACTCAAGTTCAGTTCTCCACCACCCCTCTGTATCTGATATCTGCTGCGTCTTTGGATATGTATCACCAATGCTCTGTATCTCCATCGCTCTGCTCAGATGTTTACATAATCAGGCAAGAATCTGTGATGCATGTTTGTTAACCTCCCTTCATGCACTTTGAGACATATGAAAGTACAGGTGTGCTATGAAATAACAAGGGTTAAGCAAGGGTGCGTACTAGGCCCATTTAGTTCCCGCCTTGTGAAGTAGACACAGCACAGAGTATACTTCTAATCACAATGCAGAACATTTGCTTTCAAACATTCATGCCTGAGACCTCTGGTTCATGCACTACAGCTTGACCCTGGGTTCAAAACATCACTGTCAATTAACTGATCAGGTTCAGGTCAAGATAAGTTCTTATCATTAATTATCAAACTATCAAACTGCTGTTGTTCAGGTAAGTTTATTTGCAGCTGCTCAAATACTAATCTAACAAGCCCAGCTTTTTTAAAAGTGTACCCAGGCAATAAGCAGCTCAAATTGTTTCTGTGATTACCAAATTGCCGAAACAGTGTGTTAGTTAAAGCCATCTGACTGGCAAACAGAAGAGCTCATTACCAAAAAAAAACAGTATTAATCTGTTAAAACAGCAATAATCTGTATTATTGCTTTAATTACCCTGCGAATAAGAGCAACTCAAATTCACAACTCACAGACTGGCTGTTTGCCCATACAGGTCATTTTCCCTAGAACTGCTGCCAGCTGCTGGTGAGAATGTGCATTCCAGCCTTCAGTGCACAAGATGTAAAAGTGACTTTTGCATGGTACACCTCCAGGAATCAGCAGTGTCTCTTATATTTAAAATTATTTTTGTGTTTCTTAATCTATTGATACTAGCCATTCACTCCTGAAGATAAGACCTCAAACAGAAGAAGAATTGCATGTTGGATGACCTTAGAATTTATTTTCACGAGTTTGCACAACATTGCATATGAATTTATTACAGTTACAAGCCCCCCAGAGCAACCTTAGGATAATTGCTTTGGTCCAGGGCAAAATAATGACAGCAAAAATTATTTATTTGATTTCTGCAAAGATCAAACCAGCAACCTTTAACTTACCAACCCTGTGCCTTAACCACTGCAACACACCACCCCTGCCTCTGAGGTCTCTTAGGGGTCAGTGGCTGGGAGACTACCTGAACCCAATGTCCTGCGTGTCCTGGCAATTTTCAGTGCTTACCATGGGTGAAAAAACTCATTTGAGCCTAATTAATTTTTTGCAGGGCATCTGTGCTCCAGTTACTGCAGACCTTTGCCAAAGTATCAGGAAAAGGACTTCAGAAGACATTCAACACTTCACACTGGACAAGTCAGAGGGCAGTACACAAAAGAATCCATAGAGCCCATTGTAAGAAGTCAGGGTCAAGTATAGGTTAGGATGATGTTTTAATTAGCTGGCCATAACTTATACATGATTTCTGTTTCCCTATGGCCAAAACTCAACAATAGGGCTACTCCTGAGTGATCCAAGCAGAATAGCGCAAGATGGGCAGGCAGTGTGCGGATCAGTTAGGTATAACATGCAAAGAAATCTCACAGTTAACCAATCATGTGAACAAAGAGACCTAGGAAAGATTCACATGGTCAGTTTAGAATGAAACAGTTTCATATTTACATTATGGCTACTTGGACGTAACAGTCTGACCCCAGGTACCTAGCAGATTAAGTGAAACAGCCATTCTTTTCGATAAACTCCTTTTCCAGGACCACAATCTACAGTGATAGCGCCCATGATCATACGCCCATTCAAATAAAACAAAATGCAAACCCAACAGGCCTATTTAGAATACATTTCCAGTAAGTCAGTTTGTAAGTAAATATAAATTTTTGGGAAATGTTTTCTGGTGCACATTAACAAGCCATCAGGGATTACACAGTGAAATGCTGCCAAACCAGATGTAACTTCAAGACTAAATGCTGCATAAATTATGAACTAATAAAGCGTAAGTTGGAGAAACCACTAAGTGCCCATCCTGACCACAGAGAGTTTTAACATGAGAGGAATGATTAACAAATGCTGCGCTACATCTCTGAGCTTTCAGCAACCAGTGAGCTCTGTGTGGTTGTGCCTAAAATCAAATTGATCAAATCCCCAAAGACAAAAACTGATGAGACTGATTCAAAGTGAGCTGACCTAAATCCTTCTGCTTGTGATATTACAGTTACACGTTCAGTGCAAAAATAAAGTTATTTAAATATGTATTTGCCTGTGATGTATAATATAGCCTGTGACTGGAGGACACTACATGATAATAGCAGGGCTAAAAATATTACTCTGTATAGCACCTTGTACACTTAAAACGCAGAAATGCTGTTGAAAGTGTTTCATATATAAACCGTTTGTTTGAGGAGTTTAACTTGTGAAGTTTAATTCAATTTATTATTTGACCGAGACAAATATTAAAGCTCAGATTAAGAAACATTTAAATGTGTGTATACACACGCACACACAGTTTAGATCTTTTATATAAACATTCATTTTAAGCTCAAAATTAACGTTAAATATTGACATTGATGTTCAATCCGACATGAAGTTTCTTAGATTTGCCCATTTGATGTGGCAGGCGTGTTGGGCAGCGGAAGGAGCTTCAGGGCTCGTACGTTCCTGAAGCTCTTGCGCCCCTTAGTGGCCACATAAATGAAGTGCGCCTGTATTTCTTCTCACTTTCAGATAGTGAACGACTTATTGTTGCAGCTTTTCAGATGCCTAATGCGTGCATTATCATTTTACCCCTTCCGTAACATATACACGAACCTATAAAAATGTCACAATTTTTACACAAGCTACACTGTTCTTTAATATAGACACTGTCAATTATAGCCAAAATGTTATTTAAAAGTTCTATAGATGTATTTTGTTCTGAATATTGTCTTTATTAAGGTTAGTCACTAGTTGGTCTTCTGCTATACCTGATGCAGCCTATTAAGGGCATGATTAACTCATAAATGTAACCAGAAGCGATGCTCTTCTGTATGCAGTGTTGCATACAGAAAATCTGACTGAAATTTTCAATAAGACAATGAGATCAGGCTGTCCCATAAGTGACTTTATCTTTCTGTGCTTCTGTGCAATTTCTACTAGACCAGTTTCCAGACCAGTAATCTGTAGTGAAGACCCTTAAAAGCAAAAAAAAGTGTCATTTTGAGCTAGACACAAGATATACTTTAATAAAAACTTTAAAAGTGAAAAAGACAAAGTAAATTAAGTGTGATACAAGATGTGGTAAAAACATTTGTTCATGTGACATTTGTTCATGACAGTTAGGGAATCTTATATATATATATATATATATATATATATATATATATATATATATATATATATATATATATATATATATATATATATATATATATATATATATATATAATATACTAAAGACCTATAAAAATTTGCATTAAAGATATTCACTGCATATCAGGTCTCATAGATGCATATCAAGTGCCAGTAGGTCATACAAATTAAAGACAAACAATTTCAATGACTTTTTGTCCCAGAAAACACAGACAAGAGAACAGTCATTAACATGAGAATTCAAACTTTTTATTAGTGTATTTATGAAGTCTGCATATGCAACACGCCTGAAAGCTTATCGCCTGAAGTTCACGTCCTACCAATACATCTCTCTACTGGTCAAACAAGCTCACCAACTGTTAAATGCTTTGCAAAAAGAAAGAAAAAAACAGATCAAGTAAAACAAAAATTCTATACACACATATATATATCTATATATATGCATATGTCTGGTCCACTTTCAGTTCTGTTTGGTTTTCTTTCCACATCCAGTCAATAATGGCAAGCAGAATGTTCCCAGTCTCTTATGGCCACTGTGTCAGGTTTAAAAAAGGGCTTCAGCTTTTCACTAGATGCATTCAAAATACAATCGCTAAAGATCATCAATGAAGGAAAATGTGAAGACAGGTGCAAAGAGGGGAATGGATATTTGAAACGCCTTTATCACTGCCACAAGTAAAAAATAACAGACAGTTATATCACAGTCATTAGTAAAAGTTGTACAACAATCACGCATACTACAGTTGCACAGTTATCCCTGTAAAACCAACCTGGTCCTAAGTTTTTTCCCCAATTGCAAACAGACAAAACATTGCAACGTTTCCATGGTATTTAACGGTAGCCTGAATTTCCCCTTCAGATAACCATGTGCTTGAGGGGCGGAGGGATGCACAGTATTGTGTTGAAACGGGTTTTTGTGGGTAACTATGAGGGGAAAAACAACTAAAAGATCAAGTCTTATGCATTTCAGGTCGATTGAGGTTTTAAAGATCAGAGCAAAACGTTAACCGGGACAACAGCTTGGATTGTAAATAGAAGAGAAAAAGATATTTGCGCTTATAAAAACTTCATGCTAAATAACTTTTGTATGATAGGACATTTCATTATGAAGCCATGTTCCTTTAAAAAGAGGGCATGATCTAAAAAAATATTCAATTCTAATAAAAAGGAAGAGAGCTTTGAAGATCTTAAATATATTTATATATAAAAATACATGAAAATACAAAAAGCAGCTAAAAGAAAGATAAAAGGGAAAAAAAATCTTGTAATCGTAAAGGATAACCTAGTTTATTAACACTTAAAGCTTAAATACTTGGATTTGTTTTTTATTTTTCAGTTTGTTTGAAAGATTTGGACTGCAAGACCATTGTAATAATCTTTGAAAGTCTTTGTTCATCTTCTAAGGAAAGTTTTTCTGAAGAAATAAACCAGACTCCTAAACCACTCCACAGCTAAACTAGTGAATACTTCACCCACTCAATAGAAAGGTAATTAGGAGGGCTGGTACAAACTTGTGGGAGTTTAAATTGAATGTGGGTCTTTTTATGCTTTTTCCTCTGTGAAACATTCCCATCAGCTCATATTTGGAATACAAGAAGCATGTCTAACAGCAGCATACCTCAAATCAAAATGACATTCTTAAGTGGTCTGGGGCAATAGTACACTAAAATAAGTGTTTCTTTTGGCATTACTTTTAGAAATCATTGAAAACATGATTAAGTCGTAACTTGTTAAATCGACAATTTTGACGTGTATAAAAACAAAGAATGTGACTTTTTGCCAGAAAAAGTTACTTCCTTGAACAACCCAATTCAACTTGTTAACTGGAAATAATCTCCATTACAAGTTTGAGTATTCACTTCATCACAGGGAAAACAAATTACTGCTACATGTGTGTGAACTTATGTCCTGCCTTCTAAAACTTTCACACAGCACACACCTTCCCTCCATTTCAAAAACAATTAAAATAAAAACCAATAAACATTTCAAATTCTACTACTAAGACATTTAATATTGAGGGTTTATGAAAGAAAAGAAGAGAGAATTAAAGGTGCATGAAGCTGATGTGACAGCAAGTGCCGTGTTCAGGGCTGAACAGTGAGATCATCAGGGGTTTGGTGGGGATTTAGAGAGAGAGAGAAAAGGTCACAAATACTATGAAAGAGAAAGAGAAGGGGCGGGTTATAATAAGTCTGTTGTTCTTCGAGTTGTCGGGTGATGTGATTGTAGAATCAGTCGTTTTTTGGGGGGCAAAGGAGAGAGAGAGAGCTTCGTCATGATGATTAGGACATACTGGAACAGCGTACAGAGGGTGAGCCCATCTGGGTCAGAACCTTATCCAGCCACTGCAGAGGACCGTTGAGGTGCAGCTCAATCCAGCAGGGTGTGCTCGTCACCGTCTGTCGTCTACAAAATACACCAAAACAAAATGGATCATAATCATATATGATTATGATCCATTTTGAGTACAAGATTCTTAATATTCAATAATAATATCGGTTTGACTCTACAGACACAATTGGATGAGAACAAAACAGAATTGAGCTGGATGATAACATTACTGTTTTCTGCAAAGCCACTTTATAGTTGATTTGAATGTTGATGTTGTAAAATGTGAAATATGAAAAGCTGTGTATATATATATATAATTATTATTATCTTAGTAACATCAGTTTGTTTTTTGACACAGAAGCATTTTCCAGAAGAGAATAATGATTTAACAAATTATTTACTCACCTTCAAGTTGTTCCAAAACTGTATTAATTTTTTCTGCTGAACACAGGAAGATATTTTGCAATAAATACTATGGGAGTCAATTGTGCCCCCAAACTGTTTCAATACAAACATTCTTCAAAATATCTTCATGTGTAAAGAAAATGAACAGATATGCATACAAGTTTGGAACAACTTGAGGCGGAGAAAATTCTTTTTTCTGTGAACTTTTAAATGTGAAAATAAAATGAAAACAAAAGAAATATATCTGAGCCTTAGTAGGTCTTCTTGAACACAGGGGTCTAAACACTGTTTTCTACCAAGTCTAATCTAAGTTTTATTTCAAACATAGCCTGACATGTTTTTGCAATGTAGTGTGGACAGGAAAAATTGTTACACAATTTCAATTCCTAATACAACAGACTTTCAATACAACAATTGCTTTCATAATTACTCGTTTATTCAGTGACACAGTCATGTGATTATTTTTAGATGTCCTGTTTTGTTTTGCTGTTGGCAGAATTGTAGAAGACAGTGGGTTAGCTTGCCCATACCTGTACTCAGCACCCCAGCCTTTGACAAAACTCATGCGAATGGTGCACATCCTGGTCAACTGATATACAGCCTCAAAGCCCTGGTTCACAGACTGGGCCAGCAGTGCAGCAAACTCCTGGTTATTAAAAATCTTCAGATTACAGCCTGTGAAAGAGGATTACATCACAACGATTGACATACATTAGAGTTGCAGTAAATAATGATGCAAGGCACTGAAAAGTGAACATATCTCTTACCTGGGGGGATTTTGCAGACTGTGGCGGGGTGCCAGCCATACCTCTGATTACAGTTAGGGCTTTGAACGAAGATGGCACTGTCACTAAGACATTCAGCAAACACTTCCCCTCCAATATAATACAACCTGACCCCTCGACCTAAAACAAACACAGTGTTAATACACACAATCCATGCGGCTCACATTTTTTCACGACACCCTAACAAGCATAAAAGAAACTGCTGAAATCTACCCAAAACAGCCAAAAGCAGGTATAGACCTTTATTTCTAAGCCTCAGATGGCATACTTATGGACTACCTGGTTTGTCTCATAGGAAATTAGCAGGCTTCTAGTTTGGTTCTATTTTTTTCTGAGATTTGAGTGCTATTGTTTGAATAAGGCACCGCTTCAGTCAGTCTATTATTTTAATAGAACTAAGTTCAGATTTACCCAACTCTTCCTATGACGTTTTACCTATGTGTCTCCGGGTCATCTCCACGGTGGCGTTGCGGTTGACGTTGGACAGCAGGCCGAGGCAGAAACGTTCTGAATTGGAGGGGTCTGTGAAGCCGTCCACAGTGAGAGAAGGCTGAGAGGCATAGAATGTTTCTCCCACCCGCTGGTTCAGTTCATAGTAGGCTATGGAGCACCAGAACGCAGGCTCTGAGTAAGTCACGGGCTGCAGGTCTGAAATATATAAATGACATATAATACATATTTAAAAGGCTTGGAAAAACACTTGCAACCACTGTGATTATGCTGGATGAAGCTACATGCAGACATTAGGTCTGCATGGTAAGGTAGGCAATTTCTGGGTCGGTAAGTTCTTAAGTATGGATTTCTGTGAAACTTTACCCAATGACACCTATAAACTGCTTTAAATAATTAAATAAAAACGAGCATAACCAATTGTCCAATAATGTGAGAGGATCAAACATAACAGTTTTGGAATCCACAGAATACGTTACACAAGACTTACCCATACCATGATTAACAGGTGAGAGTGTGCTTGGAGACAGTTCTGCTGGAGAACCTGACAAAAAAAAAAAAACCACACACGAATGATAAACTGTAAGGTTGATCTGTTCTAGGTGCTGTAAAAAGTTTCTCCATCATGCTACTTTCAGTAATTAACTACAGAAAACAATGATTTTGGCTGAGACAGGGGAACTACAACAGTACACCTAAACACGAGGAGACAGGTGGCGAGACTCATTCCCATGTAGTGATGTCACTGTGGGAATGTACCTGTGTCCATACTTTGATTCATCTGCTGGTCGCTGGCTTCCCCATCCTCACTGATGTATCCCGGTGGAGGAGTTTCTGAACACATTCAACACACATCGTAACTTAAGTTACACAACATCAGGAAATTACAGACCGAAAGATATCATCAAACCTGTGTGGTGGACACCCCGTGACTGCGAAATATCTACCTGGTATGTAATTGTTAGGAGGCTCGATCCCTGTGGGGAAGTTGGTGTTTTCAGGTATGGAGTTGGTGTAGTCGTCCAGAGGAGGCAACTCGGTCAGGATCTCTGTGTGTCTTGGCACCAGGACTGGAGGAAGAACTGCAGAAGAGACAGTTTAGTAAAAGACCAGGCTTTCAGCTAGGCATTTTTGCCATTTCAAATGTGACTTAAGATAATTCAGTGGTCCTGACAAAATTTGGATGCTTAAGAGCTTTAGTAGACATGATTATCATATCAATTTTGTTAAGAAAATGTTGCAGACCTTGATATAAATCTTAATTGAATAAAAAAAAAAAAAACTAATTCATCTCACAAAGATTTACACAAGCACAAAGTACTCTTCCCAGATAAAATGCAATAGCAGCTTGGTTAAGACTATAAGTGTGGTTACTAAATGTGTTTAGGTCATAATAAATAGCATGATATGTTTGACAGAGAGCCACTCATGGGTCTGATTCAAGGTGGTTATGGCTTTTATTAATTAATGCCTCAAATACAAGCCATCACTTTTCTTCCAACTTAAAATGTTCTCACAATGATGACTGATATTAGTAAAAACCTGGTGTTATTTGCTGTCATCTATTTGTAGTACATTATCTGTAGTTACTACAGATCTGTACTATAAAATAAAAGCATTTATTAAGAGCAAATTAAAAACTTAGATTAAGTATATTTTAGCAGTATTTTATTAAAATAAGAAAAACAAGTCATTATATTATGCATTACATTATGTTTGCTTTTTATGTATGCTATAGGACAATTTTTGAACTAGCAAAAAACATTACTTAAATTACATTTTGAGAATTCAAAAACACACCAATTGCCACCCTTTTAACTGAAAAACAAATCATACAATTCAGAGTCAAGTTATTAAGAGTCACAATTTATTATTTTCAACCACTGGGAGACCAAAAAAAAATTATGACCATTTCTGTCACCGTGCAACGTGTCAGAGAGAAAACCATGCTCTGTATGTCAATCTTTAAGTTACAAAGGGTGCAGTTCACTGCTTTATATAGCCTAACTGAGAATCTCCATCAGAAGCTAATAAGCAAAGATTGTTCAATTTTGCAACTGGTAAACTGCAGACATATTGGTCTTGAATATTACTTTTGGTATCAACTTCTAGTAAAGAAACATTAGATATACTGGTTATTTACCAAAAATGTCAGGCTATGATCTCTCCACTTCAAATGTATAAAAACTTCTTGTAATTTACTGAACCACTTTAGGCATGAACATTCAGCTCAAGCATCTGTCTAGGTAATTAACTGATGTCATTATTTATATGTGGTAAAGATAGTCAGTGGTGGGTACACTTAAGCAGAACATTTTTTCTCTATAAAATGTGCCAGATTTTTTTACAAAATACCCCAGGATGACATGGGGAAAACCACAAATGATTAGTACTTTCTTCTGAAGCAGGCTTCCTTTCTTGACAACAGTCACAATTTTTTTAAGATACTTTTTGCATCATCTAATTTGACCACTTGTGTAAAAAGTGCAAAAACACCATGTGACCTATATTTCATCCAAATAAAAGTTCTTTTCGTACCCGGCGTCTCCACCCGTTGGTAGTGGTAGGGATTGACACAGACTTCATCCTTCTTGAGGTTGAAGGCGTATTCGCAGGTCTCAATGGCGCGCAGCTCATGGTGGCTGTGCAGGTCGGGCCATCGCCACAGGCGGCAGTAAATGACATGAGGCAAACCTTTACGGTGAGACACCTGCAGACGCCCGTCCAGAGATCTGACCCGGGTGTTCGCAGAGAGAGTGTGAGAGAAATGGAAGAGAGGGAGATATGCCAAATGACGAGAGGAAGACCCATGAATGGAGGAAAGAGCGAAGAGAGCAAGATCAGACAACAGAGAAACATTAATTAACTGCTCAAAATATCTGAATGATTAGCTACAGTTAAAAAAATAGTCATTTTAAAGCAGTGGTTCTCAACAAAACTGGGTCACGTTCTGCTGTTTGTGTACAACAGGAAAATGCTAAATAAAATTACATTAACTACATCCTATTACAATGTTAGACTAGCAAAATTACTATAAAATAAAAAAAATAACTTAATATGCAATTTATATCACTTTTAACACTATATCTTTTCGTTAACAGCTTAGTCACTAACTCTACACTATTTTAAGCAAATAAAATTGTTTATATTTTATAATAAACAACTATAATATTGCACTGGGTCTCCATTTAAAATCCACAAAACTAGTTAAAAAACCACAGTTTTAAAATTTACTTTTAAGAAGTAAATGTGTGAATTATGGAAAAAGTGTTAATACGATTTAAATTCTATAATAAAATGTGTTGAAGGAACCACTTAAATTAATCAAACTTTAACAAGAAACACATTAAAATGTTTAATTCACGCCCCCTGGAGCCCCTTGTGCGCTTTCAGCCCCACCTGTGGCCCGTGGGGTGAGTGTGGCACAATGTCAGGAGAAGATAGTCACCTGGTTTGGTCAGGGTAGCTGTATAGGCCTGAGGTATCCCACTGTTCTATCGTATTTGGTGTACTCAGTCCCCAAATTTCAGAGCAATTGCTGTGCACAGAAAGTAAAATAAAAAACAAAACAAAAAAACACAAAGAAACAAAAAAAATGATAAACATGGGGCATGATTCATTCAAAAATACCAAGATGAAGTACCATGAGGGAAATCGAAGGGTGCCGTTTCTTTTACTGGAGATGTTTCGCAAGTCACCTTAGGTTAGTGAACAACGCGGTCCACCTCGAATAAAAGAAGCCACTCTAATGAAGAATTCACATACAACAGTGAGATGAGAAAACCGAGGAGAAACTGACAAATGTATTTATAGTTACAGTGCATAATCTTCATCATGCGCTATTATAAATGAACAAACAGGGAACAATTAACGTTTCAAAAAGACGTTTCAATCAGGAGTGATTTCACATTAGATATCAACATTTAAACATGCAGCACAGGAACTACAACCTACTGTTGTTTAACTACAAGAGAGAGAACACTCAGTCAACCAGACACACACAGACCTTCAGTAGTTCTCAAAAAGAAACGTGGGATGAGAGACAGACATGGTGAGCTGACAGAGACGGGACTCGCACAGACTCTGTATGTGATGAATGAAGTTCTGGCCCCTGTGGTGTACTGGCCTCAAAGGGGACTCGAAAGATAGCAATGCTCAAACTCCAGCAGTGACCTGGAGATCTCGAGTAATACCAATTCATGTACTTCGTGTAGCTTGAGAATTAACAAGCTACATTTTCAATTTAAAGTAGCTTTCATGACCCCGAAATAAAAAAGCATTTATCAAACAAACTAACCGACATTTAAACAATTAAGGAGACTAAAGAAGACCCATAGGGAAAGCATTACCATCAATGCATGTTATATGATCGCAGTGTGTGTATCACTAACAGTCCTCTGTAAACCTGCGACTACCTACAGTCAGAAGTTAATGAGACTGACCCTGATGTAACGCCATCACCCGAGAGATTGACAGATGCTTCAGAAGTATAACGTGTCCTGACTCCTTCAGTAAATTAACATTTGATGTTTTAAGAAAACCACTGATAGGAAATCTTACAACATTTTTAGATGAGACCAAGGGAACTGAAGCCATTTACTTACTGGAATAATTTTAGTTTATGAAATATATGAATATACATAACATGAACATATTATTCATAAATGAAATGTAACAGTATTCTCAAATGGAAAATGTGTAAGCAGCAATTTAATAGCAGCAAGTAAGACATAGCTGAAGAGAAACTGTGAAAATGTGAGAAACTTAGTACACAATATTTACAGAAGTGAGAGACAATTTAGGAAGATAAGAAAACATGTATTGTTTAACGATAAAGTTTTCTGTAGATTTTAAAGGCCAATCAATTCTTGTGTCAACCAATAACTGGCCAATATATTAGCCTATCAGATTGACAATTAAACCTAGACCAAATATCAGCAGATTATTATTCTCATTAACTATTTTTTAGACTGTGTATAACTGTCAACTCAAGCTATACTAAGAGAAACTTGAATGTCCAGCAATGTAGATAAAAACGGCAAGTTAATGTATGTAAGAAACCATTAAAAGAAGTGAAAGCAATTTCCATAAACTCAAATAACTTGCATAAGGAGGATGGGATCTCAGTAGATGGAGGGTTTCCCAAAACTCTTTAAACTGTCACAATAGCAACATGATTTAGCATTAACCCTCAAATTAACAGTAGGGCAGATCAATCATCACTGTGTGACATCAGTGCAATCGAGCATAATGCAAATCTACGACTAAACAATAAAATCTGCCAAGGTGAAACTGTATAACAGGTGATATTAATGAAAGTGAATCTCTCACAGGCGTTTAACAATATTCAAAACCAAAAACACAATACCCACTGTACGTACTGCATGACTCTCATGGCGTACCGAATGCCCCCGTCCCAGCCCTGGCCTCACTTTACCTTGTCAAATAAAAGTTCTTCCTTGACATTTGATTAAACAGTTATCACAACACTTTGAACAACTAATATGAACTGAATCTGTTTCTAAATATTATACACCAGGGCCTCAAATTGAGCGCTGAACTTTCAATCATTGCACACATTTTCTTTCCCACAAGTTTAGTACTAATAATCAGAGAAATTCCTGTGAACGTTTTCTTAATATCAGAATATCAGACTCAACTCGCTCTCTATCTTTCTCTCTCTTTAAAATGGCCATATGTAACAACTACGGTGAGCACTGACATGGCCATTGACAAAGTAAAGTAACTAACTAACTGCAAAGTAGTTATGAATGGCATATTTCTGCAAGAATATTCTAACAACAACTATAAATATAAAAATAAATCAACACATGACTGCAGCACACTGTGCTGCTAAACAAGTGTGTATAGTGTAATAATGTACAGTATGACACTATGATTGGTTTACTACAGCATTTGTAAGGCACTGTTCTTTGATGAACTGCTTTAAACACCACTACACAAAAACATTGAAGAGGAGAAGTGAACACTGCCTCCACAGCAAACAGAACCAGGCCCAACAAAACTGTGGCTCCAAAACAGTGCTATGAACAGAGCTATGAACCGAACCGTGATGCTGGTATACCGTTACAAACCTTCTACTAAAGAATTAAAATAAAATGAACAAAATTATGAATGAACAAAAAATGAACAAAACTTTTCTTAAATACAGCAGTGCTGAATCCAAGTTAATATTTTTCAAAGGTGCACTCATCTGATATCAAAAGCATCCACCCTATTCTCTTAGATCAGCCATTCCAAGAGTCAAAAGCTCAAGTTCATTTAAACTGGATGTCACAACAGTATTAGTGTCAGACTGGTGACAAACTATGGAAGATATCAACTTTGGTTTTCTGGTGTGTGGAAACAAGGATCTCACTCCCAATCCACAGAGCGTCCATCTGACAGGTTACTTACCATTCACCCCTACAACCTACTCTAGCTTTGCCACATTTGTCTCATGATAATTTCTTTTATGAGAACAGGCTGGTAAGCTAACCAAGTTTTTTAATGTTTCTTAAATGTTAAGTCACAAAACTAATAATCATTTTTAGATATAAAAGTAAAAGTAACCACTTAACAAGCAGCAATTTAAAGTATAAGGTGTCTGTTGCATGAGGTCTGTTTAAATCTCTAACTTAAAGACTTCATATAAATTAAAATAGTGATAAATGTATTGGCAAACACCAATTAGAATAAAGGCCACATTTCTGCAAAATTAAAACTATACAGACACTTTATAACCCAAGAGCAAACAAGGCAATAAACTCCACTTCTTGTGTGTCTTGACCATGATATTCTAATGCCTCGCAAAAAAGGTTTTTCCTGTGCTTATACAATTGTAACCCTTTTGTTTAAATGGCAAATATGATTGATAAATCAATACTACTGAGATTATTACCTATAATGCAGATGCTAAATTCAACCAGTCCGCTCTGCCACACAATAGCAGTGTCTAAATTTTGATGATGTTGTTATGCAACAATTAAAAAGAGCCACGTTCAAATTTCCATTCTAAGGCCATTTATAAAGCCTGATGAAAGCAGGACCTTAATTATAGTATAAAAGGCCAGACAGACACAGAGTCTTTACATTACAAATCAATAAAATATAAACAGTGCAGCAGTGAGCTCCCTGTCCTCATGGAGGAGAAACCCTGCTTACATTCTCTCTTACAGATACACTATCAGCACTTCGATACAAAAGACCTGGACTGATAACCCAAGCTGCAGAGAACAGGAAGTCAGGTCAAGACAGATATGGGTTCGTTTTTCCTTAAAACAAGACAAATAAAAACCAGAAATGAAACATGTCTTGACAAAACCTTAGATTTAATGCCAGCTTACTGTACAATATTTGATGGGCATGTGTGCCATTTCTTTTATGAAGTTTGTTTTTACCAAAGGAAGCACATGGTATGCAGTTAGATCCGTTCAGAGTACTAAACTAGATAATACTTCAAACTTCACTAACCCATCTCCTGATTTTCTACCTGCTCAATCAGTGTACAATTAGATACTGGACTATATTCCCTAAAGACAATAACATGGCTTAAGCATTTGCCATCCAAACTCTTAACAGTGTTTAAAAAAATACATGAAAGAATTTTAAATTGCAACTCAGTCATATGAAGTGAATGACTGACTGGTCTGCACCGTGAGAGTACAGAAGATTTGCTGCCTTCAGGTCCTTTCATGAACATATTAGGCAATTTCATACTTTTGTTTCAATCAGCACTTTTTTCTTAAACTTCCTGTCCTTGTCGAGAAGTACAACAAAATGAAGTTCAAACTAGCTTAAGAGCTATTCTTCGACAGTACACAAAATACATCAACGTAACTGCAGTCAACATTCACAATTACAACTCAGGATCAAGCCTACAACAAAATCTACATCTAGAGAAATGAAGAGAAAGCTCTGATTTCTGCAGATCTGGAGGTCCTGACTTTTATTGTTGCATACCACCACAGCGTTCATTAGATATTTTGGCTTTCAATTAAAAGATCAGAGTTCTCACAGCAACACTCAATACATTTACAGTGAAGAAATTCAAATCTTGAAATTCACAGATTGAAAAAGAAACAGTCCACTGATTCCATTCCTACCAATTAACTTCTTGCTTAATTCTGTGCTCAAAGCAAAACTAGTATTTACAACTAGTAATTACGATGCTGTGCTGGCATCTGTGTGCGCTTATCTCATATACTGATATTAAAAGGAGAAAATGCTCTGATGTGTGGCTGGATGTGATTTACAGCAAAAACAGCTTATAATAAAACAAAGATTTCGCATTTATTCTATTAAAATGCCATTCTTTATGACTCATTGAAACAAATGTACCATAAAGAACACGGTCTAGCTGTATTATTTTTCCCACAGGTATGCAAGATAGGTTGGAGAGGACAGTCTGTGTTAGGGCTTTTGACAAAGCCATTACCGAACTGAAAACCAGCCATTCCCACCATTCTCCAAGGTTAGAGGAGATTAGCAGCAGAAAGCAGTTTCCCACCCTCTTGAATCCACTGAAGGGAAGACAAAGCACTCTGAATGACTGATGCAGAGACTAGGTCAGACCTTCAGAAATGCTTCAAGCTCTAGATTTGAACTGTACTAGAAGATCATGTTGATATAAACCAGCAATATCACTTTGTTGCTAAATGCTTAAATGAAATTTTAACATGCATTGCTGCTTTCTGTAATACTGAAATAAACCAGGAAAGGTTGTGCAGCTTTCAAGCAACTATGGCCTGTTTGGTTTTGTTTTTATACCAAGTAGGTGGTACAGGTTTAGAATCTACACTAGATCTCTATCTTGTGTTGTAGGAGAATGCAGATCAGTTTTAATATATAATCACACTACACCCAAAACATTTGTGTGTGTGAAGGTGAGTCTTTTTAAAGGGAGTCCAGGCATTTCAATAAATATGCTCATATTTGTCTCTCTTTAGTATGCATGGCATTTTACATGCTTTACTATCTATGTAGTGTTTATATTTTGTAATATTGACACTATCTTAGTTAAATATTCTCACATTTAGCTTATTTGAAATAAACTTAGATCCATTATAGTTTTAAATCTACTAGGCAACAACATCTAATTGCACCCCACGAGAAAGTAAATGAAGACACTGTATGCTAAATACCAACAAAAAGGATGAAACAGGATGAAAACAGCTAAAATTGTATCTAGATATATCACCCAGCACTAGTTCATCTAGCAAGTATTGGTTTAATCTATTGATATGTTGTGTCTCCGGCACACAACCCATCCCCCCAACATGCCCTGCGCAAACGTTTTCCTTAAACAAAACAGCTGATATTCCTCCATTTGTCACAACAAATGGAAAAAACATGCTGATGTTTGATATTGCAGACATTCATATGACATGACTCTACAAGTGCTGATGTAAAAGCATGAAGCTGTACAGAATGACCTTAACTCAAGACGGATGCTGGAGAATCATTTGAAGAAACAAACGGGAGTAATGCTGATATTCTGCAACTGTAGACGCAACTCAACGTCATGCCTTCACCTTCACTGATGAAGCAGCACACGCAACGATACGGATAAGGTTACTTTAAAACAAATACTGAAAAGAATCCTTTCTGATTCTTTACCATTTTTAGTCCTGTTTCAGAAGCAACAGGACTCTGTGTCTGGGGTTCGAAATGCAACGGTTTTGTAAAGGAACGGCTAGTTCACACAGTAAATAGGAATTTGTCATAATTCTTCCACGTTGTTCCAAACCATATGCTCTTTTTTAAGCTTTTGTGGCTTTTGTCCATGCAACAGTTCATAATGATGTCTGTCAAGCTGAAACCAACATGTCTTATACATACAGTCCATGCCATTATTCACAAAAAAAGCTAGCCATTCTGAAACAATTCTCAAACGTTATTATTTACTACGAATACATCCTGTATCACCTGGAAACCCTTGTGTTTGACTTCAACCTGCCCTAATGTCCAAGTATGCAATTTTTTTTTTTAACATTTCAAATCATACTTGTCATATGGACTACTTTTATAATCGCTAAATTGTGATTCTGTGGTTTTGAAACTTGAAAGGCATGGTCACTCTGAACCGTCACTGTGTGAAAAACAACTACAAAGACCCAAAAACTGCATATTGGTTTGGACTGACATCAGGGTTACAATGACAATTTTAGATTTAGACCTGTAAGTTTTAAACTTAGACCAAGAAACAAGACGTTTGAGATGTTCTGTTGCTGGCTTACCTGGGGATAGTGACACACTTGGTGTTTAAGTTCTGTGTTGTGATGGCTTTCTCCAGCTCATCCAGCTGGCCTGTCTTCTTCAGCTTCTTTACAAGACTTTTGACAGCCTTCTCACACCATTTCTCCTCCTGGCCATTCTGTTCTCCTCCCCCTCCCGCTCCACTCGACCCACTGGCTGACTTCTTCCAGCCCAGCAGACGCTTCACCACGGGCGGAGTGAAAGGCAAGATGGAGGACATACTTGGGTGTTCAGCAAGCGGTCAGCCCCCTACTGGGCAGGTGGAGTTAGAGATAGATGAAGGTTTGGAGAATGGGAAGGAACAGACCCACGTTCCTAACAGGCCTTTAGGAAGAGGGTCTCTGGACTGATTATGGGGGGGCAAGGGTCAGAGATGCTTGGGATACAGGAGAGGAAAGGGGGAGCAAGGGGTTACCTGAGTGAAGAGAAACAGAAATCAAGAAAAGCTGATGAGAGACCCTGATAAACAAATCTAAATGGATAAGACTAAAACCTTTAAAATGTTCCCTTCCATAAACTACATTTTCTTTAAAAATATTTAAAAGCTAGGACACAGAATATTAAGGGTAATTCTCATTCTGTGATCACAACAATACAAACTTTACATAATTTGTATCTTTGTACACTACAAATTCGACACAAAAAATGTCTGCATCAAAACAGATGGAGCCTTAGGTCACACCCATCTATTATGTCATGTCATGCACCATGTCACATGTTCATTCTTAAAAATTTGGCTTTTCATATATCAGACCCTTAACGACGGAGCATACAGCTTTTGTACACAGTCATCTGTTATAGGTCAACCTTATACTTTCCAGTGTCCCCCATTAAATTCAACACTGCAATCATTTGATTATCTCCAGAGAACTTAAAGTCAAGATATCAATCTTGTAACTATAGGGTCGGAACCATGTAAATAAGGAAGTTACGTCACCTCCATTTGTCGTGTCCTTGCAAAGATGTTGTGCCAAAATGACCAGGTTTTAGGCTTTACAGAGCAAAGACAACAAAAGGCTTTGTTGAAGCTGTTAAAATTGCTCACACCACATGTGTGACTGTATTACAGGCTTCATGAAGGTTGGAATGAGAAGCTATTGATTTTACATTTTTAAACTGTACAAGAAATTACTAGACAAGAATACCGTGTTCTTTAATAATCTTTAATAGTATTTAATCTTTAATAGTAAACTTGTTTGTGCAGAATGACAACTTGATTCATTTATTACTCTTCCACAGCCCTACTATTGATTAAGCTGAAGTTGAATTGAACCTGGAACATTCCTTTAAACAAAAACACAGCCTGCGTGACAATCACTTTCATGTAAGCCTGAACCAGAGATCGCACTGTTCAATGTTAACTCATTAAATAGCTACCCTGCCCTTTACGTACACATCCCAAATACTGATATTAAACCATAAGAGACATTTTGACAGAGCTGTTCATCAAGAACTTCTCATTAACATCTGTCATTTACTCATTCATCACTTACTGATCAATGGTAGCCCATCTGACAGAACAGTGTGTACTGAACCCCACTGGTTCAGTTAATTATGCCGTTATACAGCACAATTAGGTAAATGCATACCAAGTTCACACCTGTTAACTTGGACAGCAAATTATTTGCTTTTGCCAATTTTGACCTTACAACACAAGTTCAACATCCCAAATGCAAAACCCAACAATGTATCGGGTTCTGATGGGCTTGGATGAGACAGAGGATTTCTGTGTGGTATTAAAACTGATTTTGAAGCTATTAAATTACTAAATTAAACTGGTATTGGTATCAAAAACAGAAACTTCATACCAGGACAACTTTAATCAACAAATCATTGAACAAAAACTAATTTTTCATAAAAAGGCAAAACCCAAGCTCAATTTAGAAGGTTAGATTAGATAGGTTAAATTGAATACTTTTAATGTGTACATGGTTTTGTGTGCAACTTTACCTAATGACTGTTATAAACCGATATAAACAAGAGAAAGCATCTCGATCAGTAAGGTGCCATTTATCCTAATAAAAATGACACTGCGACAGCCAATAAAATGCTCCGTGATCAGCTACTTCTACAAAAATGCAGTCAAAGAAAGAAAAAACATTAAGTTTAGTCTGTCAAACCTGACTGCAGACTTTGGGCATCATATCTCTAGACTGAACCACCGCATCGTTTGGAAGCATCATATGTACGTTCATGAAGTCATACAAGTGATGCATTTTTGACCATCATAACCACATTAGGACCGTTCAGAGGTGATCAGATGCGGGCTTCAAACGTTATATTGGCACGATCCGTGTAATATTTCTTATGATGGACGCGTTCAGGCCACCAGGACGTGTAACGTTCACCGCCACGTTCTGTAACCGCAGGAACGATGAAGGTTTGCCGCCTTCCGAGTCAGCAGCACGTATCTGATGCCAAAAACTGTGTGGTTTAGGTAGGCAGCTCTCTAGTTGTTGAGACACAGCCTGATGATACTGGCGTGTTATATTTAAGTCTTCATTTCTGTCGCTTTGACATCCAATAAACCGAATTGGCCAATTAGGGAGGAAAACAACAAAGCACATGATTACCATCATTTGTATGCGCTTGTGTGGATGTGATCACGCATGTACAGCACAGCAGACCGTCCCCGAGCATTAGTATTTGTAATGTGAAAGATTATGGATGAATAAACGCTTTGTTTACCTCCTGCAGTGAACTGATGGTGGATCACGGGCTCGTTATGGCTGCATGGGCCGCTAATCGACTCACCGTCCAGGTTTGCCTACAATATAACAAACCCCATAATCAATACATCGGCACCACACGCTGCACTGTAAGCCGTTTCGTCTTGGTGATCGTCAGTAATACTCGTGCGCTTCTTCGTACGCGAGTTTCTGTAAATCGTTTATTGTGCATAAACCGCTAGCGAGCTGCGCTACTTTCTTTGACAGAATAATAAACAGATTTCAAACGGGTTTGCAAGCGTTACCGTTTCTTTAAACCTTCAACTCACCCTGCAAGCGAAGCGCCGTTTCTTTAAGAACAGAGCGAGGTAAAATCCAGGTGAACCGGATGATTTAAAGTTCATGTGAAGTCGCTTTCAGACAATATTTTCCTTCCCCCGTAGCCGAAACACAACAGCAGACGACGGGCTCTGGCGAGCGCAACCTAACCTTAAAGCGCACACCGCGACACGCTGTCAGCGTAAGCCCCGCCTTACAGCTTCCTATTGGATAAAGAAAAGCCCGTCAAGAGCATTCCTCGCGTTAATTGACTGAAAACAACGTCAATCTTTTTATAAAAACTGTAATACGCAAACCAGATGTGAGTCTTATTGGTTAGCCAGATATTCTGTTGTAACCTGTGACGTAAGCTCTGGTAAGGAGGCGGTGGTTTGTTCATGAGGCTGTCCATCAATTGACTTCATCATAGACGCGCACTAAACGGGGTGAGGAAACGCGAGTTACTGCCTCAAAACAACATCTGCGAGATTACGATGTATTCGTCCGCCATTCAGTGCAGAACAAATAGAACCGAAACGGTTCATAGACGTAGTAAACTTAATGTCATGTTGCTAACCACCTGCAGTAATTAAACACCCAATTACAAAGAAGTGTTATGAAGCACTAAGAAAAATGTCTTTCACGGAGACAACGCGGAAGTAAAAATAAATATCTTATGCCTTTTCGTGGATTAACTAAAAGACCAAAATATATCACTGTTTTATGAAGATGAATTTGTGTTCTTATGGGTGATGTGTTATGTGATGAACAAACAAAGCCCAGCTTACATACTCCATCAAAAAGCACCTCAGTACAGCAGCTTCTTTGATGGCAGTACCTGAATACATCTAGCAGCTCTTTTGTCTTCAACAGGTGGTTTTAAGGAGATATTGAATCCTCTTATTGAAAAATTTTTGCTTCTAAGGAACACCATAGAAGATATTTCTCTGTATATATCTGCTTGAAACATAAAATTAGGGTTAGGACATAAAGTTAGGGTTAGGGCTATTTTGCAATTAAATTGTGATTGTGAATTAAATTTGTGATCATGATAATCACAAATCTGGTATTAAGTCAAATAAGTGTAAGGCATGGGAATTGGATGACCAAGGATTCAGATATGCAATGATAACTTTGCTTTCTCGATAATAATGATGGACTGGTAGTATTGACAGCTATCAACTTATATTAGGGCACAAACTGTTTTTAGCTAAGGAGACAGGTAACCACTCTGTTCCATTCCTTAACTACTCCACCACCCTGAAAAAAATCTGTTACATCCTTTCTCCCGGGGAAAAATCCAAAAACCAAAATAAAGGTCCTTCATGGAATATGAAAAATAATAGTCATAATAAATCAACATGTTACAAAATGAAATACCAATTACAAAAAAATATCAAATATTAATATATAACAACATCTGTTTTCACATAAGTATAAATAAAGCATTCATAACATGTGAGTTAAAATTGCTCACTATTTGGCAGGTGTTTCACCTTTTCATTCATGCAGTTAAGTGCCTATCAGTGCATTCATAATGCATTTGTTAGTAAGTTATTTCTCATTAACTAATGCACATCTTTATAAATGCTTTACAAAGAGAAACATAATGTAAAGTGTTACCGAAACAGTGTTAGTTAAGGACAATCACTTCGTCACAGCACCAGTTCATCCTGTTCTGGCAAACAGTTGCCAATGGTGAACAGCTGAATCTGGTATTTTGACTGCAAGAACAACAACACAAAATGACAAAATTTAACACAGATTAAGAATTAAGATTTATAAATTAAGAATGCTGGACGTATGAGAACTGCTGCATTTGATTCTATTATGGAGACATGGCTGATGAATTGACTTCATGGTGGCAGTAATGCACCTATTATGCTGATTGTCTACCACACTTAAAACCCAAGAAGAAGATGAACCGCTCCATTGTTTACAAGTGTGGAGAAGGAGGGCTGTTTAAAAGTTGATGTGTATGCTGAATGCTACATATTATTATATGTATTTGTCAGTTTATTGTTTAAAAGGGAGCGTTGATGTGTATCCTGGATGTCTAAATCTTGCAATCAGCCCATGACCTTTCAACGTGATCACATCGCAGTCAGACCACGGCCAACATTTATAGTCAAAAGTTGTTGTTTTTTTGAGAATGATTGATCGTTTTGCTAGACGAGACCCTTAAAAAACCTAGAACATCTCCCTCCAAAACTTTAATTTCTTTTTGAGTGTGGAAAGAAATACATAAAAACATTTTGGATGACATGGAGGTTAATGAATTATCAGGTTTGCATCCCTCACTTTCTTCAGGAAACAGCTAAAACCTGCTTCTTCCACAAATACCTTACACCCGACACCAGATGAACAAACAAATCTCTTCCCCTCCCAACAGGCATCGTCTTCATCAAGTATTGAGATGTTGCGATCGTGGTAACCGTGCACAGCTATTGTTATTGCCTTATGATTTATCGGTTCATTGTTTTCCTCACATTGCAAGTCGCTTTGGATAAAAGCGTATGCTAAATACCTAAATATAAATGTGTAATGATGGGTCAGACAAACGAGGATCTGTTTGCAGCTTTATTAACAAAACAAGACAGTCGAGGTCAAAACCCGTAAACAGACGTGCAGAACAGACAGTATTGTAAGTCCAGTGACCGGGGCAGGCAGAATGACGAGAATAACAGTCCGAGCTCACAACAGATAATCCACGATCAGAAACGTTACCATGTGAGTGCTTGTATGCAGCTTATATGACGGCGGACATGAGGAACAGGTGAGCAGGAAGTGATCAATCCCCGGTATGCGGCCTTATGGGTAATGTAGTCCAAAACGGAGTTAGTACTCAGGTGACGTTCCCTCTGGTGGCGCGGAGGAGGTGGAGCAGGAATCTCCGTAACAAAATGTATTATGAGTGCATTGACAAAATACTATAATATTTTGTTAAATATAATATATGTTCTAAAATATACATATATTATACATGTTATATACATACAATATAAATACTAAAATATATATATTTTTAAATTTAATTTTGGTAGCAATGATTTTTAAAAATGACTTATTTTTATAAATGATTTATTTAACCATTTTTTTTTATTTTAGAAACATGTTGCCAAAATCTGTGATAAACAGACACTGAACTCCAGCGCTCTCCTCCAACAATACACAGACAAAAGCTGAATAAACCAGTTTCTGTGTATGTTTAATTGCTTCGTGGCAGCCATTAATGTAGTGTTAATGTTTCTGATATTTTAATCTAAATAAGAATCTATATGCATAAACTATTACACCTATTTATCAGTGAAATGTTTATACTCTGTTTTCTCCAGTCAAGTATTAACACCCACTTCACTTGTTGTTCTATTTCAATGGTATTTATGTAAATATACTGTAAGTAATATGTTTAGTTGATCTGTTTAAATTACTTACAATGATTTTCAGATTCCTTGGTATGATGATGTAGCGAATGTTAAAAATATGTATTTTTATTTTTCACTCTTCCTCTCCAGTAAATATGGCAGTTTAAAGGATGTTCAGTTATATAGTAATAATACAAAAAGTTTTGTCTCCAGTTACCTAGAAGCATGCTAAACTTGGTGCTAAAATACTACATCATATTTTCATCATGCATTTGATGTAATTAGTAATTCAGTGTCTCATAGTTTCTGAAATCCACATTCTTCTTTGCCGGGACCAAAGATCTCAGATTTCTAAAGATATGTAGGAGAGTACAAGTTAGTAATGTTTGCTCTTTATGATCATATGACCCACTGCTGAAATATGTAATGTAAACTTTGTGATTGTTTCTCTTCATTTACATCTAGAGAGCTAGGTGTATCAATGTTTGATTACACATTAAACAAAAAAATACATTTATTTATCTCATCTTAATGTTTCACTTGAATTTTAGGCTATTTTCCCCATTAGTTGTCTCTCTGATGCTTCATGTCTCTTTAAGTGGTGTTCTGGTTATGTGGTCTCTGTGGCTTTCATTGAAGATTTTGGTGGGTTAGTGGTGCTAACCACTTGCAGGCTTCCATCTAACACATCTTGGTCATAAGTCAGTTCTTTCTTTGTAAACCAGTCATGTGCTAACATGTGGTTTATAGTAGAAATGCTGCTTTTGAACTTGGAACACTGATCAATAAGATCATGGATTTCTGTTGAAGATGTTGATGAGAGACCAGGTAAGTGATTTATCTTTATGACCATGTGACACACTAATGCTGTCCTTTATGAAAATGAAATGTCATGGTAACATCATGTGATTGTTTCTCTGAATTCAAACATTTAGAGATCTAGATGTTCTTGTCTTACCTTTGGATAAATCAGGCCGGAACATAAATCTATAAGGCATAACCATGAAGGCGAGTGCTCTTCCTAGTAACCACACTGTTTCTGCCATGGCATTGTCAAAGTCCACAAAACGACCCTCGGGTGGCCATTCAGACATGAAGCGACTTCTGGGGTCATCTGATATTCTTCTCAGAATTCTGGCACTGCCAAAATCTATTAACTTGACTTGTATGGTCTTAGTATTAACCAGCACATTACCGAAGTGTAGGTCATAATGTATAATTCCACGATTCAGGCAATAATCTAATCCTGCTATAAGCTGAAGCATTATGTTCCGTGCTACTGGTTCACTTAGTAGCCCTCCACTGTCCTCAATGAATGTGCCAAGTGGCACACAAGGGTATGGATATTCCATAACTAAAATGTATTTTGTTTTCCTTCGGATCCAGTCATACATCTGAATGATGTTAGGGGACAGTGGAGGTTTCTTCAGTAACAGATTCACAATCACTTCCCAGGGTATGCTTGAAGTAGGCTAGATAAAACATGTAACAAACAAGGTTTTACTTCACTCCAGTGGTGACATATGAATACTTTGTATTAAAATATGCTTTACATTTCATTACTCTGTATGATGCATGAAGGTTTTGCCTCATATACACATGGGTATGACAGCACTCAGTTAAATAGGTATTAGGTTTTGACAACTTACCCAAGAAATGTTGTGCACACATTTGATGGCGACCTGCAGAGGGCACAGAAACAGTAAATTAATAATCCTTATAACCTGCCCATATGTGTATGTGATCAGTTGAAATACGCAATTTATTTTTACATTTAATTATTTAACATTTAATCATTTTTTATCAAAATAACAGACACTCCTTCATATGTAAGAATGATGATAAAAACAAGAAATGTTTGGTTAATACTGTATATCAGGAGTTCTTTACCTTTTTGCCATCAGATTTTCGAGTTCCCTCATACACTGTGCCTGTACATCCTCCACCAATACACTTTCCAACTTCATACAAAGGAGAAAAAGATACTCGGCTAGTGAAAGGATGTTTAACAGCTTTCCATATCCTCCACCAGAATGAAAGGAAAGCTTTTCTCTCAGTGACAGACCATTGCTGTTGCACTGAAAGTGATTCACAATCTGAACTAGATGACTCTGCAATTAAGTTGATTGGACCGGGCTTGGAATTACACAGATATAGTTCAGGTACTGTGCTGAAGCTGTGTGGTCCAGGGACAGGTTCAGTATCAGCTGGATCCATTTTAATTCCTGCTTTGAGGTTGGATGGTCCAGGGACAGGTTTAGTATCAGCTGGATCCATTGTAATTCCTGCTTTGAGGTTGAATGGTCCAGGGACAGGTTTAGTATCGGCTGAATCTGTTTTATCTGCTGCCTTGAGGTTGGATGGACCAGGGGCAGCCTCAGGTTCAGCTGGATGTGGATAAGGCGCCACTTTATTTCTGCGCCCTCTCCATAATGATTTTATAGCTTTCCATGAACTTCGGAAAACTGATTGGAAGATTCCTTTCTTCCTCCTCATATCTGTTAATTGTTTTCATAAAAGAAAAATAAATGAGATTGTATTTATCTTATTTATACCACTATCAGAAAGTGTTTCAATATCCAGCTTGTAAGTGTAAATGCCCAGCTTTTTAAATGTAAATTTTGTTTAAATGTAATATAAAGCATTACAATTTATTTCATTTAAATAAATCCCATAGAAATGATTTACTTGTAATGTTTTCACTTACTTCTTGGGCTGGAAGAAGCCATGTCACCAGTGTCCTGGTTACTGGACCCTGGGACATTTGTTGAAGTTCCTGGTGGGTTGGTGGTGCTAACCACTCCCAGGCGTTCATCTCCTTTCTCACTGTCACCACACATCAGTGGAGCACCTGAGACCGCTTGGCAGCAGGTCTTGGGCTCTGACTGCAAAGGAGGAAAGTCTGTAGACATGGTGTTAAATGTAGAGCTGTCAAACTCTAGATTTGAAACACTCTGTGGACAGACTGGGAGTAAATGTCGTAAATGTATGTAGACTGTCTGTTGCTCTGTGATTCTCTTCACTCTCCAGATCGGATTATCACTGAACTGCAGACCGTCTGTTGCTCTGTGATTCTCTTCGCCTCCGCTAAGATAGTCACTGAACTGAAGAAATGCTGGAGCGCTGCGCTTTATAAACAGCGTTCCGTCGTTCTGTTCTGTGTCGTCATAAGCACATATGACGTCATGTGTCTCTTCTGTGGCTCATTTCATTTTTGTATTCAATTAATGTAGCCACGCTTTAGACATTGCCAGCGTGTTGTATTTGTAAGAGAAGAGAGTATGAATAGTGAATACATGAATAGTGACAGCGCGGTAATTCGTTTACTTGTTTTCGCGCTCACAATGAAAAATGAATGAACCGTTCGTATATCACATATGAACAAAAACTTTTCCGACGATATCTGTTTTTAAATATTTTATTTGTTCAAAAGGACAAGTACAAGAAATGCTACTATACTATTCTTACTATGTATTGTTTTTTTACGTCATTACACAACAGTCTCTATTTGAGGAATAATGCAAACAGGAATTTCCCCAGTGCAGAAGAGTCTGTACCTCACTGGAAAACTGGACACTCAGAGCTCCTTATGAGGTCCATGGTGACCCTGTGAAGACCTCCACAAGAACACCAACAACCTCAGAATTTGCCTTGACACGAAGATTCCCGTCTGGGTCTATGCTGAACCTGGACAAGGTTGGCAAAACTTTCTACAACTATTATGAACTTGAAGAATTGTGGCTTGGCGGTCTGTATAATGTTGTAATGTTTTAAAGGTCTGTGTGTGTTTGTGTGTAAAACCAGAAGTGACTTGTGTCTGAATCCTTTTTTAAAGGTTCTCAAGGTTGGAGACAAAACTCCAGAAAAAATTATTGCACTGCTTATTAGCCACTTTACTAGGTTTCAATACCATCAAATAAGAATGACATAAAGAATGTGTTCATTGGTTGTGTAATGATGAGTGAGACACGTGAGGATCCCTGTGTAGGTTTATTTGTGTTAGGACAGGCAGGGGTCAAGAAACGGCAAACAGGGTTATCAGAGGCAAGACAAAGGCAAAACGATAGACAGACAAGGGCCGTGGCAGGCAAACAGTCAAATATCCAAGGTACAGTCCAGTAATAAAGGCAGGTAATAAACAATCCAAATTCAAAAACAGGTACTCCAACACTGCAGGGCAAACTACACAGTAATATCACCAGGGCAAAACAAGAATTTACCACAATCATGAGAATGGCTGGGGTATTAATACAGTGGCTAATGAGTAACAGGTGTACACAGAAGTAATCAGACGTAGGTATGTGGCATTATGGGAAATGTAGTCTAAAATGGTAACTAGTACTCTGTACTCTACATTTTAACATCACATGGTGACTTATGTAAGCCAATTACAACTCGCGCCCCTTCTATTGAAGGCTTTCACTTGCAGAACAGTCAGAACTGACTGTTTGTAATACAATATATTACAATGCCATAATAACTGAATGTTTGTCGAGAGGTTTTTTGTTGCACCGCGGGGAGAAACTTGTTTTTCTCCGGTTAAAAACCGCTTTGGAGGAAATGTTTTCCGTTCGGGGTTTGCTGTGTTGCCTGTGAGGATCTCTGTGAGGATCTCTGAGAGGATCTCTGAGAGGATCTCTGTGAGGATCTCTGTGAGGATCTCTGAGAGGATCTCTGAGAGGATCTCTGAGGATCTCTGTGAGGATCTCTGTGAGGATCTCTGTGAGGATCTCTGAGAGGATCTCTGTGAGGAAGTTCAGTGAGCCCGCCGTTGTTCCTCTTCTCTTTCGACACGCTAGTCTCGTAAGTTCCCTGTTTTATTTTCTGTCGGATGTGTTTAGTGTTTAACAGTTCATGTATTTTATACATTTGCAACGTAAAAGTTTTCGGGTAACGTTACCAAATTTCAGTGACCTCAGAATGGCGGCTGGGACTCCGGATACTTGGACATAAAGTAACGTTAAAGGTTTTAATAAAGGTTTGACAATAATTTGTTGTACATTTTTGTAAGGACAGGTTTTAATAAAATGTATTCAAATAGTTGCCAGCAAAGTTTGTGTTATTTACCTGAGTTCTTGCTTAAAATTTAACATTTCAAAAAACAAATTGTACAGTATTTTTAAACATTTAGGGTTTGTATTATGGGATCACACTAAACACCATATTTCACATAATGCCTATTAAATTAAATAACATATTAGTGTCATGTTCTTTATATTGTTCCTACTGTTTTGGCAGATACCACAACCTGATTAACTTCAACTTTTTCAGGTTAAATGTGAAGCAGCTGGCAGTTCAGTTTGGTAGTTGATGTCCAATAGTTAATTTTAATACACATTTATTGTATAGAGATATTAAAATGTGAATGAATACTGAGTGTGTGACACAAATTGAAAAGAAAACAAACATTAATGGCGTGGAAGTGCAAACTTTGTGCGGCTGTCTTTGATAAAAGGATGCAGGTGATGAACACTATGGTTTGCAGCATGGCAGTGTTGTGTATAATGAATGTATCTGCACATTTCAATCAATAAATACTTTAAAAATTCACTTAACACGGTTACATACTCCAACAGAAATCTTGAGGCAGACTCATTTTCCTGGTAATACTGTAATGTTATAATGTGTTGTACACATCTGCTTTTTGACTCAAAATGGTGGCACTTGTTAACTTTCATTTTATGAATCACCAAGGACCAGAACAGAAGCAGGTGACAAAGCTGTGTGTTTATAGATGATTATTATAATATCTGCATCTGTTTAGTTCTTTGTCATAAATACAGTTTACAAAAAAGTCATGGGGGAGCAATCGGTTTTCCATCTCTACTAGACCTACTGTAAAATATTTGCTGCATTAATTCACTCATCACATCACAGCTGTTACCTCCAGCGAAAATGTTACACCCATCTATGTAGTACAGTGGAATACTGCAGTAAGGTTAGTATACAAGCCTACCCTAGTAGTCAAACATTTTTTTAATGTACTTATTTGTTATTATTTATTAATATACTATTATTTTAATTATTATACCCTCATTGAGGGTATAATAAAAATCCTAGAATCGTTCCTAACCGGGTTGAGCTAAAAGTCATCTTTAGTTTTCTACTAATGAATGAAAGTAATCTACATCTTGGATGGCCGAAGGGTGAGTAAACTAACAGCAAATTTTCATTTTTTGGTTCTTTTTTAGAGTTAGGTTTAAACTCCTATTTGACAGTCAAAGTTCAAAATGTGTTAATTTGCAGTATGTTTTTCTACGGGATCACAAATGTACACTGTGTACATATAACTTGGCTTAATCTCTCATTAATTTGTGCAGATCTGCTCTGAGTTTCACAAAATTACAAACAACCTGAAGAACCATTTCTATGCCATCTTGGACCAGCATGCTCCCCGTCTTCAGAGTTTGTTCAGAATTAAAGCTGCTCGCAGAGGGAAAGTGTCTGAAGTACTAAGTCAGCTCTTCAGGATATATAACTTCCAGGTCAGTTGGTTTCACTTCTTGATACCTGATAAAGAAACTGCAGTGGATTTTGAACTATTTTGGTTGTATTGTCACACATACAGACATTTTAGGGTAATGCATAGTATTGTGTGACTGTGCTGATTAGATTCCATGATTCTAATTGTCACACTGAAGAAAAAGTTGACATCCATGTACGACGAGCTGCCGTCCTCCGTGCTCTCGCCACCTGTCTGCATGAAGATGACTCCAACTTTCTCAAGACGTGGGATGTAAGTGATCATGTTGCTTAGAATTTAGAGAGTCCACTCAAAGTGATAATGTTGCCCAGTCCTTATTTACCCTTTTTTTTGCAGAACATCAAATAAATATTACAATTACAATGGATAAATTCAAAACCTGGAACTACCACCTGAATGACATCAGAATGGCAGGAAAGATTGTTGGTAACCAAATAGTTTCAGGTTGGACCAAAAACTAGTCTCACCTGCCATTCAGACTTCATTCAGGTTGTAGTTCTGGATTTTGAATTTATCCATTATAATTGTAGTTATTGTATGGGATATAATGATTTGAAATAGATGTAAATATATGTAATTTATTAGCAGTCAGCCTTTAGAAGTTTAGAGTAATTGTTCTCTGTTCTTGTCTTCAGGTAGAACAATCTGATGAACCAGACGTTTATGACGTACCACTTGGTCTCCTCTCCATTAGTGGCAATTCAACAAATGCCACGTTCTTCTGCCCAGTTGTACTTGAGGGTAGCATAGTTATCGATTTCCCCACACTGGCTAATGCATTTGTCATGCTTTTTGGACTAACTCCTTAGATCTAAGTTATCCAAAAGAGTTGGCCAACACATCTGACTTTACACAGAAAGTCTTTACCCAGAAAGGGAAGCTGAGGCCCAGAGTGTTGAGTCTTGAACTTTTGGCAGTGGAGTAAACCCAATGTTTGAGCAAAGCTTTCAAAGGTACTCTTTCATTTGACATTTCATTTAAACTTCTGTCACTTTTTATGCACACCAAATTTTTTTTGAAAACAGCTTACAGATGTTTTAAAGTAAGATTGTTCAGAGTAAAGTTTAAATGTGTTGCAATCATTCAACCTGAACAGCATGTTTGCACCGTATCAATATGTCATACAGTATGGCAAACACTGCAGTGTAGTAAATTATTAAGCAAGTTGTTCATGGTAATATTGGATTTATCACAATTATATTGTATTTCTCTCACCTTTTATACAATATTGGGATAGAATTTAATTTGCATTTTCTCTGATTTTATATCCAGGTATCCATATTGTCCATTTCTAAGTGAGTGGGTTATCTCAACCCATTTCTCAAGGGCCAAGCACTGCTTTGGAGAATGTATTTCCATTTGACAATTTGTTTGTTTTGTTAATATTTTTTGGTTACTTAATAAAAGAAAAACTTTGCATTTAAATTGTCTGTTAACCGGTTCTTTTTCCAAAATGTGTATAGTTAGAAATTTAGTTACTTCATAACTTAAAAACATATTAAGCATTTCATAAAATGTAATCATTATTTAATTTTAATAGGTTCTGTGAACCCAAAAACTCCTTGTAAAATGACTTGATCAATATTGTAACAGAAACTTGTAAGACTAGTTAGCATCAGTTAAAATGACTTAGTAAGAGATGCTTTAAAAAGGATGTTTCTTTAAGTTAGTGTCACTTAAAAGTTTCAGTTTCAACTTTATTTTTTGAGTTATATTAACCTCTCCGGTTTTACGGTGTAGTTTATTTTTTCATATTTATTTTTTTATAAATAATGCTGTTGCTCCTAACAGGCTGCCTAAACCCAACATTTCTGTAATCATATCTGTCAGCTGTTATTTATGACCACATTTAAGCATCATCAGCGGGAACGAGGTTAAAGTTCCGTGCACCATGAGAAGGTCAACTGCAGTCAATTTATTTGTTTGTTTGTTTATTTATTTGTTTTATTTAAGTAGGAGCAATACAAAAAAAACACACAATGCCGGCCAGTTTCCACCTGCTGTACTCCAGGTAGCTCTACTCTCATCCCTCATTTTTATCTGTTTAAACTTTCCACGGATTTCATATTTAATTGTGTGAAATTAGTAAAGCGTATTCCATTATGTACAAAATGACAGTCCTGCTATCGATTTGTTTTTTACTGAAGATACTAAATACTGAAGAAACAACGCAGGGTGGACGTCTAATTAAACTGCATTGTTTCAATGACAGAAATACTCTACAAAAGTGTTACTCTACTATAAGACGTATAGACCAAGGTACGGACCATTTTTTCATTACCATGTTTAATTTAACATGATGAAATTGGCTAAAAATATAAATAAGACGGTCCAAAATGCATGCAGTACTTTCTCACCAGTCTCTTATCTCCCTAATTTGTCATTTGTTTCATAAATAATTGGACAACTTTTGGTCACCCCTTTCGCCCGTCTTAGGGTTTTGAAACATTTAATCAACGAAAAGTATTAAATAAGCTTGTGACTAAACAGCGAATTATTATATTAATTAACAGTACGCTTCTATATCATTGCCACTAACAATAATAATACAAATATACAATATTATTAACACAAGTTCCAGATGAGTGATAATGATTTTCTGGCTGAGATGAAGCGATACGCGGAATTTCCTTCATGCAGCGCTGCATAATATACGGCGGCACGTAAGTTATGCTTAATTATAATAAGTGTAACTTAAAACATATTTAAGTGAAATGTAAGTATAACTAAATGACAATTAGTTTTTATTCAAGGCCATTCAACGACAGTAGAATATTTGACACGTCCTCGTGTAACTAGTTAAAGTTACACAGTAACATGTAAATGTTATTGTTAATTACAGTAAATGTAAGTCAGCATCAAACTCTAACGTGTCAATTTCAAAGTTACATCCAGCACTTTCAACCATATAACCATGTGTTCTTAAATGTTATTTCTTTTTATTCTTTCTTTCCATGGCATTCTATAAAGAAAAAGGATAAAAAGAAACATTTAAGAACACAACAGATAGACGAATACTGATTTATTGTATTAAATACAGGTGATTTATTTCATGAACAAATTGAAATGTTACATTAATTCTGTAAATTAGTTAAAAAACTTTACATTTCGTACTAAAATGTATTTTAATTTTTTAGTAGTTTTTTTGCCCCTGAGGAGGTCTAGGCTCGCCCACTGAGTGTTTCATTTAATTTGCACTTTTTTAAATGACATTTATGGCTAATACCATGCAGTTTTACTGTTATGGACCAATAGTATTTTGGCAGATATGTAATTCCCCTTTATCTAAGGTATATTTCAAATGCAGTTAAATTAGGGATCGTCTGCGTTATAGGACCAATATAAAATAATTATAAAATAAATTATAATAATAAAATAAAGTCTGCTTTAGTGAATAATGTACCTTTAGTAAATAATATAAAACAATTAGAAAGACCATCAAAGGTTTTATTATCCGGTTTTTTTTGTTTTAAAACAGATGTCGAATTAATGCAATGTACGGATGTTTTCTTATCTTTGTACATACGTCCATATATTTGTTTAAATACGTTTGTTTTAAACGAGCGTTTCTGTCCAAAGCGCGTATAAACAAATATTTTGCAGATTATATTTAATGACTTGCGTTTGCTTCAGTAAGCTGACAATTTTTAAAAACGTATCGAGTAAAATATCATCCTTGATTGTTTTGAGTTATATACGGCGCCAAACAAAGCACAGAAGGTATGACGTCATATGTGCTTATGACGACACAGAACAGAACGACGGAACGCTGTTTATAAAGCGCAGCGCTCCAGCATTTCTTCAGTTCAGTGACTATCTTAGCGGAGGCGAAGAGAATCACAGAGCAACAGACGGTCTGCAGTTCAGTGATAATCCGATCTGGAGAGTGAAGAGAATCACAGAGCAACAGACAGTCTACATACATTTACGACATTTACTCCCAGTCTGTCCACAGAGTGTTTCAAATCTAGAGTTTGACAGCTCTACATTTAACACCATGTCTACAGACTTTCCTCCTTTGCAGTCAGAGCCCAAGACCTGCTGCCAAGCGGTCTCAGGTGCTCCACTGATGTGTGGTGACAGTGAGAAAGGAGATGAACGCCTGGGAGTGGTTAGCACCACCAACCCACCAGGAACTTCAACAAATGTCCCAGGGTCCAGTAACCAGGACACTGGTGACATGGCTTCTTCCAGCCCAAGAAGTAAGTGAAAATACTTTAGACAGACAGATAGATAGTGTTAAAAAAGATGAAATATATAATGTTGGAAATGTCCACATTTATTATAATGTCACATTAAAAGTATGTGTTGACTTAATTTTTTTCCCCTTTTAAAAAAACACAGAAGTGAAGAAGAAAGGATTTTGCGCATTCTTCCGGAATCCATGGAAGGCTATAAAATCCTTTCATAGACGAAATAAAGTGGGGCCATACCCAAATCCAGCAAACTCAAAGCTGGTCCCTGCTCCACCTAACCCGAAGGCAGAAGATGAGTCACATGTAGCTGATCTTGGACCTCTCAGTGGTCCATCCAAACTCAAGGCAGCAGATGAATCTCTTCTGGCCAATCCTGGACCTCTCAGTGGTCCATCCAACCTCAAGGCAGCAGATGAATCTCATCTGGCCAATCCTGGACCTCTCAGTGGTCCATCCAAACTCAAGACAGCAGATGAATCACATAAAGCCAATCCTGGACCTCTCAGTGGTCCATCCAACCTCAATGAAGCAAATGAATCACATCCAGCCAATCCTGGACTTCTCAACAGAGTCTTTGCATTCTTCTGGAGGAAACTGAAGTCTCTAATATCTATCTTCTATGGCAAAAAAGATTTATTTGCTTTGTATGAAGTAGGAGAAATGATTTCAGCAGGAGCATCTGGAATTGTGTATGAGGGAACTCGAAAATCTGATGGCCAAAAGGTAAAGTAATGCCATCTTCATTTATATTATCTGTGCTTGGGAAAAATTAACTCTCTTTTTGTGTCTTCTGTAGGTCGCCATCAAATGTGTGCAATGCACTCCTCTGGTGAGTTGGCAAAACCTTATTATTATTTATTTAAATGGTGATTAATGTTTTTAATATAGCTGTAGATAACAAGGTGTATGTGAAAATTGAAAAGCTTTGATGCTGCATAAAGTCTGAAGCAATGTAGAAAATATCTATACAAAGTATTATATATTTCCTAATATTTTATGAAATACTTTCCCCCTAGGGTGACGATGATGTGGAGCCTGAAGTGCATGTAAATCTCCTACTGAAGAAACCCCCGTTGTGCCCTAACATCATTCAGATGTTTGAATGGTTTCAAGAACAAGATCAGTACCTCATGGTTATGGAATACCCCTACCCCTGTGTTACACTTGACAGATTCATTAGTTGCAGTGGAGGGCTTCTAAGTGAACCAGTAGCACGGGGCATAATGTTTCAGCTCATACAAGGATTAATTTATTGCTTGAAGCGTGGCATTGTTCATTATGATCTCCACTTTGGCAATGTGCTGGTAAATATTGAGACCATGCAAGTCAAGTTAATAGACTTTGGCCTTGCCGACGTTCTCAAAACAACAGCGAATGACCCCAGCAGTCGCTTCATGTTTAAATCTCCACCTGAGCACCGCTTTAAAGACTTCTGCAGTGCAAGATGTACAATAGTCTATACTTTAGGAAATTCATTGCTCTTCATGCTTAACGGATATTCTGATGCATTGAAGCCCAGTTTCTCCAAAGGTGAGAACTAAGAATGCAAATACATGAAAAACATCTTTATCTTATTACACCTAAATGACTGGAGAAACATGATCACATAATGCTTATATGACATATTTCATTTTCATAAAGGAAGTAAAGTATTGTGCCCAACTGTCATAATAGAAAAACATACTTAACTAGCTCTCTTCTAAATATCTTCAACAGAAGTCAGCGATCTGATTGACTGGTGCAAGCAGAAATCAAAAGAAAACAGGCCAACTTTAGAAGAAATGTTACAGCATGACTGGTTTACAAAGGAAGAACTGACCTATGAATAGAAGAATTAACCATTGAAGACTGTATGAATGTGATGAATGAATAAATTCTGTATAAATTTAATAAACTTGGACTGAAGACAGAAGGCTGAAGGTCTATGTCTATATACCGAATGTGAGATTAAAATGTGACACTAGAATGTTGCACTATTCGACCTGCTTGCCTGAAAAAGTCCCAGTGATTCTCATGGCCAGTCCATCTCTGACACCAAGTGTGTAGCAAATATTATTAAAAAGCCAATGAATTAATTAATAATTCATTAATTCATAAAGATTAATTTTAATATTAGATATTAGACATTAAACATTGTAAATGTATTGATCATTAAAAGCAATATTAAATTAAAAGCAATATTTTTATTACATTAATAATTTAAGAATATATGATTAATAATTTAATCATAAATTAAATCTTATTGTTGATCTGCAAATTATTTGTATTTTCACATGTAGCTGATCCTAAATCTCTTTACGTACTTTATACGTAAATATAAAGCGGCGTAAGGGACACTGGCTGGAATGTTTTTGTATAGCAATAGGTTCGTTTCGTTAAGCCCATTTAAAAAAATAAAATGATATATTTCATTGTATTTGTATATTGTTCCCTTCAACCGCATGAACCTGCGGTATACCGCATTGCAATTAAATATCGTATAGCGAAATGTACTGTTAACAATGAACCCATCAAACGTGCATGTGTTTTGGGCAGCAGTATGTCATGAGAATACAGTTCAGCCTGTGGCGTAATGTCTTAATGTTCAACTTTTTGGCGTAATGGCGAATTAAAAAAATAAATAATTAAAAAATAATAAAAACAATTTAAAAATATCTCATTGCCGCCATGACGTCACGACTGAGCGCGTCTCGAGCAGCGGGATCTTTATAAAGGATTGTGATTGGCCCGCTCGCGCGCGCGGTCGATCAGGTTCAGGTGTGATGGACGTGCGGCGTCTCGTCTGCTGCGCTGCGCTGGTTGTTTTGGTGTCAGGTAGTGCTCGTTTACAAACTTTATGTGCAAATCATTGACATAAATGCTGCGGTAAGTCAAACAGCCGTTCAGTGTCGAGATTTTTAATACTTTAATATCGCTTTCTAACAGTGTAATAATCGCTACTGAAAACATCCAGACATGAGGAGACTCAGATGGCTCTGTCTGCCAGCCAAGTTACTTCCCGTTATGCAGTTCATGTAACAGGTTTTGGTCAGAACTGAAGTGGTTAAGGGATTTTATTTTGTTGTTGTTGTTGTCATGTTTTAAGTGTTATCAGTTGTGTAAGTTTATGCAATTTAATAAATATTAAAATGTGTGATGAAATGGGCAGAGTACTTGTTGTTAGTTACTTTTTTACTTTAAAGTTGCGTTTTTATTTTCTGTCTGCGTTTAGCTCAAAAGCTTGTAATGGGCTGTGTAACAGCAGCTTCTATTGTTTCATTATGACAGCTTGCTACCTACAGTGGCCTAATCTGTACTGTACTACACTGGGGCTGTACTGTATGTGTTAAATGAACAAAACAACCGTCAGCATACAAGTGTTCAGTCATGCATAAAAATGTTCATTTTGAAAGACATTATGAAATGCAGAGCTAGTTTAATCCGGCTGTGAATGTGCTTTCAGGTGTGTATGGGGACTGCAGCAGAAGTCAGTGGCAGTGTGATGATGGAGTTTGTGTGCCCCACAGATGGCGATGTGATCGTGTCAGTGACTGCCAGGATGGGTCTGATGAGATGGGCTGCTGTATGTATCTGAGATCATCTGCTCATTCATTTACATATTCAGTTCACCCTTCACAAAAACCTGCATTCTGTACTTACTTTTGCTACGTCCAACAAACGTTTTGTGCCAGCTATGGCACTCCCCCTGTTCATTTGGATTCAGAATGTGTATTCAGGAAACGCATGCAAAGCAATATGCATTTAGTATCATATTCAAAAGTAACAATGTCCAGTTAGCGCCACATATTTCTGCCAGGTTTAGGGAACAGGTGAAGCTGTATGTTTCCCAGCTTGTGCAGGTACCTGCTGTCTGTGTTGCAAGTCCATAAGATCATCTTTTTGTCTTTTTTTTTTCTTCAAGTCCACAGACATTAATCTGCTTTACTCCAAGGTTTGTTTGTCGGCCATAATATTTGTCATGACTGGTCAGGTTGCCCGTTAAGCAAATTCCTGACAAATGCTGAATTCAAGTCACATTTATTTGTATTAAGTTTTTAATTTTAGATTCTGTATTGGCTTATAAAATTGGGATTATATAATACTACTTTGACCTACAGCATTTTGGACTAAGTGTAGCTTTTTTGAGGATGCTGCTCAACCACCTAGTGTAGTGCATTACAATAATCTAGACTAGAGGTTATAAACGCATGAACTAGGTTTTCAGCCTCAGAAATGAATGTTCCGCAGATTGTTTCTGAGGTGGAAGGAGGTTGTTTGTGTACTGACTAATGTAACACCCAGAACCTTATGTCTGTATTGGATGAGGTAAAAGTACATCCTTTGAATTACAAATTATGTTCTAAGAGCTTCTGTTTACAGTTTTTTTCCAGCAAGTAATCTCTCGCTTATCTTTAAACAGAGGAAAATTTCTGGTCATCCAGTGTTTTGTTTCTAACAGTCTATTAACTTCTGCAATGTAGAATTTTCATCTTGTCTTGATGAAAGGTATAACTGAGCACCAAAGGAAACTATTTCCATGTTTTCTAATAATATTGCCAAGGGGCAGCAGGTAAATTAAAAATATCAAAGGGCCTAGAGTGAAACAGTGTAAGTGTCATGATCTATAGTGTTAAATGCAGCACTAAGATCAAGTATCTAGTAATAAGATGCAGCCTTGATCTGATGCTAGAATCAAATCATGTTAACAAGTCCAGTTATTGTGAGGATGAGGCCTGAAACGTGACTGCAGTTTCTCAGAGATATAATTTTACTCCTGGAAGAGGCACAACTGAGCAGTTACAACTTGTTTTAATATAGTCACTGTCATCTTGACTTGATTGGGTTGTTTCTGTGTTTTCTGAGTGTATTTGTGTTCAAGCCTGTGAAAGAACAACAGTAACACATCATGGAACTGTGTCCCACTAGCATGTCCACCTGGAGATTTCGAGTGTGCGGATGGTTTCGGATGTGTGACGAGATCATGGGTTTGTGATGGGCAACTCCAGTGTTCTGATGGCTCGGATGAGCTGGATTGTGATCAGAGGTCAGGCTGCCTCTCCAGTGACTGGAAGTGTAGAAACAAGATCTGCATCTCACGAAGCCTTCTCTGTAATGAAGTCAATGATTGTGGTGATAATTCTGATGAAGAAACTTGTGGTGAGATGTGAACTGTTCGTTCTGTAAAAAGCTTTATTTCCTCATGTGACTCAGTAAATGTTATTCACTGAAAATCAGGTTTAAAATCTAATGGTGGGTTCTATCAGTGACATTTGACGATATAAATATTGTGTATTTGTCTGAATCAGGTTCCTGTGGGAAGATAAGCATCCGCTGTCCTGATGGAACATGTTTAACCCAGAGAGAGAGGTGTGATGGAGTTGCTCAGTGCTCTGATAGGAGAGATGAGCCTCATACCTGTGGTACATCAAGATCCTCCTTAATATTATACCATGTAAATGTATCTAACTTTTTAGTAACTCCGTGAATGCATTGGTTCACTAATTCATGTTTACTCGCGACAGTGAGTAGTGAACGGTTGTCTGGCTTGGCTGAAAATAAAAAAAATGCACAGACCTGCTAGTCACAAAAAGTGATGAAGCTGCCATTTGTAACGTTTTTAATTAAAGTGAACAAAATTCAGTTATTGAGCAAGCACATAACAGATCAGATCTCAAAATTGCCTCAGTTCACAACATTAAGTTTATAATGATAATCTTTTGAAATGCCGATACAATTTCGTAGGAAAAGTCAGTGTGAATTGTGATTGTCTCGTGTGTAAATGGAAAGATTCGGCTATTAAATCGTGGGTGGGTACCGGAATGGTTGACCACTTGTAGTTTGTTTGCAGCAGTTTTTTTTAGAACTTGTCATCTAAATTAATAAATCCAAGAAACTGGCAGGGGAATTTTGTTTTGAACAGATGTAATAGAGGCAAAAATTATGGATTGTAGCTTTAATGTTTGTTTAAAAGTAATATCTAAACCACAACCACTATGATGCAATTGTAAATTTGTCCATTTACAATTGCGTATGCCAGCTGAGGTGGTGATATACTATGCTTGACCGTACTAAATGGACCTCAGTCACCCAGGATGCTTTAGTTCATCCAGGAGAAAAAGGTCCAGTGTTTACACTTACCGTCTCTTCCTAGGTAAAAGTTGTCGGAATGCAAATGGTGGCTGTAGTCATACCTGTATTGACCAGACTTGGGGAGCGTTGTGCACTTGTCCCAGTGGAATGGTTCTCTCTGCAAATGGACTGGATTGTGAAGGTAGGCCTGGGTGGTGGTTAAATGGTCTGGTATACACCGTGCAGCATGTGTTATTGAGCACCACACCCTAAATGTTGACCAGTGCTTGTCTTCCACACTGTTATAACTATTTTCCCAGATGTTGATGAATGTTCCCAGTCTTTTGGACCTTGTATGCATTTGTGTACAAACACAGCCGGGTCTTTTCGTTGCCTCTGTCAGAACGGTTTCAAAACTCTCAACAATGGATCTTGTGAAGCTCAGGGTAACTGTTTGTACTTATTGCTTGTAAAAGTAAAATAAAAAAATACATCAATAACAAATTTTATTGTCTTCCCAAGGGACCATGACAAAGATTTTGACCACGAGGAAAGGGCTTATTGGGCTAGTGAATGTTAAGACCAGAGTATATGAGCCCCTTCTTACAAGTGAGAGTGACCCCAAAGCTCTGACTTACGATATTCAAAGAAACCTTGTTTACTGGGCTGATGGAAATGGGAATATCAACAAGGCTTACAATCGCAAGAGCATGGTTCTTTATTCAGGTTTGTTATTGTGAGATTTTTGCTAATGCTGCCTAAAATATATGGGCAACACCAAAACCGTATCTTCCATTTATTAGGGCAGTTTGGTGTGAGGAGTCTAGCCATTGACTGGCTTACTGGGCAACTTTATTGGGCGAGTGTAAAAGCCATTTATACAGGTGCAGCTGATGGTGGGTCTGTAGGTGTAGTCATATCCAAAGACACAGACCCAAGTGATGTGGTCCTCAGCCCGATTGAGAGGTACAAATTACACTGCTACAAGTCACTAGTACATTTTGAAGGAGCACAGACTTGAACAGTGTTTGGCATTTGTCTTATGTGCAGTTTCATATTTTGGATCAATAAAGGAGCAAATGAAGAAATTACCATTGAGAGGACAGCAATGGATGGTTCCAATCGGACGTCACTAATTTTCATTACAGCACAGTTACCAAAAGGTCTTTTTTTGGATGTGGCAGCTCGGCGACTGTATTGGATCAGTGAATTTAAAATGGTAGGTTGCACTGCTGTTTGAAAAGTAAAGCTGAAAATGGGGGAGTTGATGTCCGTTAAAGGCAGGGTAGGCTTTTCTCATTCCCTGAAACTTTTTATGCTAGTTGAGCATTTAATTTTGTGTATTAAAGAGGAAGTTCACCCAAAAATAAGTCATTATTTAAAATTAGTTATACAATTGGTACGTAGCAGTGGATTGTACCTGATTATTTTTAAGCTTTTAAAAGACACAGCTTAATTATACCAAACTTAATTATGCAAATGAAACTGTACCACGTTTCAAGTGCTCTGAATGCATTTGAATGTGTTTACTGAAAAACAAACTAAAATATAATTCATTAATTCATTCAACAACCATCACTGCAAGAACAAAACTGTTCTTCAGAAAAAGACAAAGCCGCTGGGGTTTGAATGTACAGCGAGTACAAATTTGGATTTTTGAGTGAACTATCCATTTAAAAGTCAACATTAATGCAATAATGGTTTCATTTAAGGCATCTTAACAATTTTGTCTAGGTTGTCATATTTATATTGAATTCATTAACTTGTTGCACCAGTCAGTTGAGAGCGTAAGGACAGATGGTTCTGGGCAGTACACGTTTCGAGATTTCTTTCAAGGAAGTCCTGCTCAAAGCCTGACTGTGTTCAACGGCTGGTTCTACTGGGCAGATGACAAGAGACTCTGGCAAGCTCCTCAAAATCTGTCCTCTCCAAAAAACAAGGAGTTCATCTTAAAAGCCTCACTTCCTGTCCTGAACGTCTACCATGAGCTTCAGCAACCCCAAGGTGATTTCAACGACATAATTGTCTTATTGCGAAATGTTCTGTGGTTACGATATGTGGTTTGGACCAAGTCTTGCTTAAACATTGGCATGTGTATTTCTTTGTAGGTTTCTCACCATGTAAAAATTCAGGCTGCAAACTTTGTTTGCCCTCCAAAGAAAGTCCTGTTGGATTTACCTGTTTGTGTCCTGAGGGAGCATTACCCATGCCTTATGGAGCTTGTGAAAGTGCGTTTCATTTAGCTTTAATTTTAATTTTATTTTCTTATCTACAGATAAACAAATATGTAGTCTTTTGCCTTTCTTACCTGCTCTCTGCTTCTCAGATTTTAAGGTTGCCTATGCAACATCAACGGTCATATACAATCTGGAGTTTATAGGAAAGACCCCTGTAAAGACTGAACTCTTTACATCAGATGAAGACATTCAAGCATTTGACATGCACTGGAAAAGAGGATGTGTGGTTTGGTCTAATGGGACAGGTCATGTGAAGACCAGCAGGGTTTCTCAGGACTTGTCAGAGTATATTCTTACCTTAAAACCTGGTATGTTGTTAGTAGTCACCCAAGGTTCAAAACACACTCTACGCATGTATGTGAATGCACATTCTTCTAGCTATACAACAGCGTACACAGCGGTTCAAAATACAACGCAAGTAATTGTTGCCTTATCAGCACAAAAGGTGCCCTATGGGTGGAATTACTATGAACGGTATCTTCTATGGCAGTTTGGGGTGGGACTGTCTGTCTGACCAATGGGGGATGGAGGTAGTGTTTGAAACTTTTGCAATTGTGTTAGCTGCCGCTAGTGAGGCAGAAAGTGCACTCTTGACCCTGTACAACAGGGCCTCACACTTGCAATGCATTTGCCAAGCCAGTGTCTGCACTTGCATACTTGTATAAGTGCGTTTATGTTCGTGTTTGGAAATTGCATGTTGATTTGGATGCATGATGGTTAGTTTCGTTCAGCACGTTATTGATGCTAGTATAACTTTCAATTTTTGTAGGACAATTGCTATGGTTTGTTATTCTCGTCTTGTAGTTCAGATGAGTTTACTTTTATTTTAATGTAGAATAAATGTTACAGAATTTTTGACCAGTAGTGCACTTAAATGCAGATTCTTACCTTACATCAGAACTCCAAATGCTATTTTATGGTTACTTGTTTCACTTCTCGTGTAGCTTGTGTCGTCCAAGTTGATCAGAGGACTGGGAATCTGTATTGGCTGGCCTGTGATGAGCTTTCCATTGGCGTTTCTACCATTGGCCCCCTCCATCAGAGTATTTCTAGACATTTATATCAAGCCAGAACTGCAATCCTTAACCTCTTTGTGGACTGGCAAAGAGGAAAACTCTATTGGCTAGAGGGACGTCAGATCATGAAAATGAAACTTGGTTTGATTGGTGGAAGTGCAGAAGCGGTCTTCAACCTTGAGGAAGATGGTTTCAACCGCATTGCATTTGACAGAAAAGCGAATGGCTTCCTTTGGAACGTGGGGTCTTGTACGTACCTTTTCTCTGAAATAACTTCTACACCAGAACATTTCATTCATTTAGCTGGCTTTGACACTAGTTCATTTAACTTTAGACTTGCAGGTTATGAGTCTACTAAAGACAAGGAAGTACTCGGCAGGTCAAGAGTGGATCATTCCTGGCTCCATTGTGGCCGCTTATGAGCCGTACATGGTGGCGTTATTCAATAATGTCCTGTCGGTATGGAATCGCAAAGATGGCACTCGAGTCTCAGGGGTGGCAGTGGAAAACGGAGTTGTCGGCTTATCTGTTGCCCTCAGGGAGGTTGAACAAGGTTTGTTGTCTGCTGGGTTTGTTATGCTGCACTTGTTCTGAATGTATTAGTTTAAGTTGTTTTATAAATGTTCCAGATGAAATGGCCGAAGATGTGCATCCAAGCAAAGTGACTTGTGAAAGTCCACTGCTCTTGTGTCGAGGCTCAACTGTGTGTATCAGTCCATCTCAGTGGTGTGATGGGAAGACAGATTGTCCCGATGGATCTGATGAGGCTTCCTGTTTGTACATGTGTGCAAAGCCAGGTAATGAGTTAAGATGTGAGCGCACTAAATATTGCAAAGTCTAAATAATCACTAAAGTATATAATTACCAGTATTTCCACACCAAAACAATTTGTTGCTAGTTAAACCTACTATAGCAGTTGCTATCTGTCGCTTTTTGCTTTTTACATGTTAATGTGTTCAAGTAATTTGATATGTTTTTTAGAAGTTACCCAAAATGTTTTTTTGGTTTTTTTTTTTTAAATGGGGCACTAATAATTCCAAATTTAAATGTTTAAAGCTGAAATGCGTCACTTGCCTCTACTGCTGTTGCAAGGTTTTTGTGGAGTTATTTTATTACGTGGATTAAGTTTCAATTCTAAATGGCTGCTGTAAGAACAAGCTACACACTCTGCACCATCTACAGCACCCGGACATGATGTATAGTAGCTGGATCTTCTTTGTGTACACACGGACATTTCCTGCGAAAGCAGACCTAATCACTCGCATTGTAAATCATTATTATTTTAACCACTGTTGATAATCGGTGTAAGGTAAGATTGCGTTGAACGCTAATGTCATGTACTTGCTCAAAAACCGATTGTTCTTTTTTAACTGAAGTGTATGCTGGCCACTGAACGGTCACTTTATTTTCAGATGAAAAATTTGAAAAATTCAGGTAGTAACTTAAGTCCCATGTTTGCACAGGTGACTTCCTGTGTAAGGACAGGAGGAAGTGTGTTAAGAAGGATTTGGTGTGTGATGGCCGCTCTCACTGCCTCGATGGTTCTGATGAGGTTGGTTGTTCGACAGTGGCCACTACAACCCCAACTATAGGGTCATTAAAGTGTCGTGTTGGGTCCAAACCCTGTAAAGACGGACGAGAGTGTGTCCTGTACAGTCATGTGTGTGATGGAGAGATGGACTGTAAGGATGGATCTGATGAAGCCGACTGTGAATATCAGTGTAAACCAGGTAACACTTAAAACATTAACACCTTTTTCATTTAACTTGAGATGCGTGTAGGTAATAATTGATGTTTCCTCATAGATCAGTTCCACTGTGCTCATGGGAGGATGTGTATTAACAAAAAGCAGGTGTGTGACGGCACACCTCAGTGTCAGGATCGCTCTGATGAAATGGGCTGTTTCAATCACTTGCACGACTGCAAACATCGCTGTGATGATAAAACTCGCTGCATCCCAGAGAACTTCCTCTGTGATGGAGAGAGAGACTGTGTGGACGCCACTGATGAAGCCAACTGCAGTGAGTGATGCTTTCACTAGAGGTTTTTTATTATGCATTTTATGTCTGATGAATATTTGATAAGTTTTGTGACTCTTGTAGTACTTCTGTGTCAATCTGTATTTTAATCATACTGGGAATAGCTCAATATGACAATCTGTACGTATTGCTATAACCCAAGTCTGAAAATGCACCAAATTCATGAGACCCAGTGTGTCTGTCCATAAGGTTAAGCTGAACTGTTTCAATTAAACCCGGGATTGATGACAGCACCATTTTCAACTGAAAACAGAAACCTTGTATGTGTTTTGGACGTTTATTTAAACGTCAATGGTGTTTAATGGGCCTAAAAACACACTTGGAAACTGGTTTCAAAGTGTACGTTTTTGAAAATTATACTGTTATTGTCACCATGTCAGCTACAAAAAATGTGAATTATGTGCATGGTTATTGTTTATTTAGTGACCGTCAACTACTGGACTGGCATGCACAATACAGTGTTTTAGTCATTTTTGCGGAGCTGTTAACTGGGATTTTTGACAATGTTGTGTGTCTGGGAAAAGCACAAAGGAAAAACGTTCCTTTTTTAAATTCATTGTGTAAATTGTACCCTCAATCTCTAACAAAATCAGCTTTGGTCTCTAGAATGGTTTTAGATTACAAAGCGGACCAGTCACAGCTATCGTGGTTTGCATAGACATGAAGCCTACCTGTAGTTACTTTTGGGATAGGTACATATGTTACTGTATTCTGAAACGTTTATGCATTTAAACTGTACAGTATCGCTTCCTTACCACACCAAATATTTTAATCTTGTATGCAGGTGGAAATACTCTTTTCCATTCTGTACAGCAACAGTGATCACAGCTATCATTCTTGACAAATAATCTACTAATCGCTCCACCAAAGCTATGAAATCACTCGCATTCCTCACAGGTTTAGAAAAATTGAGACAGATTATCAGTAAATAATTACTTTTGTAAATCAAATTACTTTTTGATTTTTATCAGTAAATAATTTTTCCTCGCATACAGCTACTACAATGTCAACCACAACATCATTGAAGTGTCGTGTGGGATCTAAACCCTGTAAAGACGGACGAGAGTGTGTCCTTTACAGTCATGTGTGTGATGGAGAGATGGACTGTAAGGATGGATCTGATGAAGCTAACTGTGAATATCAGTGTAAACCAGGTAACACCTAAATTGTTTCCCTAGCTGATTCATTCATTGTGTGTAGTTAATGTGTAGTTGATATTTGATTTGATGTTTCCTCAGATCAGTTCCATTGTGCTCATGGGAGGATGTGTATTGACAAAAAGCAGGTGTGTGACGGCACACCTCAGTGTCAGGATCGCTCTGATGAAATGGACTGCTTTAATCACTTGCATGACTGCAAACATCGCTGTGATAAAACTCGCTGCATCCCAGAGAACTTCCTCTGTGATGGAGAGAGAGACTGTGTGGACGCCACTGATGAAGCCAACTGCAGTGAGTGATTTCATTGGGCTGAGGTTTATTTTATAATGTGTGCATTGCATTTTAATGTCGGCACCCAATGAAGATGGAATTGCAATTTCTACACCACTATTGTCACCAAACGAAATGGCAAAATTGATCACTGAATAGTATTAGCTTTTCCCTCATTTGTTGAATTAAATGTGTCTTTGCTACTGTACCTTTAAGACATCTGTGTAAATTGTCGTCCTGCAGTACGATTGGTTAACCTCTGTACATGTGAAATGAAGACCATTTTGCTTTTGAGTTAGTTTTCACTTTTTTTTTTTTTTTTTTTTTTGTCATTCATACAGCTGAAACTAAGAGTGAAGATTTAAATTTGGTGGTGAAAAACAAAGGTGGCTCAACTTCTGTTGCTTCTCGGCCTCCAGTATGTAGAAAACCTTCCATAGTGTGTCCGGGAACGTCAATATGTATTTCTCAGACTCGCTTATGTGATGGGAAGCTTGATTGTCCGGATGGTTCTGATGAAGTTTCATGCTTGGATACTTGTGCAAAAATGGGTAAATCATTACCTAATCTTTACTGTAACTTATCTTATTCTTTGTGGAAAACATAAGTGAAGTGTTAATTTTTATGAAACCTTGCTAGGTGACTTCCTGTGTAAGGACCGGAGGAAATGTGTGGATAGGAATTTGGTGTGTGACGGCCACTCTCACTGTTTTGATGGTTCTGATGAAGTTTATTGTCCCATCATGGGAAGCAGAACGTCAACCACAGCAACATTGAAGTGTCGTGTGGGATCTAAACCCTGTAAAGACGGACGAGAGTGTGTCCTGTATAGTCATGTATGTGATGGAGAGATGGACTGCAAGGATGGATCTGATGAAGCTGACTGTGAATATCAGTGTAAACCAGGTAATGCTAACCTTTATTACAAATACTACGTTCCCAGATTTTAAGCTCAGTCAACAATACTACAGTTATGTTCAACTCATCCCTCAGTGTCTAAGCCAACACTGAGCTAATGTTGCATTCTACACTGGTGGTTAAGGATGCTTAAAGAGTTAGTTTTTCTCAAGTTAACCTTACTGTAATTAGTCGTCTCTGCATATTAGGCTGGGAAGTTTAACTAACAACCTTTTTTTTTTTTAAATTAATGAGACTAGTGTTGAGTCACTTACCAGCTTTGTAATTTTCAATCTTAAAAAATTGTCATGATTATTATTTCAAAGAGGCTAAAAGGAACGTGAAAACTATTGCTTACGGGAAAAAGTATATAGAACATAACTAAAAGTTTATCTGCCTAGAATAGTCGCACTGCCAAAAGGATGACCTAACAGGGTAGTTTACCCAAAAATGTCAATTCTTGTTTATTGACCCACATCATTCCAGTCTGTTATGACTTTTTTGCTTTTGAGAAACACAGTGTGTTGATACCCAAACAACAGTGGCACCCACTGAAGAAATTAATTTTAAGTAAAAATAACCGTTTCACACAATAATAGACAAAATATGCTTGATCACGGTCAGAGCATTTTTTTTTTTTTTTTTTCAGTTAATACAAGATAAAACACGGACAGCTGTCCATTGTTGTGGATACTAATGTAGTTAACATTTAGTTATTATAATTATGGTTTTTGGTGTGAATGAGCCTTTAGCCACTAATCCAGTGCAACAGAAACCTAGTATGCATACTAGCCATTTTATACTGTGACAGACAAAATGCACCTCCAGTTTTCTGCTATTTGTAGTTTGAACTGCATTCAATGTAATACTACATTTATTTGTGGGCTCTTATTATATTTTCCATTTGCATGTTGCTTTGAATAAGAGTATCTGCTAACTAAATATGTAAAGGTAAACTTCACAGCATAACGAGTTCACCCAAAAAGTGTTTTTGAGAGACAGATTACTGTAGTCCATGTAAAAGTAGTCAAATTATTGACCTGAATAAGACAATTCTAATTACGATATTAACATGAATTGCTTTTTGAATATTCCTTTATTTCCATTATACATGTTATCAAACAGACCTGTTATTGGCACACATCATTATGTCCCCCTGCTAAGTTGTCTGACATTCCCTCCAGAACTTCACTTCAATTTTAATTGTATGAAAGCTTTAGGTGCACTATGCATATCTGTTATTCTATACATGCAAATAGACAATGCTGGATACAAATTCGCCACTTACCCAGTACTTTAATTCGGCAACATTATTTTTTGCCATCAGATGGTTGACCACTGCCATGTGTGTATCCTGTCTCTTTCACACAATGTTAATAGTGTGTTTAAGCTGGAACAAGGGAAGTCAATAAGTGCAACTTGTTTGGTTACAATTGTAATTTCAGATATCATTTATGTTCCCAGCAGCAAAAAAATCATACAGGTTGGAAATGATATGAGGGGGAGATATTGATAATTTTCATTTGGGGGAACTAAAAGGATACTCCACACACACACAAAAAATTAGCCTATAAATTATTAACCCTCAAGGCATCCTATGTCTATGACTTTCAATGTTCATGACAATCAGAGTTGTATTAAATATCCTATAGGGGTGTAGTGATATACCATTGCCAAAATACAGTTCATATATTACTGTTTTGGAGCCACAGTTTGGTTGCTCTGTTTGCTGTGGGGACAGGGTTCATGGTACAAGAACAGTGCCTCACCTCCAGTAAACCAGCCAGCTTATGTCATGCTATACATTAATATACTATACACATTTGTTTCCTAGCACAATGCATTGCAATCATGTGTTGATTCATATTTGTAGTTGTTTTTGGAATATACTTGCAGAAATATGCCATTCATAACTACTTTGCAGTTAAACTTCGTCAATAGCCATGTCAAGTTGTGAAAGTGCACTAAAGATATTAACAGATTAAGGCCTCATAGAAAGAACCTTGTTTCTAAAACAGTAATTTATCTTCTGGGGTACATCATATATACAGTATATTAAAGACAGACAATATGCATACAGTATGAATATGCATTAATCTAACAAATGTGTTTGTTGATCTGTGTGATCTTGTTTTCCTGTATTAATAGTGCAGTTTTTCTGCAATCCCACATGGTGTTCCAGGCCCTGGTGTATAATATTTAGACACATATACAGCACTTATTAGTTAAGTGTACCAATTACTGTTGAATCAAATATTGAGGGAAAACTTGGTCGACCTCAACAATGGGCCAGGCCTGGGTTGGGGCAGCAGGGGGCGGGGCATTTTGTATGCCAAGCTAGTACCGTGGTACATACCGGGTGTGAATACTGTTACACCCCTAATATCCTGACTCTTTTCACCTTTAATGGCAATGAATAGATTTTGAAGCTCCAAAAAGCACATCATCCATCATAAGTCGTCCATACGACAAGGAGAAAAATTGAGCGCATTTTATTAACTGACATTTTAAAGCTGTGAAGAGCCAGGATATTAAATAAAATTGATTCTGTTCGGCTGAAAGAAGTCATGTAATTCTAGGATGCCTTAAGGGTGAGAAATATGGTCGTCTTTTCATTTTTGAGTGGGGTATCCCTTAAGCTTATTAAACAGATCTTTTTTTAAACAACCAATATATGCAGCACATTTGTGCTTTTAAAACCTTTGTTGTGTGTTACTATGTAAATAACTTGTTTCATGTCATAGATGTGTATTAGTGACAATGTTAAACATTTGTTTCCTCAGATCAGTTCCATTGTGCTCATGGGAGGATGTGTATTGACAAAAAGCAGGTGTGTGACGGCACACCTCAGTGTCAGGATCGCTCTGATGAAATGGGCTGTTTCAATCATTTGCACGACTGCAAACATCGCTGTGATAATAAAACTCGCTGCATCCCAGAGAACTTCCTCTGTGATGGAGAGAGAGACTGTGGGGACGCCACTGATGAAGCCAACTGCAGTGAGTGGATGGAGGTTTTGTGTGCCGTTTTCATGATGATCTGATGGTTGGCTAACCTTCATATGAGAAATGAGTAACAACACTTTTGGCTTGCTCTTTTTTTTTTATCCGATTGTTTCTCTCATCCACACAGCTAAGACTGAGGGTGAATATCTAAATTTGGTAGCGGTGAACAGAGGTGACCCAAGTTCTGTTGCTTCTTGGCCTCCAGTATGTAGAAAACCTTCCATGATGTGTCCAGGAACATCAATATGTATCTCTGAGACTCGCCTGTGTGATGGGAAGCTTGATTGTCTGGATGGTTCTGATGAAGTTTCGTGCTTGGATACATGTGCAAAAATGGGTAAATCATTTCTTAATCTTTACTGTAACTTTCCTTCAATGTAAAATTCAATTAGTTAACGTTAATGCATACAAACCAAGTGAAATAGGAAAAGTATGTTGTAGTAACAAATGCTTATTTAGTGTAGCAGTTACATGAGTTCAAGTAACTAAAACTGTTTTTGCTGTTTTGCTTGTTTTGGCAGCTTTGTTTTGTGAGTTGATTTATCTGAATGATGTTTTGATTGTCACTGTGGTTGAGGTTTGTATGATGAGTGGTGATGTCAGCTGCATGACACGCATCAATGCCTCAATTGTAGTATTACTTTGTCACTTTGTGATTTTATTTACAGACATCCAAACGTCATAAGACATTCAGCTTATTATACCTAATCTATGTTAATGCACGTTTTCTAAATGCATTTGCAGAAAGATGAAATTTAATGAAAGTCTAGGGTTAAGTGACCAACTAAAGGAAATGCAAACCACCATAATGGTGACGTCAAACCTTTTTACAGTGTGCTTGATTTAGTTTGCATCACTCAAAGCAGTAATTTAATTTTTATTTACCCTACAATTATTTACTCCCCCCACAACCCCCCACCCCCCCCAAAAAAAAGGAAAGTGCTAACTTGTGTAAAACTTTGCTAGGTGATTTCCTTTGTAAGGACAGAAGGAAATGTGTGGACAGGAATTTGGTGTGTGACGGCCGCTCTCACTGTCTTGATGGTTCTGATGAGGTTGATTGTCCCATCATGAGCAGTAGAACATTAACCGCAGCATCTGTAAAGTGTCGTGCGGGATATAAACCCTGTAAAGATGGACGAGAGTGTGTCCTGTACAGTCATGTTTGTGATGGAGAGATGGACTGTAAGGATGGATCTGATGAACAAAACTGTGACCGTCAATGTCAATCAGGTTGGACAAATCAAATTGTTCTCAAAACATCTCAACACTGGCGACACCAACCAAATACTAAACTTTTCGTCTTCACCACAGGGCAGTTCCAGTGTGTGTCGGGTGGGAGATGTATTGAGAAGAATCAGGTGTGTGATGGGACTCCACAGTGCTTGGATCAGTCTGATGAAACGGGATGCCAGAAACCCTCAAGAAGCTGCAGCCTTCACTGTGACTGGAACACTCATTGTATTCCTGAAGTCTTCATCTGTAATGGGATTAAAGACTGTCAGGATGGCACTGATGAGGCAAACTGTGGTGAGCAGCGCTGCATTGTTGTCATGATGGGTAATTCCTAGTGGTGTAACAGTATTCAACCAAACTGAAAAAAACATGATGCACCACCCACAGTATGTACTGCGGTATTCTCATGGCATACTGAATGGCCCCTGACCCAGCTCTGGCCCATTGCTGTGGGATACCTCACTTTGCCTTGTCATTAATACACTTAACACCTAATAAGAGCTTTATTTTTTTTCTGAATATTAGATATTCAGAGCAGGATTGCAGAAATTGCACTTTCCAAGTTTTTATAATCCAAGAAATTCCTGCAAATATTTATGAAGGTGTGAATTTAATCACACAGATCAATAAATTAGTTACTTTTAGTCTGTAAGTTCATCACCAAGCAAATCAGTGTTCTCGCTCTATTTCTGTGTGCATGTGCAGAAATCTGCATGTAACGATGCATGTTCTGATTTCTGAACAGAGGTTGTTACGTAAAGCTGCTTTAAAGTTTTATGCACTTTAAGTGACTTGAGGCAAAAGCAAAGGGTTGTTTAAAATCGGGTTTAAAAGCATGTGGTGCTAGAGTGATGACTGCTCACTCATAATACAGCAACACTTTTCATAAAGACTTGAATTGGACTCCATGATTAACACCTTATAGCACATATGTCACATTTATGCTTATTCATATTCATACTTTATACATATTGTTTGTCTTTAATATACTGTGTGTAAGATAAATGACTGTTTCAGAAACAAGGCTTTCTCTATCAGGACGTAATCTGTTAATATCGTCAATGTACTTGTCAATTCAAAAAGTTGTGAAAATGGCTCCTCCTAAAAATGCAGGTATAGTTTTTAATATCTTCAAGCCAAAATTAATCAGCCCACCCATATGAGCTACTGACAGGGAATTTCCCCCTACGCTGAAGTTAATGTCTTCAAATATTAATTAAAAGTGAATCTAGTGTTCTTTAGCATTGCTGGTGCTATGCCATGAATCCAACCCCCACAGCAAACAAAACCAAACCGAACTAAACTAAATGAACTGAACCATGACATTGGTATACCATTACACCCAAAGTAATCCCAAAGGGTTAATTGCTGTCATGGGCAATAGGCAAGTAGTTGTGGCAGTTGGCACATAATACAGTACATCCATAGGCTGTCTAACACGGAAATGGCACGATCTAGCAAAACAACAGCTCCAGTCTTTACTAGCTGACTGACTCGACTTCTTGGAATAACCCCAGATGACATTTCACTGCACATGCTCCTATGTTTCTTTGACAGCTATATCTAGACCTACTCAGACAAGCTGTAAAAGTCCATCTGTTCTGTGTCTGGGAACGTCGGTATGCGTTTCCCAGACTCGGCTGTGTGATGGAAGAAGAGATTGTCCTGATGGATCTGACGAAGCTTCTTGTATAGATGCCTGCGCTTCAGGTAAAATTACAAACATTCCTTCAGTTCTCAATTTTTTTGAGTCTTCCCATACACTGTGCTATTTTGTTTTCTTTTGCAAAGGTGACTTTCTATGTAAGGACAGGAGGAAGTGCATTAAGAAGGATTTGGTGTGTGATGGCCGCTCTCATTGTCTCGATGGTTCTGATGAGGTTGATTGTTCAACAATGGCAACTATAACCTCAACCGCAGCATCATTTAAGTGTCGTGTGGGATCTAAACCTTGTAAAGATGAACAAGAGTGTGTCTTGTACAGTCATGTGTGTGATGGTGAGATGGACTGTAGGGATGGATCTGATGAAGAACATTGTGAGCTTCAGTGCAATCCAGGTGAGATGTTGCCACAATTTCCTTGTTTCATTTGACTTTAACATTTAACACTGATGTAACTGACATTTATAAATTTGGTGTGATTGCTAAAACGACAGTTATTTTGTGAATAATTCAGTACTAGTACCTGGTTGACACTCCAACACAATAGGTGGTGCTATTGCTCCCGTTTAACATTTTCCCTTGAGTGCCACAACTGTTACAAACTCTCTCTGCCTCCTTACAGTTATATTTTGAATGTCATTCATTGGCCAATAAAAGAGAACACAAAGTTTAAAGATGAAAACTGAGTGATCTTTTTTTTTCAACATCACAATTGTTACTATTCTGTTAGCCCTATAGTGCATAATTTCATGTGACAAGGGTTTTCACATTTTCGAAGCATGTTAATATGCTCAGTATTAATAACCATGTAAAAAAAAAAAGGTGATGCCTTTCCTAATTTTGTTGTTGTGGTTCCTCCAGGCCAGTTTCAGTGTGTTCAGGGAAAGAAGTGTATTGACTTCAGGCAGGTGTGTGATGGGACTCCTCAGTGTCTGGATCATTCTGATGAAGCAGGATGCTGGAAACCCACCAAGAGCTGCAGTCTGCGCTGTGACGGAAACACTCGCTGTATCCCAGAGGTGTTCATCTGTAACGGCATGAGAAACTGCTGGGATGGCTCAGATGAGGCTGACTGTGGTAAATATAATACAAGCTTAATGCTGACTTGCCTGCATGCTGTAATACTGCCCTGGTAAAATGACGTGACTCCCCTTGCCTTGTTTCTTGTTACTTTGATCTGTTTGATCTCTAGGTGGTGCATTATTAACCCAAATATTTTTGAATTCAGATTTTAAAATGTTTTATTCAAAGTAATTAGAATATTACTTTAATGAACTTTACAACTATATGGTAATAAGTCTAAAATATAAAGTTTTTTTTCACATTACTAACCTTAACTTTTAAAGGAGACCTGTTTTTCCCCTTTTTTACAAGGAAAGGTGGTCCCAGGTGTTCTCAGAATGAGACTGTGAAATTTAACTAAACACTCCACAGATAAAAACAAAAAAAAGTGGGCAGATATTTACCATTATGGGGTGGTTGTATACACACTGTGGACACATTTGTTCCAGCATGTGAATTTTGCATGGTAGGTCCTCTTTAAAGCAGGAAAATGTTTTCCAAACATTTTCAGTCTAGGACCCACCTAGAGCAGTATAATCTATCTCCAGCCCCACCAAAATGGTTTTGAATAGAAATACTGGGGAAAATACACGTTCATTCTCTCTCAGCAGAGAGTAAATTCTGTTCCTTGTCATTGTATGAATGGAAACACTTAATTGCAGTACCAAAGTAACTTATGGCAAGATATCAACCATTGAAAGGATACGGAAACATTTTAATGCTGAAGTGTGCAATGTTAAATTACTGCAACAGCCAAATAACTTTTCACGTGCCACCTGATCACACTGTACAACCCACAGTTTGACACCACCTGATCTGAAGCACTGAATTATTCCAGTTAACGTTTGGAATGCATTTGCTTATTTATAAACGGTCATTCTGTCATTTTAAATTCATTTTCACTTACGCACATCTTGTCTTAATAGAAATGATAAAGGTATGGAGTGGGTATTACTTGTATCTGATTGTTTTTGGGTTTTATGTGAATAATTCTTAATGATTTTAGCCATGCCTACACTGCCATCACCCTGCAAGACTCCTTATGTAGTTTGCCAAGGGACATCTTTGTGCATCCTGCAGCGGTATCTGTGTGATGGGAAAAAAGACTGTCCAGATGGCTCTGATGAGCGACCATGTCTTCGCAACTGCCCGTATCGCAGTAATATGCATTTTAAATTGCTTCTTGGTAACATTGAAACTTATGAGCGGTATTTGCAGTTTTACAATTACATGCTTTGTTTCCTGCCAGGTGACTTCCTGTGTAAGGACAGAAGGAAGTGTGTGGAGAGGAATTTGGTATGTGATGGCCGCTCTCACTGCCTTGATGGTTCTGATGAGGTTGGTTGTCCCACAATGGCTACTACCACCGCAGTAATCGCATCATTGAAGTGTCGCATGGGATCCAAACCCTGTAAAGATGGACAAGAGTGTGTCCTGTACAGTCATGTGTGTGATGGAGAGATGGACTGTAAGGATGGATCTGATGAAGCTGACTGTGATGTTAATTGTAAAGCAGGTAGGATGTACACATCCAAAGATGTTTGTTTTAAATGTAGGTTATATTTGGTTTAGTAACTGCTCCTCTGTAAAGCCCTATGAAATAACCTGTTAAGTGCAGCATTCTTTCCTCTGTTGCCATTTTTCCTGTTGAAACTGGAAGTCACTTTTTATCCCTAGTTAAGTTACATTGAAGGACTAGTTCACCTAAAAATGAAAATGAGCGCATAAATTACTCGCCCCCAATGCATCCTAGGTCTATATGACTGACTTCTTTTCACTGTACAGAATTGGAGTTAATGTCCAACTCTGAATACTAATATCCTGTCTCTTCCCAGCTTTATAATGACAGTGAACAGAGACAGCTTCTGAACCTTAAATCGCATCCAGTCCTCATTAAAATAATCCATACGACTTTGGGGGTTAATAAATGCTTCTGTAGCATAATGTTTGTGAGTGAAAATTACACTTGAACATTTTATAGAGCAAATTATGTTTGGCTAAAAGTAAGTCCCACGATTCCTTGAGGGAGAGTAATTTTTGGGTGAACTACTACTTTAAGAGTCATCACAGTCAAACCATGATCTGCAGATGATATTAGGACACGCATTCTCATTTAGAAAGAAAGCATTTGATTGGACAAAGATCTGTTTACTGATGGTTGATGCATTGCCAGAAGTTTTAGCATATCTGCCAAATCCTGAATGGTCAGGGTTTAGTAGTACATGAGCATATATATTGCCTTGCTAAAAAATGATGGCCACAACTTTAAATGGGTTCTTTACTACTGATCAATTAATTCTGACTTGTGACTCTGCTGTTCTTCCAGAGGAGTTTCAGTGTGCTCATGGGAAAAAATGTATTGATGCAAAACTAGTATGTGATGGCAAACCACAATGTCAAGATTTTTCTGATGAGAAGGACTGCTTTGTTCGCACCAAAAGCTGCAGCCATCGCTGTGATGACAAGACCCGCTGCATCCCAGAGAACTTTCTGTGTGATGGAGAGAGAGACTGCATGGATGGCACAGATGAATCTGACTGTGGTTGGTATCTCTGCTGCTTTAGTCATGATTATTTAGGTCATTGAATATCATGGGGGCTTTAATTTGACACCCTCTTTATTTGTAAAGTATTCTGGACCAAAGGGTAATTGATTTCTGGCCATCCCTTCTTTAGGATACCCTGCAAAGGTAGTGGACTGTAAGAGTCCTGCTGTGTTGTGTAGTGGAGGGACGCTGTGCATACCTCACACTAGACTCTGTGATGGCAAAAGAGACTGTCCTGATGGAATTGATGAAACATTTTGCTTTGACAGATGTCCAAACCCAGGTACTTGCAGTGTGCCAACAGCTGGTGATACTGGTGGTGCAGCATTTATTTATAACAGCGTAACTCTTGTTTGACTGTCATTGAGAGACATTTTTGACAAAGTTAAAGAATATTCTCAATTTCTGAAGTTCAGTAGTTACCTTCTCAAATGAAATAAACGTCCCATCTCAGGCCCAAAATGCCAGGGTTGTAACTGCCATGGACATTGGGAAATCACTTGACTTTCAGCTGAGGCTGTTATTCACTTTTTAAATGGCTGATAGAATATATACACCCAAAGTGCATTTACAAATGTGGTTGCAGAACCTTTTTTTGGTTCTAACCTGTTATTTTATCTCAGCCTTATCCCAGTAATTTTGGGATTATTCAGGTTATGTACATTTACGAATGAAAGGACTGGTTGAATTAAAGTTCTGGCATTTACACTGCTTTTAGGGTTGAATGTTATACATTGAAATTGTGGAATTGGTCAATGCCAAATGTCTGATATTGGACCCACTTTAAAACTCATACTAAATTTCACCACATCTGTCAAATAAGTCTAGTGCACTTTTGGCTTGTATATAAAAATAGCCCAGTTGTCTTCATTTTTAGATCATTGTCTGCTTTATTCTATACAATATGGCAAATAACACTTCGTTTTGTTCTGCTTTATTGTAGGTGACTTCCTGTGTAAGGACAGGAGGAAGTGTGTTGAGAAGAATTTGGTGTGTGATGGCCGCTCTCACTGTCTTGATGGTTCTGATGAGGTTGGTTGTCCCACAGTGGCCACTACAACCTCAACTATAGGGTCATTAAAGTGTCGTGTTGGGTCCAAACCCTGTAAAGACGGACGAGAGTGTGTCCTGTACAATCATGTGTGTGATGGAGAGATGGACTGTAAGGATGGATCTGATGAAGTTGACTGTGAATATCGGTGTAAACCAGGTAACGCTTGTACTGAAACTTGGAACCTTGTTTCTGTAAAAGTTAATCTATGTGAATTTTGATTTACACACAGTGGTATATTCACAAGGCAAAGGTGAAACAGAGACTTAACTAAAGGAAGTGAGATTACTGTGTGACCCAAGTTGTGTTTTCTGAGCATCCCGACAAACCAATGTTAAAAGCGTTAGTTACTTTTATGGCAAGTCAGCCTATGTATGGCTTGCTTATTTTTGTCTCTCATACTAGGATAGAGGGGGGGAAAAATTCTTTTATGTACTTTGCTGTCTATTACTATCTGCATGTTAACTTTACCAGCATGCCACATATGCCTTATGTTCAACAATTTTCCTCACAGATCAGTTCCATTGTGCTCATGGGAGGATGTGTATTGACAAAAAGCAGGTGTGTGACGGCACACCTCAGTGTCAGGATCGCTCTGATGAAATGGGCTGTTTCAATCATTTGCACGACTGCAAACATCGCTGTGATAATAAAACTCGCTGCATCCCAGAGAACTTCCTCTGTGATGGAGAGAGAGACTGTGTGGACGCCACTGATGAAGCCAACTGTGGTAAGAACACCCTGGTGATCACCTAGAATACTCGCGTAACTGCCTGCAGTACAGGAGGCATCTTGTCATGTTTGCTTCTGAAAGCCTAAATCTATAGTTTAATTAAAAAAAAAAAAAAAAATCTCTTTCCAGCTCCTGTTACTGGCTCTCCCATCACAGGCCCTTTAAACGAACCAACCCAGCCTGTCTGCAGTAGTCCATCTGTATTGTGTCAGGGAACATCAAAATGCATCACTCAGTCTCAGCTGTGTGATGGAAAACTGGACTGTCCTGATGGATCTGATGAGCTTTCATGTGTTTATGCATGTCCAGACCCAGGTAACGGGTGGTATGTGTATCCTGTTCTTTATTGTTATGGTCAATGCATCCATGCATGTCAATTAAATTTAGACTATTTATGCCAATCAGGCCAGTTTCTCTGCAAGGACAGACGGAAGTGTATTCGGAAAGCCCTCGTGTGTGATGGGAAACCAGACTGTAGAGATGGGTCAGATGAGAATAACTGCTGTAAGTTCTCACGTGGTGTGGCATTTGTGTTTGTGAAAACTTTCATGTTTTATTCCATGGAAGAAAGCAATGCGTGTTTGAAACGTGGGATGACAATTTTCTGGTTCTAAGTTCAAATGTTAATTGAATCCTTTTCAATTGGTTACTTTGTGTTCCAGATGAAGGTCGTGTGGTTGCAAGTGCTTCATTACCTCTGAGATGTCCCCTGGGTTCCAAACCATGTAGAGATGGTAAAGAGTGTGTCCTGTACAGCCACGTGTGTGATGGAGAGAAAGACTGCAAAGATGGATCTGATGAGCGTGGCTGTGAACGTAAATGTAAAAAAGGTATATATGACCATATAAATGCCAGTTTATTCTTAGTTACATTTTAAATTGCACCAACACCCAAGTACTTCAATTATTCCACCCCACCAGGCCAGTTCCAGTGTGCTCATGGTAGGAAGTGTATAGATATGAAGCTTGTATGTGATGGGACTCCACAGTGTCAAGACCGATCGGATGAACTAAACTGTGTGAAGCTCTCAGAGGAGTGCAGCCATTCATGTGACAATCGAACCCGCTGCATCCCTGAAACGTTCCTGTGTGATGGCGAGAAGGATTGTGTGGATGGATCGGATGAAGCTACCTGTGGTAGGTCAACATTCTCAATTAAATGGCTGAGCCATCATGATTTCCCTAACAGTGTAATAGATAAGTGTATGGGGTATTTAATGGACTGGTTATATTTGGATGCATCTTGCCATTACATACTTCCAAATGTGTATTCAAGTTAAATGTCCTTGTCGTGCAAAAGTTTAAGTTTATAGTTGATTGTTGATTTTACTTTGTGTATATTTACATGTTGGTTTGTCCTGCAGTGGTCGAGCACTGTCCGAGTGGTCATTTTCAGTGCAGTAATGGTCAGTGTGTGTCGATGACGCTCCGCTGTGATGGATACGCTGACTGCCGTGATCACTCGGATGAGAAGAGCTGTCCTCAACCTCCACACTGTCCTGTGGAGCAGCGCTGTCCCCACACTCACGAGTGTCTGCTGAAAGAGTGGCTCTGTGACGGAGATAAAGACTGCAATGATGGGTTTGATGAGAAGGTGAGCAACTAACTGCCCAATGCTCCTGTCACAGGGCACCAGCTGGCTCTGTTTTTGCCCCCTACCCTTTTTTTGTTTGAATATTAAACTGTGTAGCTTGTTTTATTTAAATGAAAATACATTGTAAAATATTCTATATAGTGACAACTTGAGACATTTGGTGGCTGATTTTTATAAATAATCACCATGGCTTTGTGGCACTGTTAAAACCATTCCATTTAAGAACAGTCCCACATGGCACAATTAGCCAGTGGTGTAATTTTGGGTGTTTTGGAAAAATGCTTTGAGTTATCGATAGTTTTGCTGTTACTTTTGTTGCACCACTAGTAAAAGCCATTAGCAAATTTAATTCAGGATGACTCAACTAAACATTTGTGCAATTAAAACAATTAGGATTAACCTTTTGATTTGGTGAACATCTAGTTTATCCAGCATGTCCAATCAGGTTTTTTCTCTTCTCATAGAACTGCAATGTGACTCCACTGAAGTGTGGAGAGTTCCAGTGGTCATGTGCATCTAAACGTCAATGTGTGGCCAAAATGTGGAGGTGTGATGGCATGAAGGACTGTGAAGATGAAAGCGATGAATCTGGATGTGAGTAAATGTCTAATTGTTCTAGGACTTTCTGCCAGAGCCTGAATTAAAATCCAAGAGTATATGGTGTCATTTAATTTTGTTAGGTGAAGTGAAATGCCCGACACGTTTGTTCCGCTGTGGAAGTGGTGAGTGTGTGGATCCAGACCTGGTATGCGACAGGCTTCCTAACTGTGCCGATGGTTCTGATGAGGGTGCGGGGTGTCTAAAGAACAACTGCTCCACCAGAAGCCCATCATGCCAACACTACTGCATCAACACTCCACATGGAGCGGTTAGCCATGTCTTTTTTTTTTTTATATAACGAGTCTAAAAATAAATTAAGACTAGAATTATGGCAAATTTAATTTTTTTTTTTTGCTTAACTTTGGAATCATTTGGTCTAGAAATAAAATTTTGCACATCTGAATGCAGATCGCATTCTTTGTCTTACATACAGTATAGGTTCTGCTCTTTACTGTAACTACTTTACTACTCACCAAAATTGGCACAGTTGTTTTTTAGATCAGATGTTTTCATTGAAGCTGTGTATCTACAAAAAGATTGTGGCAAAGGAGCAACAGCTATGCTTACTCCCAGCTTGATGTGTTTGGATGCACAAAATTTGGACTTATCTTAATGACTAAAACATTCTGCTAAAAAACTGTATTCAAAGTTGGCTTATGGATTATTAAAGTTTTAAGCCTATGGCTTAAGTGTGCTCTTCTGAGGCCTATTCAAGTGCTTAGTGGGCATGTGGCCTTGGAAAAGGTTTTTGTTGTCTCTCTTCTGATGGCAACCCTGTTCCTATTATATAAAATGCCTAATATGAGAGAGAATATAAATGCAAACAGCTGTATATTGTTTTGTGTTTCCAGAGGTGTGGCTGTAAGACTGGCTTCAGGCTTCAGTCTGATGGTTTAACCTGCATTGATATAGATGAATGTAAAGCGATTCAGCCTGCTGTCTGCAGTCATAACTGCCTCAATACTTTGGGCTCCTACCTGTGTGGATGTCATCCTGAATATATATTAGAACCAGACGGTCGCAGCTGCAAGACCTCAGGTATCAGACTGTATAAACTGCTATTGCATTTGAGCTGTGCTAGCATGTTATGCATAATGTCACTACTATTTTTACTCCAATGTTTATTTTCATTTTTTGTTTTATAATATCACATCAAAGAGGCGTATATTAACAACAAAACCGCAATCCACACATACAATCCCTGCATGCACGCATGTACGTTTTACATTAAGTAAACAAAAAATGGTCACTACTCCTAACCTGCAGAAAATTTGTTTAATGTATATAAAACAACTGAATTAGACTGGGCAAGCTGCAGTTAAATAGTCCACATATATCAATGATGTTTTTTCTATTACATAGTTCATAGTTGTATTATTGCCTTTAGAAAACAAAAAAACCCAGAATTTTATAAACCTTTAATTTCTTCTGTTTTGTAAAGGCATTAATGCACAACTTCCTCTCTTTTGCTGTCTTAGTTTGAAATGTGAAATTGCAGGTTACTTGCAGAATCTAAACATGGATGACACATTTAATTTCTAAGCAACTGCTGTATGAACAAGCTACAAATGCTCCAAGATTCTTAGTACCCACATGATATAGTAGCCAGGTTGTTGTCTGTCTTTACACATGTGATGTATGCATGATTACGTATCACACTGACAATTCCTGTGAAAATAGAGCTGACGGTTTATATTCTAAACCATTTTTCCTACTGTTAAGATTTAGAGAAAGTTGAGGTTACTGTTTTCAACACATCTGTTGTGTACTGGCTCAATAACTAATTTTTGCTAAATTCGAACAAATAAGTTACGGATGTAACTTGTAAGGATGAAACTGTTTTCCAGTCCAATATTTATTCAGCATGTAAATTTAGCAGCTTTACAGCCACTTCTCCGTGGGGAATACGTTATTATATAATGTTCGCTCGTGTAAACTGTCTTGTATGCAGAGGAGCCCAGTCTTCTGGTATCAGAGCAGTATGAGCTGCTTAAGTTAGGTCTGCGTAGCTCCAGTATTCAAGCGCTCATCACACCAGGACGTAAGCCCATTTTCTCCCTGGACTATGACTTGAGAGAGAGGAGAGTGTACTGGGTCAGTCTGGAGGAGGAGAGCATCAAATATGCCTTCCATGGAGAAAAGAACAACATTGGCACAATTGTCAAAGGTAAGGGAGAACGTTAACACACAAGATTAAAGTTCAGAAATTTGAAATATATAAAGGTGTGTGTGTGTGTGTGTGTGTGTGTGTGTGTGTGTGTGTGTGTGTGTGTGTGTGTGTGTGTGTGTGTGTGTGTGTGTGTGTGTGTGTGTGTGTGTGTGTGTGTGTGTGTGTGTGTGTGTGTGTGTGTGTGTGTGTGTGTGTGTGTGTGTGTGTGTGTGTGTGTGTGTGTGTGTGTGTGTGTGTGTGTGTGTGTGTGTGTGTGTGTGTGTGTTACATTTGCTTGCTCAGGTGTGAAGTCTGACTCTATTGCTATTGACTGGATTGGACGAAACCTTTACTGGGTAGATGGTGTTGCTGGTCAGATTCTGGTTGTGGGACTGAGCAGCAGTATTGTAAAGCCACAAAACTACATTGTAGTTCTGGATAAAGAGTTGGAGCAGCCTCGCTCACTAGTGCTCCTGCCTCAGAAAGGGTACGTACAGCTTCCAAAAGGTGGCGCTGTTTTGTTTTTGTGTGTTTACGACGTTGGTTTGTTCAACATATGGTTGTGCTTGCAGGATGATGTTCTGGTCAGAGATTGGAGGAGACGCACACATCGAGCGCTCCAGCATGGATGGTTCAGACAGGAAGGTGGTGGTCAGTCGTGGGTTGAACTGGCCCATCAGTGTCACTGTGGACATTTTGACAGACCGATTATATTGGACTGATGAGAAACTCAAATGTATAGGCTCAGCAACACTAGATGGAGAAAACATGAGGGTAATTAAATGAAAATACAATTGTGTTAACAGAAGGTCTTGAATGAAGCGTTTGTTTTATGGGAGGTCAAGGTTCTGGTCAACATATACACTATGGAAGGGTGGAGAATTTTTTTTTATGATCTCCATGTCTGTTTGCAGGTGCTACAACTGTCTAAGATGCCCCGTCCCTTCTCTATAGCAGTGTTCAACAATGTTGTTTATTGGTCTGACACCCACAGAAGATCCATTCAAGCGGCCAACAAGCTCACTGGCAAGAACCGCAAGGTTCTTCTCAAGAGACCCGGACAGCCATTTTGCCTCAAAGTGGGTGTAGTATTTTTATAAATGACCTCCAAGGTTTTGTCTTGGAAAATTTTTGTCGTATTTGTTGTATATCTTTGCAGCCTTGCATTGCTGTAGAACAATGAATATCTCTGCGTCTTGGTGCAGGTTGTCCACCCCCTTCTACAGCCTAATGTGTCCAACCCCTGCGAAAGGCTGAAATGCTCCCACGTGTGTCTGCTGGCTCCAGGGCTGACAGCTGTGTGCCGTTGCCCAGTAGGACTCCTGCTGGCTGGGGACGGATTCACCTGTGCCTCTCCTATTGATTCCTCCTCACCTTTTCTTCTGCTGTTATCTCCTACCATGATCACTCAGGTATAATTATTTGACCTGCCATTTTTTGTTGTTTTTTTCACGCTAGTATTTTAAATTTGGGTGTTGTGGTGTAGTACTTAAAGATCCAGGGCATGCAGTGGACATCTGTAAGTCTATAAACCATTCCCCAGAATTTATAAGTTTCCTACATTTAAAAAAAAACCCCTACCCTAAAATCTGCTTTAATCATCCAAGGGTTAGTAAAATTAACTTATTAAAGGCTTTTATAATACAGTCTGAGTATTAATCAGTGTTTTTTAATCTCGGGGCCCACAACAGTGCACTGTCTGCCTTGTATGACACACCCAGTTAAGTTCATAGACATGATTTAAATTGGTGTATTTGTAACATCCAAAATGTCCAGTGCTGTGGGCAGTGTTGCCACCTCTGCAGTTTCCCCCAGAATTGGGCTACTTTTAAATCGTTGCTCATTGTTTAATTTCTGTGGGTTAAAGGCTTGGCGTGAATGGACAAAGGGGGACCCCCACCCCAAATACCTTTATGGTCATTGGGCTGATTTTATGAAAATCAGGCAGCTCTGGCTGTGGGGGTCTGAAATACCAGAATTGACAGAATCAACAACCGTCCTAAACTTGCCAAATAAAGTCCACATTTTAGGTCTCTAAAAAATAATGTATCAAAAAGCAGTTCTGCCCCAAACAGTTATCCTAACTTCGAATGTCCCCTGTACAGATATTCACTAGAAGTCCACAAGGAGAAACCGGGTTAAAGAAATGGCCGGAGCACCGTGCTTTGGCTCTCCCTGGTGTGAACGAGGCTTCCAACTTTGAGCTGCTCCTCAAAGACCGCGCAGCCTTCCTCGCCGATGCTGGGCAGGGCTCTGTTGCTCAGTTAAAACTAAGCATCTCTGGATTCACACCAGTAGGACACATACTACAGCTGAAAGGAGACATGGTGACCGCGCTAGCTGTGGACTGGGTCAGCCGTAATCTCTACTGGAGCAGTGTCAGGAATCCCCAGCTTTATGTTACTTCTCCCGGGGGGAAATACACTTCTCTGGTGCTGCAGGCTGACCTACAGGGAACGATCTCCATCGCTCTGCACCCTCCAACAGGCAGGCTGTGCTTCACAGCAGTGGGCCAGAGGGGACCCGAGCCTCTGCCTCAGGTGGACTGTGCGCACATGGACGGAGGCAACCGCCTGCTGCTTAGTAGCAAAGCAAAGATGCCTGCTTCGCTTGCATTTTCTGACATGGGAACTGCACTGTATTGGGCTGACATTGGTGTGTTACAAATTGGTTTTTTTTTTTTTTTTTTTTTTTTTAGGGATATGAATGTGTAACCAAATTTAGGTTAGGTAAACTTGATTCACGCGTTTAGAATTTTGTAACAAGGTTGCAAAAATTGCAGAAAATCATCATTTAAGCTTTCTGTAACTTGTATTACTTTATAATGTTAGTGTGTTTATTTTTTTTATGGGAGGCTAATAGCTGACTGCTGTTTTCCAGGGGCTGGATTGATTAGCTCTATTGACATTGATGGCTCTAATTATAAGGAATATAGTGTTGGACCAGCTTTCATTGTGTCTTTTGCCCGTATTGAGAACATCTACTTCTGGGTCACCCTGGACAACGGTAATCATTTTATATCTCCAGAAATGTTTCACAAAGGGTGTACTATCCCTAGATATTACACCCTAGATATGACCCCTTCCTGTCTTTCAATAGCCGTTTGTGCACTTTTGATGGTCTTCTACAATTTCCTTAATACTAATTCCTAAACAGTCATAAAGGAGACCCAAACATTTGTTTATACATTTTAAAACGTAACAATGTATTTTATAACATGATTTTGAAGGCTAATGCTTTCTTCTCAAAACAGGTACAACAAAAGTATGGTACACAGATGGCTTCCAACCCAAACAGATGTGGTTTGAGGTGAAGACAAACATAGTTGAATTGAAAGCTTACAGCAAGTCAAGTCAGAAAGGTACTTTGCTGTTTCTTTTGTTAATCTGTCCCTCTGTCACTCTGTTCCTGTAGTAACGAGTTGTGGCTTACGTCACAACGAAACTGGGCCACAAATTAAAGCTGCATTTGGTTCTCCATTTTACCACTTCACTAAAGAACGTCCAGTGACTGTGAAGCGCGTACTACACTGACAGCTTTTGAGCTTTAGAGTTCAAATTAGCTGTGGTGGTACTATTCTTACTGTGGCATGTTTACTGTGCACACTATGCAAATTCTGTATGCCTTGGTTTGATCTGTGTGCCTTGACTTGATATTGCAAATTTCCTCAGTGTAGCAAGGCATCTGAGTATTCAGGGTATTACAAATTCTGTATGCGTGGAATACCATGACGACAGTGACATGCATGAAATGCTGTATCCCGCAATGCAATGTGCTTGACTTCACCTTGTTTTTGCAGTGTGATGTCCCAACAACTGTCTATTTTGACACAGTTTCTCTCTGCAGTATTGTTTGCAACAATTTTGCAAATTTCAATTCTGTGTGGAATTCTTAATTTTCACTAGTTTGATCAATGTTACAAACAATATTCTTTGTGTGCTCATGCATACTTGGCCAATAAATTAATTTTTCAATAGGATGGTTGAATTTGAGGTTGTATGCATGCTATGGTTTATCAAGTGTATAGTCAATAGTAAGCTAGTATTTAATTCTGATCACAGCCTGTATGTCAGTACTAAGACCTCTGTAAATCTGTAATTCTTTCTAAAGTCAGTAATATGTCCATTTGTGCACAAAAGCTGATTTTTGTCTGCTCTTCTCCACCAGGAAGCAATGTCTGTTCCAAAAATAATGGGGGCTGCAGTCACCTGTGCCTGCCATATCCAGGTGGGCGATCATGTCGCTGTGCACAGGACTACCTCTCTGTTAATGGGACCAAATGCATGTCCAACTTCAAGTGCCCCACAGGCAGTAAAGCATGCAAGGACGGCCTCAGTTGCATCCCTGTAGCCAAGTTCTGTGACCAGGTCCCAGATTGCAAGGACGGCTCTGATGAGGACTGTAAGTGATTTTTAGTTTTTACAGTTGGATTCAGGATTAGCTAATTTTACTCATGTTCATGCTCATAACTTTTGACTCAAGTCTTAAAAACAAGATTCCCCATGAAGTCATTTTCTGTCATGAACCTTTTTTTACAAACTTTGTAGCAATGATGGTTAAGTTTTTAGATACACCCAGCTGTTTTCATAAACCACTTCAACGAATTTCACAGCAAGCACGTCAAAGTGGTATGAGGCTGTATCTTTGGAAAACTTTTGGGTATTGACATGAAACTTGGTACATCATCATAGGCATGACCTGAGGGAGCATGCACAGTTTCACAGCGCCACCTACTGGTCCAGAGATACAAAAAATGGCTGTTTTTGCTTTTAACTTTTTGAAAACTGGTTAAATTCAAAAGTTATAAAATTTACGATACTTGTCAACTTGTCATGACTTATCTTTTTGGATTCTGTAAGAAAGAAATGAGGATGGTGGAGATCTCCACCTAGTTTATTGAAGTGTTGCAGTGATAGTACATAAATCATTCTGCGTTTAGTGGAGTCAGAATGACCCATGAACAATACAAGCATGAACATTTTATACTGCGGTGTGAACTGCTTCTACTGCAACCCTTAACTTGCAACTAAAGGAAAAACTTCATTGGCATTACAAGTGATCATCTGTTCTCCCATGGTGGTTATTGTTGTGGCCAATATCCCAAATGATACGTGATGCGTCTGACCAAATGTTTTTCTGAATGTAAATTGCTGTCATGTATCCTTTTGATCAAAACAGATTCTGGAAGTCTGTCGCATCCTTACTTGATTTGAATTCATATTAGTTCAGGTGTTATGCACATTTGACTTGGAGTGTAATCTGTTCAGAGGCAGTCTGCAATTTCTCACAATTCCCTGGCATATTGAGTGCTGTGATACCAAATTTGTCATGGGTGACTGCAATTCTAGTCCTCCATTTTGAGTTCTTTTGAAAACCTTCTTTTTTGACCACAATTTAGACATCATTGTAGACATCATATATGGACATTCCTGACAAAAATGTAATTTTTTTTTTTTTTAAATCAAATGGTTCTTAACACATCAAGATTAAATGGCAAGGTGCCAGAAGGATCTGTGGCTGTCTTATCAAAACTTTGCCAGCGTGACATGACACTTTGCATGTGCCACTGACTTCCAGTTTAAATATACATAAAATGTTAATAATACTGATTAAAGCTTGTTAAAACCTTTGTGTCAGAGTTATATAAAATAAAATGAGGAAACTGGTCAAATGACCATTGGCATAGTGGACCATGAAATAATAGGAGGTTTAAGATTATAAGGTATAATAGGAGTAATAATACATTTGTTCTAAACATTAACAAGCTTCTATCTCATGTACTAACACGTATTAATTGGTAAATTCATCTGCTCACCCTCATGTCAGTCTTTTTAAGAATGCAAAAGAATATTTATGACTATCTGGTTGAGTGGATTCAATACTATGGCAGTATTATGACTGACTTTAATGCTTAAAGCACTCATAAGAGTCAGCAATGAAGTATGTGTAATGAAACAAACGTTTGAAGTAGCATGACTGGTTTTGATAAAGAAACTGTTTTTTTTGTGATATTTAAATCTGCAATCTATTTTTTTTGAGTTATTGAGCATGTCTATAAAACGTCAGTATTTAAGGGTGTACTCACACCAGGCACGGTTGCAGTAAGCCATGGTTGAGCAGGATTCAAGCTGCCAGAGCAGGATTAAAAGAACCACACCTGGGTGTTATTCAGAGTTATTCTGCCATGCCATGACCTTACCTTCCTGAATTATAGTAATTGTTTATAATGAGATTATTTGAACTGTTGGGTTCAGTTTAGCAGGGAAATGTCAGTTTGATGCATTTGTCTGTCTGGTTCTGTGTATATAAATGGAAGAGACTCAGCTGATATATTGCATATACGGGTGCTTGGTATGGTAGAGCATTGGTAGCTTGTTCTTTCAGCAGCTGCTTAGGAGTTGTAATAGAGACAAGGTCCATATTGCAGCTTTATATATTGGAGCAGTTTAACAGTGTTTTGGTAGCTGTCATGATCTTGAAGTCTGGGTGTGGCTTAAACAATGCAAGTAATGACATGTGGTGATATTCTTTGTACTCCTCTGGTACTGGCCCTTTGGCATGTACGTGTTGAGTTGTGCCATTGCTTTGAATTAATGCATTTTAAACCCACACAAACCAAACTGGCACACCCAAATAACTTTCTGCCTCTTGTTGAAAGGTGTTTCTGGGAAAATCAAACCTGGGCCTGACATACCATCACAGTCCCTGTCCAAACTGCCCCCTTCTCAAAACAGTGAGGTTGTGGTGCAGAGTCTTGACAGTCAGCCCTGTGATGTAGAGCAATGCAACAACCATGGGCGGTGTGTAAATGTAATGGAAGAGCCCGTGTGCGAGTGTGAGGAGGGATACAGTGGAGATCTCTGTCAGAATGCCGCCTCCAGCAAGACTGCTCTCGCGCTGACTCTCACTTTCCTCTTTGGAGGTGCCCTGCTGGCCGCTGTGATCGTGAAAAAGAGGTTTATCATTTGTATAAGTGATGCAGATGTTTACAAACCACATACTTGTATGTCATTCTATGTTCCTGATTATTGTTGCAGAAGGGCGCAGGCAGCTGGAGCAGATGCTACTGAAAAAGAGACGCTTGTGACTGAGAAGCAGGACCGCACAACCTTTTCTCAGAATTTTGTTAATGAGTTGTACAATCCGGACGAGGTACAGTACAATTTAATTGCAATGAGTTAAATTATGCCAAAAATTAGTATTGTCATTGTTTATCCTCATGCTGGCATCCATAGAACACAAGTTTTGTTTGTTCACACTGCAGTTTTCCATATAATGTTTCATCTTTAACAGCTTCAGTGTCAGTTCACTTTAAAAGCACCACAGAAGTGTCATGAAATACAGTACACAGGAATATGGAGCAAACAAAGTTGAAGTCATCACTGAAAATCTTGCGGTCTGTTGCAGCTGTCAAACCTGTCACGTCATAACCCATCATGACCAGTTTTGACACAATTTAAAGAATAATCGGTTCTCAGATCTCATGACCGGTTAAATGAGCTACTCTTTTTGTCACTTGGCACTCCCAGTTGGCTATGAAAAGGTGCAGTCTGAACATTTTGCTAAATGACTTGTTCGACTTGTTTTGTTTTTGCCCTTTCCCTTGATGTGTAATTGCTAATTTAATTTTCTCTTAAGGTTTTTTTTTTTTTTAAGAAATTAATCTTGTTTTTCTTTTTTCTGCCACAGGAGCCGATTACTCCAGCTGTCACCACACCTGTTGTCAGCTAATTTTGTTCTTAATAAAAGGATTGGCATTCAAAGAAATGTGCTGTTGACTGTTTTCAGAAAGAGATGTGAATGTAAATGTTGCAATAAATGCTACATTGTAAACAATTAATAATCATATCCAATAATCATATGTGCTATTTGCATTAGACAGATTATTTCTCTTGGGTAAATTTTCACAACTTTTTTTGTACTTCGTATTACAGTACAGAACACGCAGAAAATACAGCACCTAGTACACAAATGAACCTTTTTATAAATTTATAGTATATGTATATAATGTATATACATATACTATACATATACATTTATAGTATATGTATATAATGTTTACACATGTAATATATACTTGGCATATGCAAGCAAGTGCAAAGTCTGTTCCTGAATTTCATGTTAAAAGCAGGGCAAATTTAGCTCACATTGCTGAAAAAGTTGATGCTGCCCATAATAGAAAAAAATCAGGAGAATGAACTGGTTGCAGACTGGTCAGGGTGTCCATGCTGATCCCACCCACTCACAAAGTTCCTACAAGTCACCTGAGTGTCAGCACTGGATCATGGGGCAATGGAAGAAGGTTGCCTGGTCTGATGAGTCTTTTTTTTTTATCACATGATGGGCTGAGGTTGTGTGTTTACCTGGGGGAGAGATGGCAGCTAGATGCACTATGGGCAGAAGGTAGGCCGGGAGAGGTAGTGTCATGCGCTAGGCAATGTTCACCAGGGAAATCTTATATCTGGCCTTCATGTGAATATTACTTTGCAGACCACATTCACACCTTCATGGCAATGATGTTCCCTGATGGCAGTGGCCTCTTTCAGCAGGATAATGGATCTTGCCACACAGATTCTTCAGGAGTTGTTTGAGAAACATGACACAGTTCAGGGTCTTGCCTTTTCATCCAGGTTCCCCAGATTTTAATTTAACAGCAAGTACGGGATGTGCTGGACCACCAAATATGACCCATTGTGGCTCAGCTTGCAGGATCTGCAGCTACTGTCAACATCTTGCCAAAATACCAAATACTACAGTTGTTTTGGCAGCAGGAGGGAAGGGGAACTTGCCCAATATTAGATTTAATGTTGTGGCTGATCAGTGCATGTTAACTTAAACTGTTAACATTACCACAGTGCTTACAGATCTTTTAAAAACTTCAGTGTCAGATGACCTCTCCCTCCTTTTACCTTGGGGCACCAGCTGAGGAATTTCACCTTAACATTTGTTGGAGTAATCCAACATAAGAACAATTATGTAAAGTGGAGGGGGTAAATCACCTGTGATATCTGAAGGATTTTGTGAGATTCTTACTGACTTGTAGAGCCTCTGATTACAAACACAAGACAGTTGTACAAATACAAAAAGGTTTATTCACTTAACATACAAGGGAAATAACTACTGGATAATGCATAGAAATAAAAAAATACCACTACAATTAAATAATACTTTGGAAAGATTGGATTATTGAAAGAAAACAATGACTGGAATAAACAGAGTGAAAGATGCAATGCTGTTGCTGAATGTGGTGGCAGGAGAATATTCTTAGGCTGTCAACTCCCAGAGAAACGCCTATACTCTCTGCTAAGTAGCACATACAAAGCCTATACTGCGATTACTAGTGCCGAGGTTTGGAAGGAAAAAGTATATTTACGTTCCACACTGTCGGGAGATCAATCCTGCATTGGAGATGTCCTCCATGGGTTGTGCGGGATGTGTGCAGTCCGAAAAGCGCAGAATCCCTCTGAGAGTTGCAGTCACGGAGAGATGAACTCTGCTGCACCAGAAAGATTGTAAGTCCAAGGCGTGACAGAGTCGTTGCAGTTGAGCTGTGAGGCCGGAAGAGCCGTAAGGATTGGTAAAGTCCACCCATGCAGATGATGGTAAAATTTAAGGTTTACTTACAAAAGCTTAACCTTAGTCATACTGTTGTTTCTTCCTAGTTCGGTCAGAAAGCTCAGCACAAGGATGGATCTGCTGATGAAGGACTTTATCTCTTTCTGGTGAGGTGGAGACTGTAATTCCTTGCCCCCAGTTTCCAGTAAGGTGATTGGTTATCGGGGTGAAGGCTGACCATGCCATACGGCCCACCCTTCTCCAGCTGTGTGGAACTCGTTTGCATAGTGTAAAGTCCATTTTAGAAAAATGTCCCTGAACCTTTATCTATGCATTTTTTCCTGTCCAAACCACTCTCAAAACACACTTGACAATGTACTGAATGCATACATACCAAACATGATGCTGAAAGGCTGGAGTAATCTTTTGTATCTATATTCAGGGGCTACAGGTGAGTTTATACATGTTATGACATTCCAGCTACATTTACACACACAATGACATTTTGGCACGTTCAGCATTTGTAATGTGCAATTGTAATGTCCTTTTTAACAGTTCTTTCTGTATGTAAAAAATGCAAATGTAAAAGGTTTGACTCTCCTTGTTTCAATCATTGCATGCCGCATGGCCAGCACATTAGCATGCTGTATCTGGAGGATCAAAGGAACTTTCATGCCATCCTGGCCTGGGCCGCAAGTGAGCAAACCTTCCTCCGCTGTGGCAGTTAGAGAGGGCCCTGGAGTGTCCTTTGTGCTGCTGTTCATTACAACACTGCAGTGTCAAAATTGTGTTAACGTGTTGGCTTGGAGTTCAACTGAACTATTGCCAGCACAGAAATATGTGAAATGATGAAGTTACTGTAATGCTTTTCTGCAGCATGTCTGTCAAACATGTACCGTTCAATCATAGTTTCATTCATTATAGTTCTCTTGTTCAAAGCTTGAAAGTCATCTTTGGTTACTTGAGCTGCATGTGCTTTGATAGTCTTCCTCTTTTAGCTGGAATAATATTTGTATGCTTCTATTCACTATGCAAAAGTCTTGTTTGGTTATGCAAAACCAGGCCTACAGCATTTCAGCTGCTTTCCTGCAACCTGAACCAGTGTGTGAACAAAAGGTGTGAATTAGGACCAGTGATGGTTACACAAACAGCTGTTAGTTTCTTTTTGCATCTGACGCTTTGTTCCAAGCAGAAAAACAGTTTATTAGAGTCTCAGAGTTTTTCTTCTGTCCTTTGATTTTGACTCTGAATTAATCCTGATTTCAGCGCTTGCGGTGATCAGGGACATGTTGAAGCTGTAATCTGCTTTTTCATTTGCCTCCTTCAGGAAAAGCCTCCATGGTTACAATTAAATTTTGAATTCTACATTGTTGCATTGTTGATTTGTGTTGACTTAGTTTTTTGCATCCGTTTATTTCTGTGAATTATATGGACACGGATTCCATGCTCGCATACCATTTAAAAAAATGAATACCCTCAGGCCTTTCAAGGTATAGATGACATCTTTCTTCAGTGAACAGTTAAGGTATTTGCTGAAGCAGTCATAACATTGAAGTCTGCAGGTATCGATTTTAAAGTCAAGTAAACAGAGACGAGCAACATGATCCCTGGCTTAGTTTGTGAAACGATTGTTCAGGAAGCTGCATGTTGCCTGTATGTGCTGCTTTGTCTGAAAGTGGGACAGCAGCAGACTTCAGTTTTATGAATCAGCAGGGACTCAGATTCAGACTCAGACTCAGACCCAGACTCAGATTCAGATCTGTGTTGCTGTTTTACTGAAGACGATCTGCATGGCTTGAGGGTGGGTTAGTTAACAGCAGTTAAACGTTTTAGTGGGTATTAAAAATACCGTAACAGTTATCACAATATTTTTAAAATGCATGTATAGATACAATATGTTGTATTTATATGTACAATATAAATGTGAAAAGTTCGTATTTTATTTCATCACAGTTTCTGTGTGAGCTTTTAAAGAACAATAACAATAAATCACGGAGACGAACTAAAGCTCAGTAAGAAAACTGGCGCGCTGAGCGCTCAAAAGACTGAATCGGCTCACGCTGACGTCATTTCGTAACAGCTCGTGACATCATTCGGTCGCGGGCGGGGCGGTGGGAGAACTGAATGTACGTCACGCCTGCAGAGTGACGTGTCGTTTCCCGGCTGTTAGACTGAAGTGCTGCCGGACTGCTGCGGCCGGTGATGTCTGGATGTGGCGCTTGTTTTGTCTGGAAGATAAAGTTGCTGCGTGATTCAGTTTCTGATTCTGGTTCAGTTTCACAGGTGTTGAATGGGTGGGTCTCGCTTTGCTCGGAAACACTGACGGCTGTTCTCAGATCGGCTCTTGTGATAAAATCATTTCTTTTCCACAGTCTTGTGTCTATATAAAGTAGTGAAGTTCACACTGCAGTAACAGTTTGAGTGTTTTCTACCTTTCAGTGAGAGATGGTGAGTACAGAAGCGTGTTCAGCTGTATCATATCATTGTAACCTCACTCGAAATGCTTTTATCTTCCTTGTTTTGTCTGGACTTGTCGTCATGTTTGTACATGTAGTTTCTGGGCATTCGTTTGCTGAAGGTTTTTAATGTGTTAAAGAAGAACATTACGTTATAGAGGCAGAACTATACAGTATGTGCAGAACCAGTCAAGACTTCTCATCATCTTAATGTTTCTCATCATCTTAATGTTTCTCATCATCTTAAAACTCTTTTCATTCGAAACTGTCTGTTTAAATTGCAATTCTTACATTTTTTAATGGATGATTTTGACTCAGTAATGAAAAAGCAGACAATCAGAGCCCAGAATAGATGAGAACTAATTCAGTAAATGTTAAGAAAACATTTTTGTAAACTCTAGGCAAAGGGTGACTACACTGAAGATGCTAGAATATAATCTAATTTAATTATTAGTTTTAATTTAATTAGTTTTATCTTTAGCCACAACATAATGCCATAAAGTTACATTAGTTTCATTTAATAATTGTTATTGAAATTGAGTGTTATTCTAAAATGTGGGGGAAAGAGTGTGTTTTTAAACTTTTCACTGGTACTGTAGGAGTGATGGCACAATCTGTCCTAACTTGGGATTTACAGACTTTGTATCAGTTCAAAACTGTGTCTGAATAATTAATGTTTTAATAATGAACAAATCTGAATAAATTAAAACAATTCATAAATTAAATTAGAAGCCATTGATTAATAACTATATTTATTAACCAAAACAATGTTTTGATATTGGAATATGTTGTTATTCTTTGTTAATAACGTTTTGCTGTTACAGTACTTTTTAGTGTTTTATAATTTTACAACAATTTAAAACATGTTTTACCATTTATATTTTGCTGAAATGTCTATGATAGGCTGCTGGCCATTGTGGAAGCTACTCATATAGTGGGACAGCATGCCCCACAAGCTTTTTTTTGTTTGCAGATGCCACTTTATATCTGCTATAAGCCCAATATGTATTTGTTAATGGTAAGCTTCTTAACTCCTGTGTTTTGTTAAGTCTGTGTAAAGTTTTTCTTTCTCAACACAGAGTTTCGACATGTCGACACTCATCCACCCTCTGGCAGATGACAGTGTCACATCTCACTCTCCAGTCACTTGTGCCATTGACAGTTGCAGCCATGGCAGATGTGTGCTGGTGCAGGGGACGCCCGCCTGTGAGTGTCAGCTGGGCTACACGGGGGACACCTGTAATGAAACAATCAATAAGGCCCTCTCCCTACCACTCACCCTAGGCACCTTGGCCTTCATCCTCGTCTTCATCATCCTGATGTTTGTGCTGGCATTCACCCGGCAAAAGGCAAAGCAAAGGTGAGACTCCAACAGTTTTTTTGTCTGTTTTCCTAATCAGTATATTACATTATAGAGCTAGATTTTCCCTTTTTCTGATATTAAATTGGAGGGGTGCTTAACACCACACTGCTGTGGGTTTGCTGAGGCAGCTTGAGTAGTTTTCAGCGCATTGCTACCCTAGTTCTGGTGTCTAGAACACCTGTCAACAACAAGCTGCAAAATTTGAGGTATTATTCAGGGCTGTAGCACAATTGTTTAAGAACATTTTATCCCAGGGCTCAGTTGTTCAGAGGCTACTTGATTGGATTTCTGCTACTGAATTTCATAAATTCTTGAATGTGGATTGTTAAAATAATAGAAAAGGATTCTGAAATCAGAAATATTATATCACATAATCCAGTCTTAGTTTTGAACTGATCAAACCTTTAATGTGTGTTGTATTTAATTTTGTCATTTTAATTGTTATTTATCACTATATGCAATCAGTCACCAGAGATGAACAAGTGAAATGTAGCCTTTCTCAGATTTAAAATATTCATAATATTCACAGTGTATTAGTGAATAATGTATATTTGTTTGATTTTATTTATTTATTTGTCAGTCAGAGGACGGGTTTGACTGTTTGAAAGAAATTAAAAATGGAAGGGGATGTTTGTATTGTTTTATTGTGCTGTGTCTCCTCAATTAAAAATCAGCTGAAGTGAGCCCACTCTGAATATTCTACATACCTAGTAGCTTATATTCTGACGTGTATATATTCTAACCCATTTTGAGTACGGGGAATCTGGATGAGGGTGATTCAGTCCATTTTTGTTTTGATAAAAATGCCATGAAAATGAAAAGAACTACGATCCTGGATAGCAAAACATGGGATTTGCAAATCCACATCATTCTGATCCAGACTGAAGTTAAACAACTGGTCCCAGATGTCAAATAATAGTGATGTGTGCCTAACTGATTTTTCAAACACAGATTTGTGATTGTGATGTTTGCAAACTATGAAGTCTGTAATCCAAATGTTATTGCTTTGTCAACAGAAAAAGAGCAGCTGAGGAAGCTTTGAGAAGAAACGGAGAGCAAGTGTAACATGTCTTAATGAAACATGCCGTACAGCAGGTTTGCCATTTCTACATCAGAGATGATGCTTTAAAAGAACTCTGTTATGGTCCCCACTCCTCTCTTCTCTTCCTCACTCCACTTTTTCTCTTCCTCTTTCTTAACAGAACATTAACTACTCAGCAATTCTATATCAAATACATGAGGTTTTCACCAGTCACGTATAAAATATGTGTCTTATGTTATGCAATAGATACTGTGTAGAACATTATTTTTCTAAAGTGGAACTTGTAAAAGCACACAAAAAGCACACAACAGACAGAAAATTAGTGTTTATGAATTGTATTTTGTATTATTGTATATGAAATATTTTGTATGTAAAGTAATATATAAATAATATATTATAATATATAAATAATATATAAAAAGTGAAAGCTTTTAGATCAAAACATGATGGTGAGGGGGAGATAAGTCTCACCTGTAGGGGGAGATAAGTCTCTTTCACATCAAACTTGTTGACTACTTGACTAAAAAATGGTATTTTACTGCAGGTATTTTACTGCTTTTTTAAAATGTTTTTTAAAATTTAGCTCAGTCCTGGCTGGTGACTTTAAATAACTCTAAGTGCTGATTGGTTTCTGCAGATGGGTATCTGTGTCAGGTCACTAGTTATGGAACACAGTCCTGGTATTTTTATCGTTCTGTCATGTTTAGTTTTACTTTGTGGGTGTTTCACAATAACACTGTATTGAACACTGTTTTATTCACATGGTGGTTGGCCTCAGGGTCTAATTTCTATGTACCAGTGCTGTAAACAGTATTTTTTAATAAAAAATTTTTTTTTATAATTTCAATAATTCTAATGTGTTGTAGTTGCTCTTATTTTGCAGTAATATTTGAGCCAAACTGATTTAAAGCATGTTCATGAGTGAAGTTAACTGTGTTCAGGAGTTAAAAAGTTAAGCTCTATAAGCTCCCAAAAATGTCATTTGCAAGGTTCCATAAACTTTAGTCTTTTGGTTACTGACTGGTTGTTTGTTTGACTTGGTTATCAATAGTTTCCAATAGTGTTTGGTTTTAATAAATAGTAATTTATTAAAAACGTAATACAAAGAGATCAAAAAAGATTTGCCATTCAGAAAGCACAAAAACCTTGCTCCCTGACCAACAGAAACATATGGACGGTTTTATGGTTTTAGGCTGACTTTTACACATAGCTGCTGCACTTATTTTTATTTGTTTTACAGTTAATAATTAACGAAACGGCTTCAAATTCTATATGCATTAAGTTTGATTTGATACTTCCTGTTTTATGTCCTAAACAGAAGGCTGATCAATTTACTAAGTGTATTGATTTACATTTGTAAACCACAAAATAATAACTACAACAAAATATACTTGTGCTGCAATATTCTTGACATCGTAAAAAATGTAATACCTTCATGAAGTTCAGTTTATGCTTAATGGATTACCTGACAGTTCAAACATGGCCCACATTCTACAGTCTTCCAGACAGAACTTGTACTACCTGTATTACTGGTTAAAGAGGTTGTATTGAATTGTCATGTCTTATGAAAACAAAGTTAGCTTTATTTACACACAAATATTGCAGAATTAATTGCATTCAAAGTAAATTGTTATAAAAGACAATTTCAAAATGAAAACCTTCATGTTTCCTTTTGAACTTCACAGCATATATGGCAAGGACAATCAATCACTTGTATTTGCACAAGTAAGAAAAGACTAGTGTAAAACGTTTTGTTTTGTACCCTCAAATTGTTGAAACAGTTGTCAGGTCTTAGACAGGCTTTGTCAGAGTACACAAAATGGTCGAACAATATATTGTTAGTGTTGTAATTTTACAGATCAACATCGTAAGGTCTGCCAGTGTACGATGTGTTGACAGATCCCCTGTCTTTGGTTTTAGCTCTAGGAAAGTCCAGATCATCATCCAGTGTTTTTCTAGAGTACGGCACACTGCTTCTTTCACTGCTTTGATCATAGCTTCTTGGTGCATTGATCCTCGGAATAGGCGTCTGTCTAAATGTTGCTCTGACTGTGCTGATCTGAGGAGGCTTTTGCCCACGGTTTTGTCCATTGCAGCAGGAGCATATCCCTATGGACATCACAAAGCCCCCAAGAACCTCCATGATGCCTCCAATGTAGCCCAGAACAATGCAGTATCCTACACAAATGGCGTCTGCTTTTATTGGGTCTCTTTTGACCCAGGTGGAGCTGAGGCTGGTCAGCAGGTGAGTGTACCATGCAATGGGAATGATGGTCAGGACCCCTGAGCAGAAGATGAGACCACCAAGAGCAGCCAGCTTCCATCTGGGTTTGTCCCTCCAGCATCTGACTCCAGGTGTCGCTACAGTCAGGCCAACAGCAGTCACGATCAAGGATGCAATCATCATTCCTCATTCCATCATTCCTTTGCTCCACCACCAAATCTGAAGGTTCATTAGCAATGTTGTAAATGGTGCGCCAGTTGGGCGCAACCGTGCTGGTCAGGTCCAGAATCCATCCACCGGGTGCCAGGACCATGCCGAATATCAGGATCCCTGGAGTTCTGTTTGAAGGTAGAGCTGCTGTCACCTTCTACAGAGAATGAAGTTTGTCTGGTGCTTTAGAAGAAACAGGGAAACCTGATGGAGGTGGATCTGTCTGATTAGCATCTGAGTCATTTGTTGTCATTTGTTGTTTTACATTTAACATATATATTTCATTAAATGTAATTAAATTGCAAAAAAGACATTAACCAGCCCATGGTACATTTATCATTTTTCCAAAACAGCAGGCTCCTATTGTGACATCTTACCACACATATTACCCACATTTTTTAGCTCTGTACACCGTTAATGATAATGGATACAGTTTGATGAGATCATACTAATTGTGAGAATCAATTCATTGCATATAGTTTTAGTAAAAAGTATGTGCTTGATTGCCATGGTCAGTATTCATCTATCACCAATCATAAAAGTACAGGAAAATAAACAACATTCAAGTTGACGAGTGCATGTCAAGCACATGATTACCACACAGCCCAGAATAACTTCCAAAGATGTTTTATGCCATTCCCATGATCACCATAGAGCAAACACTGACAGCATGCATTACCTTTCATTTGTGCAGTTTTCTTCAAGGATTAACTAAACATTCTTTAACTAAATATATTTGCTTTTTTATAGTAGATACATCTGTACATACACAAAAGGCTCCTAATAAAAATAGGGCTCTGAATAAGGTATCTTACAATATAAAGTGCAACATATAAAATCACGCTAACTGTGTGTTCAGTTCCCTTACAAATATTTACCATAGTTCTAGCAAAATGCCATAGCTGAGCAGACAGATCCTGACAAACTGTGATGTTGTACTGTACCTGAAACTGTTTTAAACAGCATTTGTTAAAATACATGCAGTGATGTGAATTGAGAGACACTATTGGAATAAAACTTTGGTAACCTGCCATCAGGCATCACAAACATCAAACAGGAAAGACGTATTTTCGGAATCTAGATTTTTCATATTCACGTTTCCTTTTCATTTAGTTGATGAACTGCAGTATTGCATGGAAATGACAGTTAGCATATAATGAATCTTGTCCAGGTTTTCAGCTGGCATGTAGATGCTACCAGTTCATGTGTAAACTGTGATTGTAAATTGTACGTTTTGTAATATATTGTCAGACTTTTATAAGTCTGAGTCGTATGGTCTTGGTCTGTATGCAGAGTTCACTGGTCTACTGTCCAGCTGCCTCTTCGCTCTTGGAAACTTCATATCAGCATCTTTGGAGTAATATGGGGCGCTGCTCGCGTCGCTCGCGCCGCTCGCGCCGCTGACGCTGCTGACGCTCGCAACAGTCGCTCTGTGGAGAGGAGCCGGATTACGCGCGGACTTTAACACGTCCGTCCCGCGATACCGATCGCCACAACGCCGGCATAACCCGATGGACATCACCAAACCTCCAAGCACTTCCATGATGCCACCGATGAATCCCAACACCAGACAGTATCCTACACGAATGTCGGTGGATGGAGAGGCGATGGAGGTCATGATGTGAGTATACCACGCCACTGGGATGATGGCGAGGACCCCTGAGATGAAGATGAGAATACCCGCGATCCCCGCGACTGTCCAGCGCGGCGGTTCCGTCCAGCATCTCACTCCAGCGGACGCCACACCAATGGCTATGACGTTGAGAATAAGCGAGGCCAACATCAAGCCCTGTGCTATCTTGATGATCTGATTACTGAAGTATTGCGTGTCCTGTTGGTTGCACTGAATATCCCGCGATGATGTAAATGTCTTGCATATGTCCCATATTCCTTGCTGCAAAACCATATCAGTGGATTCTCCAGCGATGTTGTGGATGGTGCGCCAGCTTGGTGCCACGGTGCTCGTCAGGTTTAAAATCCACCCGCAAGGTGCGAGCACCAGCCCGAAAATAAAAATCCCAGGTGTCCTCATGTTCTCGTGTTCCGATCTCAGTGCTGGATTACATGTATTTGTTTTCCGTACAACTCTGTAAGGAGTAACAGATGAAGTTTACACAGGGCAGAAGACTCCGCAGGGAGGATCCCGTAAACTCAGGCGTTATCGAGTCACGTGACTGTCCGCTTGTTCACTTCACAACTAATCCACGTTTCAGCAGCACAAGTTCAATGAGCCTGTGACTGCCTGCAAACCCTGATAATACAAATACTGAAACTCATTTTAATCATTTGAGATCTAAGTGCGTGATAATAATGCATCATTAGTTATTATGATTCCAGTGTTTCATTTAAAGCTCTGCAACACCGGGAATAAACAGCCCACACTTCACACCTGCTTACCATTACTACAGCAGAAGTCGAAGCTAGACGGGGTTTGGGGTGTTGCGCACAATTGTAATAATTTCTAATAATTTACGCGTTAATAAGATACTTATTACATTTTTAAGAATGAGTAAATGAATCCACACAGATGAAGGAGATTGTCTTTTATTGTGCGTATCACGCCCTTCTCTCTGACAGGTCCTCTGTGCCTGTAATGGTGTGTGTGTGTGAATGCGCAATTAAATTATGCTTAACTTCTGTTAAAGGCAGTGAAGTTAAGCTACATTTATTATAGAGTTAATAAACTTTGTTTAAAAATATCTAATGTTTTTGCTAAATTTTATTTTTAGTTTTTCCTTATCCCAAACTTAAATTTTCAATCTTAAAATATGAAAATCCATCATAAATATATTATTACATATGCTAAACAAATCGAAACAAAGAATGGAATGAACATAAACGTTGCAAAGCCTGCCTGTACGTGGCAAAAAAGACAATAACAATAAAAAACAAACCAGGATTGTGATTACACGGTTGAGGGAATTAGCCTCTTAAGTGCACTTTTTAGCAGCATGTTTTATTATTCTGTGTTTTGTAAGATCTGTTGCATCATTTCACAGATAAGTAAATGGAGAGGTACACCTGAAAACATAAAGCCATACTGTCAGACATGACACAGTAACTGAAACTACAGGCATTACCATAAACTCTTTCACATTGCTTTCTGTTTAGTCTTTGGTAAAATAAATACATTTTAAAAACACATAGGTACTGTAAACTGATTTGTCAACATTTACACAAGAATACACAAGCCGACTGCTTCTCACCTGAGGGGCATTATGTTGAATTCATGAAGCTCCATTTTCAGTTCATTGAAACACTGATCTCTGATATGTCAAATGAAAACAAAATCAGATATAGCTGGTGTGTGATGGCAAATACTATACTGAGAAACCATGATGGGAAGTGTGGAAATATATATTTGGGAAATCCAAACCCTTTGTCATACTGAACTGCACCCATATGTTTTCATACACATATTGTATTGTAGAACGTGTCAGATTATCGAATGAAGATAAATTTGTCTGTAAAAACATCACAATGACAACACGTGTATTTTATAGCCCTGCTGTAAGACAGCTCTCCTTTATCTTGTGCTTCATTCAAAGGTTTATTGGAGAAATAACCTGAAATAATCTGGCTCTTCAAAGACAGAGTTTAGACAGGGAGGTTATGTAATGGTCCAGCTCCACTGGGGTCCAAACCTGCAAACGCTATGTGGTCAGACTCGACTATTATCCATTGACTTCACTTAAAGAGCCACACCATCAGCTTTCATTCTGTCATGTTATTACTTATTGATCTGTGTTGTTTGGTCTAACCTAAGAAACTTAGGTTACCATACCATAAGTTACCATAACGTTAGATAAATAACGTATGGCTACATTCCTTTCCTGAACAAAAATAGACCAGTAATTTGGCCCATATAAATAAAAAAAAGAAATGTTTGGGATTCTTTTTATCTGTACAAATAAAATAAAATTAGATACTAGTAGACAATATTAAAGGAGTACATAAACATAAATTTAAATACATAAATGTGTTGGCAGTGTGTGTACACCCTATAAAAAACCCCACCCATTCCTTTTTACAGGGCACACAGTCCGCCATGTTATATAACATAACAATGTCTCAGATACATAAACACTATCCATTATTTTTAATAGTTCAATTACTATCAATTAATATTGGGCTTTAACAGTGAACATTAAAGGGGTCGCACACCAAACACGCCGCACATGCTGTAAATTTAAAATTCTTTATTATTATTTCTTTGCAACCCGTATTTAAAATCTTGTTTTTTTTGTGGTAGAATCGAATAACATATAAATAACAGTAAATTGTTGTTTTCTTCTCGACAAGATCACTGTATCCTACAGTAGCAATGTTACGAGTGTCAAAGCGTAGCGGTCTTACACAGTCACGTGATCAGCGCTAAACGAAGCCTCGCTTTCGCTTCGAGTGTCCGAAAGTTCAAACCCCGGAATCTATATTACAATATATTACATATCAATATATTATATATAAATAATAAAAGAAAAAAATGTTTGTTTCTTTTTGATGAGTTTATGTGAGTGCCGCTCTGTGGCGCAGTGGAGTCGCTCACACTTGCTGGAGTTTTAGACGGAAGTGCGATCTGTAAAATTACAACCCTCTTCTGGATGGGGGGCGGGGCTCAGCAGCTCATTTACATTTAAAGACACACACGTATTTCTGCTCTCACCCAAAGGGATATAATGGTACAATAAATGATGTGTGGTGTGTTTTGAGCTCAAGCCACATTCTGGGGACACTATAGACTAATATATCATCTTGTAAAAATAGCCATAACAGACATAACAGCTTCTCTTTAAATGTAAAATAAATAACATAAGCATTATTACTATAGTGTTTCTCTTAAACACGCTTCTATGCATTAATTTAAGTTTTCTGACATCTAGTGGTGGATTTTGAAAATGTGGAAGAAAATGTCTTAACCATCTATACCATTCTGCATAGTTAATCACAACGCTTCAAATGCGATTTCAATCAATTAATTAAACCTCTATCACATATCGCATCAATCTTGAATTACACTTTTGATTCTAATGGCGTATGTAATAGATTATTTAACATTACAATGATATGAATATATAAATGGCAAATGTACATTTGAAGTTATTATTATTATTATTATTAATAATAATACATATAGGGCAATAAAGTTGTACAGAATATAAAGACACCATAGAATCAGAAGGAACAAATTTAAATATATAAGTAGAAAAATTTGTGTATGTTAGTTTGTCTTTAGTTGTCCTCATACCATGAATAAAAGAGCTGAAGCTTTTGTTTAGAGGAATTACGAAGTTCACGTGAACGTGCATGCTCGTCTGTGAATGGCACAGCGTTACAGGTCACGGATCTGACGGCGCGCACGAGAGCGCGCTCGCGACACGCGCGTGTGAGTTTCCTTCTTGTCACTCACACGTGTGAGCAGAGCAAGAAAGCTGCTGAACGTCCATCACGACAGAAAGAAAACGAAGATGCACTTCTCATCTGCTGTGCTGCTGTTAACAGGTACCTTTATAAGTGCGTGTACTGTACGCCATTTATATAAATGTTTATATTAAACAATGCAATTTATGAACAACATCCGTTAGCGGTTGTTATTTATGGAGCACATCGAAATTAAAAGTTGATGTTGCGTATTTTAATACGTTACGGTAATTAGGCTGATACAGAAATGTAAACGTTATGTATTGTAAACTACTAAACATGAGGAGACTTTATGAATGAGTTTCCTGTCTATGTAAATGTTAATTTAACATCACTGTTGCCATGCTCACTGTTAAAGGTCAAATGCATTCAATACATCAGCAAACAGGAACACGTTGTACACAATAAATGAACTGGCCCTTGTGTGTGTTTTTGATATCAGGTTGGGTGATTGTTGGAAGCAGCACAATGAATATATCCACAGCACCAACCATCGCAGAATTATCATCAACAACAGCAACAACATCAGCGGTTGTGACCACAGCATCGCTTTTGTCGACATCACCTCCACTTACATACGCAACAGCAAACATCCACATGAACGAAACAACTGACTTGGTCTCGACGTTGGGCTATACTAATAAAACGACAACTGAGCCCCCATCAATTGTAAATTCCACCACGAACACTACAAACAACTCAACAACAGCCTCTGTGAAGACATCAAATGTTGCCATCACATCCATTACAACATCAGCTGTTAATTCTACCTCTGCCACGACTGCAATCACTAGTGTGGCCAATGCAACCAACACATCGACCACACTCCCATCCAGTGCTGGGAATGGAACCCAAGGCTTGAATACTGAAAGCACAACAACAGCTACTACCAGTGGCAACATTACAGCATCTACAGCAATAAATACAACAAAACCGATGCCCTCTACTTCCAAAGTGTTAGTGTCCTCAACCCAGCGGCCATCGACAACAACTAAACCATTTACATTAGTGCAACATAAAAATAATCCAAATGCACTGAGCTCAGGTATAAGTGTGTTGTATTGAACTGTATATTTTATTTGTCCTGATTTTCTGACCTTAAACAGACCCTTGACCTACTTAGGTTCTGTTGTGGGCCAATGTATTTTTTTGTCTTGTCATATTTATACTGAATTAGTCATAGACATTCACTTTAAGATCAAACTTAATGAATTACATTAATTACATGTTTACATGTTTTTAGAAATGTCCATACAATGACCCTACAATGATTTCTTTATTAAACAGATTTTACAAAGAAATTTAAGAGGGATAGTAAGATGAAAATCATACACATACAATGGTTGTCATTTATGTTAATTAAACATATTCTGTCAAATACAAAGTTTAAATTCTTGGATGTTGAACAAGGCCAATGCTGAAATGAAAGTATAAACACGTGAGTGTTTTTAGTGACAGAAGTTGTTATTTAGTATACATACAGACTGCTGATTCCCAATTTTAAACAGTGGCCTGTATTGTATTTATGCTTTTATCATGTATACATTTATGCTATTATTTCTTATTGAGTTCTTGTGCTATGTTTCTTCAATGTATCAGTTTGTTTGTTTTTTTATCTATACATTGTTAAGTGATTAAACTATGAAACCACTGCATGTGAGAAAACAAGAAACTATGGCTATTTGTCATGTTTGATTCAAACTATTTTTTTCTTTGTTTCTTTATTAGGAAGTGTAGCTGCCATCGTAATTGGTTTCATCGTGATAGTACTTATCTTACTTGGTGGAGCATATCATTTCAAAATGCGGTGAGTCAAACACCAACTGCAATGAATTTGTAATTGTTCTGTATTTCTCTGCCCAAATATTTTATTGTGAATGTTATTGAAAGCTTCTGTTATGCCTGGGTGATACATCAACTCAAAATTAAGAAGAAATATAGCCACAACCGTCAATTATCGAGGTCAAAGCAGGTTTGAGAAAATAGGGAAAAGGCAAAAGATGAGATAGTGACTTTTCAAGCATAATGCTGTAGTTTTATTGTCATTTTAAACGTATCAGAAGTGAATGCAAATGACCTAACTTACTACTCAGAAGACTCAGAAAACATTGTCAGTGTTGAAAGACTGACGGCAGTATTGTACTTAAAATGTTTTTTATCCTGTTACTGTCTAGTCTACCCTCCAGTGTCTAAATAAGGAACTGGTTACTATTACTAGTTAAGGAACTAGTTACTATTTGGTCAGAAAGTATCATATCTGCTACATGGCTTGACCAATCAAAATTCTTTAATAACTTTGTGCCATAAGAGTCTCTGGATAATGCATGCCAAGTTTCAAACAATTTGGACAAATGACCTAGACGAATAGAAAGAATGAAATCAAATGAAATCGAAACAGGTTTTGTGGGACAAGTATTCAGGATTCAGGGGAAAAAGAATTTTGATTTTAGCTCACATGGTTAAAGAGATATTGACCAAAACTTAAATTAGCTTATTACAGCACCATCTAGTGTACGACAGGCATGTGCAGATGCGCCTCGATGGTGGGTGGGATTTCTGACCATCCCACCAAGTTTGGTCTCTCTGCGACTTACTGTCTTTGGCTCCCAGACAGTTTTAGGCCAGTAAAGAAAAATAAGTAAATCTTTACAAAAACATTAGCATTCTAGCACTTCAAGATTAGACCCCTAAAAATAAATAAATATATATATAAAGCCTATATAGTACTATTAAACAAAAAGTTCACCCAAAAATAAAAATGATCTTATTTTACACACCCTCATGGCATTTCTGTGAAGTATCATGGCATTTCTGTGAACTATTATTACAATATTTTTAACTTATTAAGCAATCGATATGTAGCATATCCATGTAAATAAACAGATCACCACATTATATTTAAATGGTGGCACAACAATAACATAAAATCTCATTGGTTCTCACATGTCACATAACTATTTTCATTTCTGAAACTGTTCCTATAAGACTTAATGGATTATTACACTATTTTCATATAAATTAAGCTAAAGATATAACAACATTAGGGTTTATCAAATGTAAATACCAAAGGATCCATTTTTCACAAGTCTATATCAACCATTAATCTGAATATTGGGGGCTGTGACCCCTTCATTGTTATTGGTTAATAGCCTACATTAAGTACATTTCTTTCCAAATTCTCATTACGGTAATGTACAAATATTAATTGTCATTCATGTGACTGTAATGCAAAAAGGATTATTATATAGTAATAGTCTGAGAATGAAAGTTGACAGAGTTGATTGTTAATTGTTGAATAAATTGTCAGGAGCTTTATGATCTGTTTGTGTGTTGCAGACGGTCTTCTTATGGGCGCCTTTTGGATGATACTGATCACAGCTCTGTGGGGAATTTTTTTAACCCAATGTTTGATGGCTGAATCAGGAAGTTAATGAAGAAGTTGAATGATTCATTTCTGAAGGAAGAACCTACAGCAGTTTTCTTTAGTAATGAATGTCCTAACATAAGATTCTGTATTACACTGCTCAAGTAATGAATCAGAATCAGGTGTCAGAATGTTAACATGACTGATTGTTGAGTATTTTTAGGGGGCAATTTAAAATCCTATTCTATGTGAACTTTTTAAATAATGTTCAAAAAATGTATTTTTATTGTTTGTTAAATGTAATGTTGCCATTCATATGTTTTAGATAGTTTTAGTTTAAGATTGATTCTTGCAATTCGCAATTAATAATATTTAAAATCAAACTAGAGTTTTGTTGCTTGTAGTGTACTGTATGTCTTTTAGCTTTAAAACCATCTATGTGCTAGTGCAGTATTGTGATCAAAAGTGAACATAAAATCAAAATTTTCTCTGTTTACTAAATACTTTTCTGAACTTCTACTTATTGTGAAGTTCATCTGTGCATTTTGTAAATTCATTATCATAATCTTTAATAATCTTTTCTTCTAAAATGACATGCCTTCTCTGCTGACATATCCAAGACCTCATGTATGTTTAATTAACCCAAAAATAATGTGTTAGCCCCACCCCCCCAACCACCTTACATATCAAAACATTAGACTCTAGTGTAGCAACAAACACAGACATGGTGAATAGAATATCTGTGAATTTGTGGCTGCATTCAAGTCATTTCACTCATTTTCAGGATCTTATTTAGCTCAAATGTGCTTGACAGATACGGCTGTCTGATCAGTGTATGTCATTGGTACTGTACCTCTTTCTTACCTCTTTTCATTGGTACTGTACCAGGGTCTGTACTTTGCACTGGTCTAACAGCCATTACCACAGGATACACAAAATACACCAACACAGGAAAGAAAACTGTGTTCCTGGAGCCATTTCATGCAATAATAATAATTTATAAATCAAAACTGCACATCTCAAACGGGCCACATGCAATCATTGTTGGTCTCAGAGTGACCCTGTCATATCCCATAATTACAGCTCACTACCCAGCTGTGGCCGGACTATTCATCTGAAGACAGCGTCAGTGGTAACACAAAGACTGCTTAACGTTTCTTTGGCCTAAATAATAACAGATGGATCCAAGTTTCATCCCCTTGTCATTGTAATGGCAGGGACCCTCATGGCATGTAATTAAGCATTTAAACAGTCACGACTGTTATTAGAGACTTAAAATAAGCCATCAAGCGAATGGAAGAGGCATATTAGCCAAACATCTGGTGTTTTGGTTTGGTAGGGATTGAGCTCAGGAGAGCTGCAGTAATTGTTTTATTGTACAGTGTATTTTTAAATGTGTTCACAACCACTTTTGCTATTTCTTTTTTGTTACCTGATTAACAAGAGCCACTGTTTCCTGTTTGTGCAGAAGGTCTAGTTTCGGCAGTGGCACAAACCACATGAGGATATGAGTGTCTGGTCTAAGCAGCAGTGACTGAATTTTAAACTGGCAATATGTTTGCAGATAAGTGATGGTAAATTTTTATATATATATATATATATATATATATATATATATATATATATATATATATATATATATATATATATATATATATATTTTGCCTGTATTACCTATACGTAGGTTACGCCAATCAATTTATCAGATACTGTTTATGCAAAATCAATTTGCAGTGAAGTTTAAAATTGTTATAAAGTTATAAAGTTATAAAACTGATTTATACAGTACATTGTAAAATATTATTTATGACCATAATTAACTGAAACCTGACCTCAGAAGCATGTGTACACATGTATCACTGTGTGCTGTATTCACTTTGTATTGAAAGACATTTATCAGTTATGCAGTAATGTATACATGTATGAAGAAGCAATTTTGTTTATCAGTAGTTTATAAAAAGTTTATAAATAGCCTAATCAGCAGATTCAAGCTTAACTGACAGTTACATTTACTTTACAACTTTCAGCTGCTAGTTTAGAAACGATGATACTCTCAGGGCTTAGTCAAAAGGTCACGTACACAAATGACGCATATGTTTCATTTGTTCATACCAAAGCATTATCAAAACAAAGTCTGTTTTTTCACTCACTTCTTTAAAATTGGACTATTTAAAAGTACATCTTTTACATAAAGGACTGGGTGTATAACTTTAGGCCAAATTATTTAAAAAAAGTAAGCATTCAGTTTGAGTTCAATAGGCCAAATCATTGCTGAAATACATCCTCATTTCTGGGAAACAGAAAGTGTTTCTGCATACAAGCAGAAGTCACAGCAGGTGGCACTAGAGGGTTTGAATGAGAAGAGCCCAGGATTGTCACAAGACTTCAGACCTTCCTCAGTCAGTGTGGCATGTCAATTCAAATGTATTTCTGTAGCATGTTTCACAATTTTTGAATTGCTGCAAAGCAGCTTTACAAAAAAAGACATTTTAGAACCATCAGTGAACGTAAGAAACGGTATAGAAATATGAAAAAAAGAACTGAGAGAATATATACAATACATGGTATTACTGGCAATTTTATGTATTATACCTAATTTTAACATGTGCTATCATTTCATAGTCATCACAGATCCAGCCCCTAAAAATAAATGTGATTTATTGTGTTGTTTGCCAGATCTTTAAAAATAGTTACTTTTTTAAATGTGATTGATTGTCTGCTTGTGTATATCACAAACACTTTGCAGCTGTTCTCATTCAGGAACACTGTTTTTGTGATGTGCTGGCTGACCATGTATTACATGCTGGATGGCAATCTATTGAGCTGTGAGTGTTTTGTTGAGCTCTTGTTGTAACTAGGCTCATAATAAGTAGGTTTGTCATTAACACACACAGCTGAGAGCTAAACTGCTGTGATGATAGAAGCCCCATCATTCTCTCCACTCCACCATCTTATAACCTTGGGTTTGGTTTAGCCTTCATGATGTCATTGCTGAAAAGCTTACTGTGGGAGAGAGAAATAAGATATATTTCTAAGCGCCTCCTCCAGGTATAGTTTTTATAATTATTATGTAGAATTTATTATCTTGACTAATTGATGGTACTATCTGAAATACCAAGAAATTAAGCTGTAGATGGTGAGGTGGAGGGATGCTGCAGTTTATATATGCATATACTCCAGCTTGTGATTGGCTGGTTTAGATGCATCCTCTTCTTTCATTTGAACACAGATCCACAATCATGCAATGTTTTAAATATGTTGCATTAACATTTTCAGTGCATAGTTTTATGTTTCATGGTATGTTTTATGGTGTTGGACATTATCATACCTGTGAAAGGTTGTATTTCTATTGGTTTAAAGATTTTATTCAGTCTATTAATGTGTCTCATTCTTTAATTTAATTTCTGCGTGTTTTTTATTTAAACCATTACCTAAACTACTTCATATTAACTTGGTACTTGGTACACTACCTTGGTATTTAAACCACCTACCTAAAGCAGATTAAGATGATTATAACAGGAACTTAATTTAACTTAATATCTTTTCCATCATCACAGGCATGACCTAAAGAAACATGCACAGTTTTGTTACAGCGCCACCTTTCAGTGATTTCATTGAGCCAGACTAATAACACAAGAGTCAGTGTGTAGGCAAGCATCTAAAATAAACGTAAATCTGTGTCGTTGCAAAGCTTTTGTGTATTGACATTAAACTTTGTCATTGTCACAACATCCTGACAGCTTCATAACAATTTAGTGACAGCGCCATCTAATGGTCAAAACATATGAATCTTTTGAGGTTGTAAACGGTTTTATCTGTTTGTTAAACTGGTTTATCTCAACCAATAATCAGTGACTTCCACAAATATTTCTCTTTGTGACATTGGTGTGCTTGGTCCCTTAATTTCTTCTTGCAGCTGTAAATATTTATGCTTTCTGGTATGTACCTTTTGTTTGTCTTGTTTTGCTTGCATCATATTGCATTGTTTTGTTTAACATTGTAACTGGTTCTTTGTAACAGTTTAAAATTACACTTTACTCAGTTGTACTTGGATACAATTGTGTAAATATAAAACTATAGTGTTGCAGTCTGCACAGCCAGAATTACTGCTATAACAGATGGGTTCAGAGATGTAAATTGTTAATTAAATTTGTGAAAGAAAGGGAAAATTTAAGTCAAACGAGGCAATAACATTTGAATAAAAATCAAATAATCAAATAAGCTTTATTTAACACTGATTTATAATTTATGGTTAATATTCCAGCAGTGCTCATACCGTACATGGCCTCTCCCTCAACAGCTCACAGTCTGTTACAGTCTGTGTATTAAAATGCACTGCTGTATCTGAACATCTGAAATGATCTTGCTGCTACTCTATGTATTCCTGTAAAGTCTTTCGTCAGAATCTCAAGTCAGTTCTGATGTAATGTTGATTTATGTTCACAGGTACAACATTTCAAAACTGTCCAATATGTGACCACAATGAAGGAATGAAGACTCCTAATTCATTTGCCACAATTCATTAGAACAATTACATAATTAAAGCCTGATGTTCATATAATATAGTTCTCATTCCTAAGGTGTTTATTAGCTTAGCTATTACCAAGATGAAAGTATTACCTTTTATACTTTGTTTCTATAACACATGCACATTTTCTTTAGTGTCACTTTCTAGTTTAATATAGTACGTATATGACACTATACTACTCTGAGAAACTGCAGACACGTCAGGTCAGGTTATAATAGCTCTTGCAGTCTTGCATTCACCTTTAATATACAAAATTTGTGGAAAGAAAATAATTTTTTCCCATTTTAATGGCAGATTTAAACCAGCAGAGGTCAGTACCTTCCACTGAGTTTTTTTTTACCTTAATAATATATTCCATATCCATATTAAAGGTTTAAAACCATGAAAAGGCTTTTAACTGAAATCCAATATAATAATATTATATAATTATAATAATATAATAATAATATTTTTTTCACAGATTATACACTAAGCAGATTAAACACCAAATATATTATTGGTTAACATTTAAGATATAGGGTACTAAGTTATTACTATCCATAAATACACATAATGCAAGTCCAATCATGAAGCCAGTTTCAAAGATTTCATTGGGCTAGACTAATAATATGGGAGCCAGTGTGTACTTAAGCATACTAATGGAATCAGTATGACTGGTAAGGTTGAAGCCCTTCATGAGAAGCCCTTCCCTTCAACAAACAATGTCCACTGGAAACTGTTCACACATCACTCGGTAATGACCAATGGAAGCCCAGTGAGCTTCACTGTGTTTCCAAATTGTGTTGTGGCTAATTTTGTTATGCTTTCTCAGTTTTGCTTTGTTGTGGGTTATGTCTCTTGTGTGGTGAAAATTGGTTCACTTTCTAATTTTCATTGTGTTGTGCACTTTCTTCCCAACTAAAAAAAAAAAAAATATTATTATAAAATATTATTTCCTGTAATTATTAATATTAAACCTGGTTTATGTTTCATGCAAGTGTGCTGTTATGTAATTTTTGAGTGTACTGTCTTAACACAGATGTCACAGATGTGACATTTTGATCAAGGCAGGTCTTTAAAATGTTAATTACACACACTGACTTTCTGATTTTAAATATTTTTTAAAAATGTCTTGTCTAACATCATATTTTAGGAGAATCGCACTGCCTTTGTGCTAGTGAGTTTAGGGCAGTATTTTGATTTTCTGTCATAATTTTGAGAAATGTCACCAGTGAAGATCATTCCTGCTACATCAAGAACAGTCGTAGTAAGTCATATCATTGTTCAAGGAGAAAATTGGACAATATAATATGTTTTTCACATTTTCTACATGTTAAAACAGCTGGGGAAGCAGGTTGAGATGATGAGAAAACACTGGATAGAAAATATATTAATGCCGTCACTGATTAATTAACCCACTGCTTATCATTAAAAAAATAAACACACATCCATTGCTAAGTGTTTTTAAAAAGTGTTATATTTTGCTTTTGAACTAGCATGACTTGCATGCTGTCACTACTTGCACGCGAGACTGTTCACAAAGTTAAAATACACACAAACGCACACACATAAATGTTTCCAGCAAATAAAAAAATGGATCATCTTCTGTCAGCTTGATGAACACATTTTTATTTGTATATTTCTACCATATGATGGCTGAACAGCAGCGAGTGCCTGTGTGACAGTGTTTTCATGGTAAACAGATACACTGTATATGGAATTCTACAAAACTATAGAGAAAACACCTAATTGTTATGCAGTGCAGTAAAATAGCCTCTCTTTCCTGTAAACAATACCATGATAAATGTATAGATTTAATTTCAAGGCAAAAATTAAACAAATGGTAAGCAGGTGTCTTTATTCATTTCAATATGAGCAACAGAGAGTGATCCTCCTAAGATGGTGGCACCATCCCAACATGCAATGTTCACATTCTCTATTTTTACCAAACTCTCCATTCACACACTGTTCACTCTGATTATCACCATGACCTGAACACTATTGATAAATAATTTACCACATTATTTACCACACTTTTGTAAGTGACACAACCGAGTCACAGTGCACATTGCAATGGCTGTTCTTCCAAATTCAGTGTACATTTAATCTCATATCCTTTCAGAATTCACCATGAATTTATTATGCTAAGAGTGTAGTGCTATGTTTTTTAGTGGATTGATTATCATTTATATTACTATACACTGCTGGGTTATTTTTTAAACCTTAATGCTGGGTTCAGTGTGTTGGGTATATTTGTTGGGTTGTCAACAAATAACCCAACTGTTATTTTACTGGACAAATGGGCAAAACCTTTTGCCATTTTAGGTAGGTTTATATAGTGTTTTAATAAATGCTTATTAATAAGCAGAATTATAACATTTTGCGATGCAACAATGTCTTATACAGACTAACGTGGGTTAGACTACTAACAATTGTTACCTTAAACTGTTGTTACATAAATTGACATGACAAGTTAATTTGGTTTAATATGAACCCCATCACACAGAACCTTAGTGTATGTGAATTTCTGTAAAGAAAAGATTAATGGCTTTGTTTATGGTACTGAAAGGCAAATTGAAGAAAGCAAGTTATATGACTTTAAAAGCCTGCTGCACGTTCAAGTGGATGTCAAAACACAAAGTCTGGACATCCATATAAAGTATGAGTATGTGAAACGTTGTGGGACTGTACTTCTTCAAAAACTGTGGGTCTTAAAATGACTTTTACTAACCTTAGATGAAAGAACAGGTAAATAAAATCAGCTTCATAGCTCCTTAGGTCATGAATCAATATCGTATACATGAGTTTGTCCAAGAATACATGACATTTGTAGTTTTGTTTTAAATGCTGCACGTATATTATGATAAATACTTTTATTATTCCGTCACATATTTGTGGAACATTTCCACATCTAATTTTTAAATGTTAACTAGATTAAATTCCCTCGAACTGTGTATGTTGTGTGTTTAATCAGTGAGAAAATTTTATCCATGTGTGGTTTAAAAGTCTTTTTACATGAATGGTTTTAGGTAAGTGGTGTAATTCAGAATGCTAAAATATTAAGAAAAAACAGTTCTATTGCCTGTGTGATACTTTTCAATATTATACTGCAAAAACAGAACCTACTATGAAAACTACCTACCTACTGAAAAATATTCATGCACCAGTTAACCAGGTGGTGGAGAATATATATAGGGCTAAGTAGATAAGACAGAATGGGACAGAGAGCATCACAGTTGTCCACGCATTCCCACATCTTTTGAACACACCTGGCATGGTATGAGTTTTAAAACTGTCTTTTAAACACTTTTTTAATTTTTGAGTTTTTACCTTTATAACACCCTACCTTCATTCAGGGCCACTTAATCACTTAAATCACAATCCACTTTCCTTGCTGTCAGAATGTTAAAGATTGCACTAAGGTGATGTTTATGTTGCAGAATTTTGAAGATCTAAAACAGCAAGGATAACAATTTCAACGTAGAAACAATTTTGTAGTAGCAGGTCCTTGTTCTATGATGTTGCATCTCTTTTCTGCAAAGATTAGAGGTGATGTTGCTCTGTTGGTCCTTGCTGCCTTAAAATTTTTAACTTTGCTGCCTTGATTTTAATCAATGTGGCTGCACAAGTCATTTCAACTTACTCTTTGTAGTCTTGACTGGTCTTGAGTTGCTAGTAACTTATTAAAAATAGTAGAAAATGTGCTTACTTATGTTTATGTTAAACCAGTCAGGATTTAAACGATTAAGTTGAAATGACTTGTAAAGCCAAGTTGATTAAACATAAAAATTTAAGGCAGCAAAGATTTTTTTACAGTGTTTTTCTACCCTCCCACAGTCTACAGATTTGGTAGGACGGTCTTCCGTCTATCCATTGTCAAGAAAAAATAAGAAAAAAATGTGGAAAGTGGAAAGAAGTGGTAAATGCGAGAATTTTCAGTCAGGATTCAGTGACAAATGATCTGCTCTTGTCGGCCGATCGTGGCTGCATCTCTCTTCTAGTGTTACTCGACCTTAGCGCAGCCTTTGACACTAATGACCGCAGCATTCTACTAATTCCACAATTCCAGTTTGTTGCTGTGAGTGAAAAGGTATCGATCTCAATTTCAGTATGGAGTACCGTAGGGCTCAGTGCTTGGGCCTCTATTTTCACCCTGTACATGCTACCTCTAGGAGCAATTGTTAAAAGATATGGAGTTAGTTTTTATTTTTATGCTGATGATACTCAGCTGTACATCTCTTCTAGGCCCAACAAGATGCATATATTAACAGAATGCATTGTCGATATCAAAACCTGAATGGCTAGCAACTTTCTACTACTAAATTCAGACAAAACAGAAGTTTTCGTATTTGGTGCCAAAACTCTGGAACAGTCCTCCCAGTACTCTCCAGGAGGCAGATACATTTTGTCAGTTTAAATCTAGATTAAAGACCCACCTCTTTAATCTAGCCTACACATAGTCCTACAGACTTATTACTCAAATCTCTTAAGGGATTATTAGGCTGCATTAATTTGGTAAACCAGAACCAGGGACATTTCCCATAGGTACAGATGTACTGGCTCCACACTAAATCTGTCTGTTTTTGGTTTCCCCAAGGTCCTGTAGTCAGCTGGATCCAAACTCTGAGCCTAGATGATGGGGGACAGGATGGTACGACCCCTGAGGCAGATCATTGGGACTTGATTGACTCCTTTAGTAAACTTACCATTATACACCTACCTCCAGCATAGTCAGTTTCAATACTTTGTTCCCTGCATAGTTACAGTAGTGTGCTGTTATAGCTGCAATTAGTAACATTATGCTTCTGTTTTTAACATTATGCATTACGCTTGTAACATTACGCTATTTCTGTTGGTAACATTTCTCAGTGCCCAACATATTGTCAGATGTAATTAGACCTGACAGTTTCTTATAAATAAATATTTATAAATCCTTGAAATCAACTCTCCGTCCGTATCCAAGAAAGTTACAAATTGCAGCTTTAACATGCCAGAGGAGAAACTGGCCCTCCCAGTTAAGCCTGGTCTCTCCCAAAGTTTTTTCTCTAGCTATACACCATTGGAGTTTTGGTTCTTTGCCATTATCACCCTGTTGGCTTGCTTACTGGGAGACTGCTGACATCTAACTTAGCTTAGGGTTTTGTAAATTGTTAATATTGCTTCTAGCGATATGACATAATTATAGTCCTAAAGACTCATCTATTTTGCTACTCCTTTGTCTCAAATCGTCTCCCACTCTCTTTCATTGTGTCATTTTCAGATATTTCTATTGTATATATTGTATGTATGCATTTTACTTTGTGTTGTGTGGATTTCATGGTACTATTGCAAATCCCTTATACCCCTGTCCCATAAGATGTTATCTTTTTAAATGCCATCTCCATGTTAGCTGGAACGGCATATCTTGCTTAATGATTTTGTAGTTTTATTGGTTTAGGTTTTTTTTAAACCTACTATAAACCTAGTATGCCTAATTAGTCTTAATATACATTTCACAAATTATTTGCAATAATACCATGTAACCTTTGTTCTTTATTATAATTATTTTTATTATATGCAAAACTGCTTTCAAGCAATGTAATGTTGTTAAAAGCGCTATATAAATAAAATTAAATTGAATTGCATGTCAGCATAATTTATTTTTAATATTTAATGATATTTATACTTGACTATATTTAATATCTATTTAAGCAGTTTTTTAAAATGAGTTTGCAATTGCCGTTATATGTCAACATGGTTATATTTATTTAAATATGGTTACTGTAGTTACAGTGCTTTATTCAAGTTATACATTTTCTTAGTACATGTACTCCCTAGGAATCAAACCTCTTGGGAATTGAGCCTCCCCACGACCTCTTGTGCTGCTAACTCAATGCTCTACCACTGAGCTACAGGAGAACTGTAATACAATCATACATACATCATATTACATTACTATCCTTTTTAACATACTATAATATACTATAGTAAATACATATACCATATACATATTTGTTGTACATTAACATAATCAGCAATCATTCTTCAACAGTTCTTTCTTGCTTTGGCCACACAAACAGTATTAATCTGTGCTGTATTCATTTTTGTATTTTGTATAATAAATTACACATTTATTTCCTGAGAAATATATGGAACTCTTGCTATCAATTTTTAACACGATTGTCTGTTTTGCATTCATGTTTACATTAATGGCTGATACTTGATGGCTGTTGCTCATTTTTTTATTTCTGTCTGAGGAAATCAACCTTTAGGCTAATCATTACTGACGTACTTGAGCTGGTGAAGTATCTGTTTAAACAACTCAACCAGTTATAGGCAAATGAGCTGTTACAATTACTCATGCGACACCAGACAGGAACTCAATGATATTAATAGTTATGAATAAGCAGTCTCCCAAAAAATCCCCATTCACTACCATGAGAATGTCTTTTAAAGTATGTGATACATGTCCATGATCATGTAGACAAAAACTTAAATAAAATTACACAGAAGACAGAAATTACACTTTAACCATTAATTTGTGTTTAAAATGTTTCTACTGTACACTACTGTACAGTGCAACATCAGAACATATAACTGTCAAGCATCAGCAATGACTTTAAATGGTTATTTGAGCAAATAATCGTACATTTACAAAGTATTCCTCTGATTTTATTGTGATATATAAAAATCAACGGTGTATCTTGTTTAAAGAATCGATCATCTCCAAACAAAAAGATAGTCATAACCTGTAATTTTACTTATTAGAATCTGAAATTCAAATCCTGTACATTTATAAGTCCTTATAAAGTAACCTAACATAACTTTTAGTTGAGTCTTCCACCACTGGTATGCCAACATGCAGACAGTTGTGGTTTGTGATGGTACAGTGGTGTCACAATTTACACTATTTGGATTAATACATCCTGACTGTGATTTTGCAAGCCGTTTGTACGTCATAATCTCTTTTTACTGAACCAAGCCCTGGTCTACTCATAACTGTTCATTATTTAAGACACAGTGACACAGATACCGATACACAGAAAATCAATTTTACATTGGGTTAACACAATAGCTGGAGAGCAACTGAATAAGGTAACACTTAGGTAAAGCAACTAATATGAATGTTTTGTCTTGGTGAATGATTTATTAACTGCTTAACTGGATACAAGCAAGACAAACACAAAAGTGTTTATTTAGGGTATTTAACATTATTTTACAATAACATTTCTGTACTTTTTGTAGGATGAAAATATTGCAGGCAACGTTGCTTATGCTAATTATTGCATCAGTCTTATCAAAACCAGTAAGTACATTATTTACTATATTCTTCAGCTATAATCGGGGGTTAGAGTGTAGTAAAAAATGTCTAATTCTCTGTCGCTTTCACTTTCTGCTACTATATATTAACAGTATCTCATACTTTTTATAATGAGTTTAAAAGCCTTGCGTTTTTTTTTCTCCTTTTGATGATGTTCTGATTTTAACAAAGAAAAGCTATGTTATCTACACTTAAACAGTATTACACCTAAAGGGGTCATGCCATACACTTTATTATATATGTTTATATATGTTGATAGATTTGTATAGGTTTATATGTTTATTTAATGTTTTCCCTGAGGTCCAATTATATTATAATGTAATATTTGTATAATGTAATTTTTCATGACCATTTTCTCTTTAAATGAAGCAGTCTGTTTTTTCACTAAACTGCGTATATAAAAAAACCTGAACTGTGGTTAGTAATTTAACATATTGTGAAGATGGTTTCTATCTCAGGTGGCAAGCTGCTTTGCCACTAGTCAAAGGTCTTACTATGGGATGTGCTTAGTCTAAGGTATTAAACTATAAAAATGAAAACTGAGTAATTTGAACCGAGCAGCTCAGTTTCAAATAAATTTAAAGAAAGTTTTGGACTGGATAGAAGTTTTGACTACTGTAAGTCTCTTCTAAGACAATTTGATCCCTTTATAGTATGGCCCCTTTAACTTAACATACAGTGATGTCATGTATAGTTCTTCATCATTAACTGAATTTTTGAAATCCTCAGTTTCACTTGCACAGACATGGCGTCCGTCAGAATACTGGTGGAGGACTGGAATCATCAGATTCTGTGCAGTCAGGATTCAGTTCAGAGGAAAATGATTCATCAAGTGAAGAGAGGAATGATTCAGATGAAAACTCTGAATCCAGTGAATCTGAATCAAGTGAATCTGAATCAAGTGAATCTGAATCCAGTGAATCTATCCAGTGAATCTGAATCCAGTGAATCTGAATCTTCTGAGGTTGAAGCAGGCACCATTTCCCCAGTGGTATCAAATCAACCTACACTGGTCAAGACACCAAAACCACAAATCACCACAACAGAAACCATCACAGAGTGTGTTACCTTGGATGTGACACTAAAGCCAACTGCGGAAAAACGTGGAGATAACTAATACATTGCAACCATTTTATGCAAGTAGACAAAATTAATTTCATTTTAAGAAAAGTAGACAAAATTAAAATCATTTAATGTTGTACCTTTACAGTTTTAATAAAGGAACCAGGAGAGTAGAAGAGGAGAACGTTTGTATTTAGGCATACATTATATTATATTATATTATATTATATTATATTATATTATATTATATTATATTATATTATATTATATTATATTATATTATATTATATTATATTATATTATATTATATTATATTATATTATATATTGAAGGGCTACAGAAGGTATTGGATCCTCTAATCAACAGTATAATGTATACCATATACTGTGTTTTGGTAATAAAAGTTTTGGTCATAATGTTGTTTTCCTTCTGTCATTCATATAAAATACTATGTTCAAGTTAGTAAAATAAAATTTCCCAAATAACTTTTTACACTTATATCACTTTAATGGCATTCTCAGACTCTTAGACAGAGGCCCTGACCTTGACCTGCTGCAGACTTCATGCCAGTTAACTACCCAGGAATGTTTGCAAAAGACCAGTCAGATAACAGATGTGCACTAAATACAGTCAGATTAGTATTTATATAACCCTGTCCATTAGGTATTGTATATATACAAATATATGTATAAATATACATAGGAATCTACTGTCTAATGCTTGAGTCCATAAACACCATCAGAATAGGATACATAACTATAAAAACAGGATGATAGTGGTGGGTATGCCAGCATCAAACAACAACTGACACCTCCTACTCCATACCTATCAGGCAACTTCCTCTTTTATCAAGTCTGTCCCAAAATGCACTCCCATGTGCCTATGTGGACCTAGCACCCCATTGGTCTGCACTACATGAAGTCACCAGGTGTGGACTCGGAGGAAGTCCACAAGGGTGTAGTGTGTCATTTGGGACAGGGCCAGAGTCAGTTAAAGATACTGGCTGTCAAACTGAGCACCTTCTGAGAGATATTTAGTTGGAAGCACATTGTTCTTGTTATATGGACAAGAGGGCAGAGATATCAAATCCTGCTAACCCCAAAAACAGATCTAAACCAGCTAGGCACAGTTTTATGTTTTTGGTGTTTTGTTAGTGTAAAGTTGTTTGTTGTTTGACTCTCAGAGGCATTGTGTGACCACAGTTTTAAGGTTGGAACCAAAGTCTGCAGGAAGTTAGTGTCACAGAATCACCAGGCTCCTCCATTAGTCACACTTAATCAACTGATCCTCTGGAATTCTAATCACTTGCATCTGCCTCTTATTAACACCCCCATCAGTCTGGTCTCCAGTGGCAATCTCCTCGTTGGTCTCCAAGATCCTCTAAGTCATCCTGCTCCACGATTATCACCTTTCCTGGACTCCCATTTAAATTAAATCTGGCAAAATTAGGTATAACTGCAGCCTGGGAGGTCTTATTGGTGGGAATTTCTAAAGGAGTCTGACCTTTTAAACTTTTAGTATGTTTAATATTGTTAGGGCTCGGCATTGGGGTAGCCTTAAGGGACCAATCAGGAAGCAGCTTCCCCCCTAAAATTACCCTGCCCTTATTTGTAATACTTCACTTTCTGAGTCTTTCCCATTTCTTATGTTTTCAAGAAAGAGCCCAACCCACTCACAGAGCTTGCTAATTACAGACTCTTTCAAACTTTAAAGTTTGACAAATATTTGTCTGGTGCATGCACAGAGACATCGGGCAAAGAAAGCCATGCGATAAATCTGAATGTTGGTTTTTAGAACTCAAGAGGGGTTTTAGGCCTGTAATTTAGGCACCACTACATACTGTTCTAGACATTACATTGCTGCAAGGCACAGATGCACATAAGCACTGTAGAAGGGATTTTCTTTATTCTTTCTGTCCTTTTTCAACAGGGAATTGTATGAAAATACATATAAACAAATGGCCCTCAATAGCAGTAGACATGTGACTATTCCTAAAGACTGTCATGGTGAAATGACAGTTGCACACGAATGGTGTTTGCGCTAGCAAAACTCACCACCAGAAAGTTAGGGTGTGACCAGCAAGGCTGTGTGGTTACTCAGGTATTGTGAGTGGTTTATAATGTGTTGCCCTGCAGTTGCAGGCTTGTTGATTAAATTTGTCTCCACTTATCTTTACTGTTAGTCTAAAGGACATTTGTAATTGCCCACCTTGCTCAGTAAGCACAAATCATGTGGGACTAGTTATGTCCTTGGTAATTTTTTCAGACTTTAGAAGTAAGCAATAGTAATTTATATTTTAGATAATTTCACTTTATTTTTAGATAAAGTGATGTGTTGTGTATTGTCACTGCACAAAAAAACATTAGTAAAGGATATAGGACAAAATTTATTAAAAAATGATAAAACATAACATAGAGCAGTACAAAATTACATTTATATTAACATTGTAAATAACTGTGCAATGAACAGGAAGATGTTGAAATTAAGCTGCTTCTTAACATATTATAGAGAACAGCCCAAGAACTTGTAGTAATCTTTGTGCTTTACCGTTTCTACCTCACACTAATATTAGGTGGAATGAGCACATCAAGCACCATGTCATATACTTAGGGTTGCATTCCTTACTACCGACAGCCTATTGAAGGTTTGGGCTTGAATGAGTTTACTTTGCTATAACAAGAGGGCCCTCGGTGGTCTGAGTGGTGTCTTCGTCGCTCTCCTGACTCTCTGTGCTTTGCGATGAGTCGCCCTCACTGTCTGCAGCCCCAGGAGTGGCTGTGGTCTCCTCGCTGCTTGGGCTGCTGTCTGCTGCTTCTGTCTTCTCCTGGCTGGCACTAGCACTGGCGCTGGGGGAGTCACCAGCACTGGCGCCCTCGCTGTCCTGGATCCTGACAGGAACAACCTCGTGGTCACCTGGAGCAGCCCCCATCTCTGGAGTGCTGGTGTCCTCTTCTTTCAATAGACCATCATGCACCTGCAGAGCCTGAGAACCCGAAAAACATCTCAGTTATAACAAATTTGAGTGTTTTGTGGTAGTATAATATTTGCATGTTCATTTATTTGTAATTGCTGTAGTGTTGTAGCTTAGAATCTTCTGCATTTACTGAGGCAGACATGTAGAACCTTTTTGCCAATTACAACTTCAAGAAAACTCCATTCATAGTAATTAGCCTACATACCCCAATTCACAAACAAGTACCATGTTTTTGTTTGGACATGAACCATTTATAACTTTTTGTTTGAAATACTTTGTATCAACATATATATACTATATGTAAATAAATATCTATATATCAAATTAGATTACACTTTTTTGAGTGGTGAATTAGCAACCACCCCTAATAACTCTGGTATTACCATCTGATACATCACTGTACCATGGCACCAAAACAGTACTTTGTTCTCAACATGAGATTTCTGCACTTTCTTTTTCTTACCTTGTACAGTTTCATCTCTTTCTCCACATTATTGATGTGCTGACCGTTGTAGGCCAACATCTTCTTGTTGACCGCTGTCAAACCACTCATCTTCTCGCTTCTGTAGGATTTGTATGGGGAAGGTATTTTTTCAAAGTCCTTTGCGTCCACATAGACGATGGACTTTTTGTAGTCGCTGGGGTAGCCCATGCTGTCACCCCGACCTGTGTTGATGACTGGGTTCAGGGTGGGCTCCTCAGTGGGTGGGGCTGAGGTGGCAACAGTTTCCCCAGAGTCACTTTCACTAGAATTAGTTTCCTAAATAAACATGAACATTTGTAGACAACATAATTAACATCGTATTTAACATTCTTGCAGCTTAATTGGTAGAACATTGTGTTGTCAACACCACGGTAATATGTGTGAAATGTTTTGAAGGTTTTTACTTTTCTCTGCAAAATGTGTGTTGCTTGCACATGCAGAACTTGCCAGCATGTTCCTGAGATGATGTGGGAGTTTGTCATGGAGTTACCATGCAGTTATTAAAGCTGCGATCCATAACTTTTTTTGGTTAAAAATAAACAAAAATCAGTTATTGAGCAAGTACATAACAGTTTTCAAAATGGTCTCCTTAAAACGGTAAGTTTATAGTCATTTTAAAATGTATAATTCAAGCTGTTGCATCTGATGTCCCAGGAAATGTCAGTTTGGCTTCGTTTGACTTCAACAAATGTAAAGAGACGTACATAAAGTAACCTACAATTTTATGTTTCAAACAGACATGGCAATAGAAAGTCACGGATTGCAGCTTTAAGTGTTTAAAGTGTTTCGCATTGCTGTGGGATTCCTATAATGTTCTAGGTTACTACTATTTTGTTTTAGTTTTTTTAATTTCTTGCTGAGAGTCCCCGCCCCAACTCTCTATGATATTCTAGTTTCTGCATATAACTGAAATGTAAATTCACATGATTGATGCTTCATTCTTTGCCCTTGTGAAAAATCAATAGTCTAGAAAATGAACAGCCCAATGATTTAAAGGCTGATGCATGTATGTAGCAGAAATGTGCAGGACAAATTAAATTCCTACAAGTTTAATTCTTAAGGTTAGAGGGTTGTTGAAATAACCAACCTGATCTCTTGTGAAAACGTAACTATTTTACGAGGTGGTGATGTCATATGAATTCATATAATATGAACTGTATTTATATTACATTAGCACATTATCTGCATATGGTGTTATCCTGTTATTTGTTTTGTTTAGTGACTGGGCATACTGACAGCAGGGGTCACTTACTGTAAAGTGTGTCTAGACCAACGGAAAGGTATTTATAGAGCTCAGTGTCTTTTATTGGCTATTGTGGGAGGACAGTGAAGTGGTCAGGAAGACGAATCTTTACCTCAGTGTCATCTGCGCTGTCTGTGCTTTCTTTGGATTCTACTGCCGGTGCCTGTAACGCAACCAATGCCTCAATGTTAAGAAAAGCAAAAGTGAGTACTGTACAGTACTGCTCATGTACGTGCCATTCACCACATTCTTGACTTCAAACAGGTCAAACCAGCTAGTTTATGCCAACACTTTAAAGGGATGTGTTAACCCCAAATTAAAAATCTGTCATCATTTGCACACCCACTTGCCACTCCCCCTTCATGCTATTTCTTTGTCTGTAGACCACAACAGGAAATGTAGGGCTGCTTTTTTATATACAATAAAAGTGACCTGGAGTTTTAAAGCTTTCCTTGTTTGAAACAAGATGGGAGGAAATTCTGACAATTTTCACATTTTGGTGCGCTTCTCCATAAATCAAATGCAACAGCCATTTTCCATTTTCATGCATAAAGATGCATTGTGGAGATAGATTTTTACCTGTGTTGGTTCTGCCTGGATCAGTTTAGCAGCAGCTTTTCTTATCATGGGAGCAGGCTGTGTAAGATAGCCGTTCATTAGATTAACATGTTTTTAGATTATGTTATACAGATTAAATGCCACCATTTCTTCTATATTAATTTATGGATACTTGCCCGTTGAGCAACCACACGTTCTTCTGAGCTCTCAGAACTGCTAGCTGAGCGCTTTGCCTAAGAATGAAATATAACAAACACGTTAGCAGACAGAATGCTAGGATAATGTTAAAGATCATATTTCATGGTTGAAAGAACAGTAAACTTACAGGTAGGCAGTAGACAGTGGCGATGAGGAGCATTAAAACAACAACAGCTTTCATTTTGGTGCACAGTACTCTGAAAAGGGTAAAACATTACATTTTATAAAACATTTCAATTGTGTGTTTTTTTAGGTACTTTGTACCTATTTTAGCTTTATGTCAGCTAAGCATGTAATGTTTAATGTTTAAAAAGGCTATTGGAAAGAAACACCAGCTAGTGCACGTTAATAAGAAACATTTACAGAGAGGATTGCTTGTGCTGTTGTACTTTAATGGTCAGACTATAAACTGCCCTAAAAGTGGGTATTTTAGGCACTTGCACATTTACTACAAGCCAAGCCAGCTCTGAAGAAAGTATGTCTTTTTCTGGAGTTCAGAAACATGTTGGCAAATGCCAAGAGACTTCCTTCACTAACTACTACCAGTCTTCACCATAAACCAGCTCGCTTGGTTTCAGCTACATCAACATTATATAAAGTATGAGCTGGGGTAGTGTGTATTTAGCTGCACCTATAATGATCTTCCCAGTGTATAATTCATAAAGTTATATGTAGACGACATAGAGGCCACAATCCCGAGAAACAGAACGCCTCTGCTTCCACACATAGTTTCTCATTAGAATCTATATCACTGTAAGCCAAAAGCCTGAAATTTGTGCCATTCACAGGAAATGTGAAGCATAACAACATGCTAAGAGTGGAAGCATTCTGCTCCCTACAGAAATAATGGTGACACTTGTCATGCAGCCAGTATTATTATTCTTTTGTATGGAACTTTAATTTAGTGGTTGTGTCGCTGGGAGTCAGCTGACAAATTAGTGAGACTTTATGTGCCATAGCCGCAACTTCCTCCTTCATCTGTCAAGTTCATATTAATCATCTCTGCCTATAAAAAACTAGCTGGAATCATTAAAAGCCTTCATAATGCTAAAATACATTTAATGTAACCTTGTTCAGACTGAGGCTTAATTCTGCAAGAAATGTATCGGTTACATATATTTAATTCTCAGTCTATGTATTAACTGTCTGCATATGTGCCATGCGCAATTTCCACAAATGTTTTTAAACACAAACTTATTCTAAATTGTTCTATAGAATTTATTTTCCCCTTATTAATATATGATAATAAATGAATGTGCTAATTTGCATGACAGGTTTCTTGCGTTCTACACCAAATTCAAAGCCTTTTCTATCATCTACGGATTTAAACTTTTAATGGCAATTTAAATGTCAACATCCTAAAAATAATGAATAAGAGTGATGACTTACCAAAGTCTTTCTTTGTGAGAATCTGAAGTTCTGTGTAGATGAAGCAGTGAGGTTGTTTATCAGATGAGATCTTGTGATGTTTTGATGTTAGTAAGAGATGACTGCTGGCTGGCTTTTAAACCCTGTTCTCTCTGGAAGCAGCCAATAGCAGTGCAGCTCGTGACTTACCACTGTGTCCCACCTTTTTGCACCCACTCTTCCTGTGGTTTGTATAGCCAAGCAAACATTCTCCACTGGGCATGACAAGCACAAATAAAACCCATCCCATATAGCTTCCCCAGATATGATGCGCATGCTATGCTTTTTTATATTTTCTATATACAAAAACTGTTTCAATGTATGTTGGCTTTGTGATATAGTAAAACAAGACAAATACATTTCTGATGGCTTTAATAATGGCTTTAATGTAGAAGGTTTAATTTCTTCAGCTGTAAAATAGAATGAAGTGTTAAGTGTATCATCAGGTCAAATTTTAGGAGGGAACAATGTGTCAGACAAAATGAAAAAAGGCACGTTTATTTCAGGAATATTAAACTGCCATAGTTGGTGATGTTTGCTAAAACAAGCATTATTACTGTTGCTTATTTTGGGCTATAGAGATTAGGACAAACCTTTAATTGTGTGGCATATTTCAATACTTTGATATAGATTTAATGTTGAGATTCCGGCATGCACATTGCATACAAACAGTTTTACACAAATACACAAAAAATCTTTCTATGGATTTATTTTAAGGGGGCTGATGCTTTGTCACACATATCATACAAATAATGTCTGTTTATGTCATTCTGTGATTCACAGTCTTATTAGCTTATTAGTTTATAGCAATGTAGACACTCAGAATTTAAAGTCATATACTACATATTAATGGAAAATATGATTTTTTATTTTTTCTGATAAGGTTGTTCTGGTAACACTTTTTTAATTATTTTACAGTGTCATTGTTGCATGTACTTACTATAGTAATAACAGTGAATTATGTATAATTACAGGCAACTAACCCTTAACCAAGTCCTAATCCTTTAGTAAGTACATTAATATCACTTCAATGTATAATTACACTGTAACAAGGATACCTTCAAATAAAGTGTAACTGTTGTTCTTGCCTGTGTAAAACTCACTGCTACCATGTTAGGATGCTGTGATAGGTTGTCAGGGTGTTGTTATGCGGTTACTAAGGTGTTCTGAATGTTGCTATGAGAGTGTTCTGGGTGGTTGGGAGAAATCACTTGGTTTACCCACTTAATGTAACTTATGTGATTTTTTTTCACCAGTTTAATCGGCCTTCAGCTGAAAATTTTAAGTTCAGAAGTAACAGGCTTAACAAGCTACCAGATTTAAGGTAGATTAATAGGTAGATACAAAGTGTTTGGGCTGAAGTTTTTTTTATATTTATAACCTACAGTAAATTTGAGCAATAGCAACAGTAATGCTTGCCTTAGCTTGTTACACGGTATTGTATAAGTAGGAGGTGAGGCAACTTCACATTCCCAAACTTCTACTGAACAATTATTTACCATTAACGAGCAACACATAAAGATAAATAAGCCTCTGTAAGTGATAGTTACTGTGACAGCATTAATGATTTGCTGTGCTATTGTATTCAGGGCAGCAATTGAAGTCCCTGAATATCTCTGCTAATGACTGACAGGCAGTCTATAGACTTGAAACATTATTCATCACATAAGAGTCTCATACAGAGTGAGGATAAAAATATCACAGACGTTAAAGATGAATGTAAAGGGGGAAAATCATAAAACCTAAAGCTACATCAGACATGCTAATCGTGGGTTTTCACCTAGATATGTTTAGATTTAATGTGTTAAGACATGCTTAACAACTGCCATTCACATATCATCATATTTTTCATTTCTTTACTCAGGCTAATCTTGTGAGGGAAGAGAAGTCTATAGTTTGTCTGGAATTTTCAAAGGTTAAAAAGTGTCTTGTTGTCATGCTTGGCAGCCAAACTGCCTGTGGTGAATGGATGGATTAACAACAAACTCAGAGACACCACCACAGTCCCACAAGATTACAGAAACATTCCCAGTTTTTGCAAGGAAAAATCAGAGACCAGTGCGATTTCACACAAGATGGCTTTCATCTAGTTAGTCATGCCAATACATACCATAAGATTTAATGACAGAAAAGTGTTTTCTATCATCAGTGGGTGATTCGCTAACAAACTAGTGTACCATAAAAAGTGTTAGTTAAATAATGCAGCTTTGTTTTATAAAAGCAACATGAAGCTCAAAATTATGCAATATTATGAATACATTTATGACTGAAGGGGTTACAGGCACTCTTCCCTAACTGAAATAGCGAGTAAAATGTCTTGTCACTTCTTTTAATCCTGGCTGGTTAGGACAAATACACTGATTGCCATAAATAATATACAATTTATTGTATGAAATTTTGTTGTGTGGCGTGTCATGTTGGTTGAGTGTATAGTTTATTTTCAGGTATTACTCTCAGATGTCCAGCACTCCCCGTAACCCCAGTAAGGATGTGATGATGGATGGCTCTCAAATGTTTTCACCATTTAAGCAATGTGATATTGCTTTTATATAGCTGTTCTAAAAACCAAGAAGTAAATATATTGTAACTTGCGATTTCTGATGCAGTGCATGTGCTACTTACTTTTGCTCTGCCAATTAAAGTAGATCTAGCAGATGATGATAAATAGACAAGCGAAGTAAGCATTCAATTTAGTGCTCCAGTGAAGTTATACAAAATATTATCATTTTGGGAATGTCTAACTAAATTAGTGAACCAGAACTAGCAAAAAAATAGGCTACCTGGAATAATGTCTGGCCCACAATGACAGCCATTAATTCACTGGAGGTCAACAATGTATTGTTAGCTGCTAGATGTTCCTTGAGATACAGTCATGAGACAGATAGAATTGTGGCTGTCCAATGACATTTCAGTCAATGTTTCCACAAAGTCTGTGTGTGGTGATTGTCTTTCCACAGCATCTGTGTTTTATGCAGAGATGGGCTTTATGAACTCAGTGAAGCATGTACCGGGACTCAAGCTTTGCTTCTGTACTGTGGTTTGGTGGCTCTGGAAATTAAGTTTAAAAAAATGCCACATGGCTTAAATTCAACTCTGATCCACAACATTAGTTTATGAAGTTGATGTCACCCTTTACAAGACCAAAACCCATGAAGTTCCAATCTGCGTGCCATTAAACAGGCCTCAGCCATTAATCTCTGAGGTCAATTTGTTTGGAAATATTCTGTAGGAACATGTTACCTATATGGATTATGCATACCCAGGCAAGCTTTTAAAAGGCCTGTTGAATTATACTATCAGTTCTGAACTATTAAAACTATATTAGGCCATTAATAAAGGGTGACCAATATCATCCGTGGTGTAGATTACACTGTTTTACAACTGGGGAATAACATGATCAAGACCTACAAACCACTGAGACATTTTAATGGTTATGGCAATGGAATATCTGTATAAAACAGTTGATGTGGGGAAACTGACCTGCGCCATGTATGTAACCCATAGGCACGAGGGTGAATGTATCTCCATAAGCATGCATTATGCAACATTGACATTATATGTTAATCCCCGGAGTGTGTAGGTTTAAATAGTAGGTTTTGTCAAATGCATATATGGTTTCCGGTCAGTGAAAATTTCAGTCTGGAGTCATTTAGCCATGGAACTTTTTTGGAATTCTTGGGAAGACTATGAAGGGAAAAGGAGTTTTTTATTGCCTACCTAGAAGGTGAAGAGAAAACATAAACAGGAAGTTAAACAACAACTTGTTTCTACAACTGGAGGATTTGTCTGAAACTAAACCACCTACACTTGGAATGTTGCAAACAACAGTGTTTTAGTCTGCTGTATATTCTATAGGATTTTTACATGCATAGATTGAGATATACAGCTTGGATTCTTCACTGGATATGTAAAGTGTGTAAATATACAGCACTGACAGACTTTTTCAGTTGACTCTCTAAATTAGGTAATGTTCTTGGGGCATGGAATTAAAAAAATACTTTATATATTTGCTTCCCAGTTTAGATGTACATAAACACCCAAAGGTTTTTACTGTCAAAGTCCAACAGTAACAGAAGAAGAAGAATACAGTTAATCTTGTGGAAACCTCTTAAAACACTTGAACCTCGCTTCCAGAAACAAAACAATTTTGCAGTGTTTGATGACAAAACTGCGGCAGGCCTTTGAACAACAAGTCCTTAGATTCAGAAGATTTTTCAGGGGAGTGAGAGGATGTCATTTCACTGTTGAAAATGAACTGACGTATGGACAAGTGCTGCATATTAATTTAGTAAATTAATGTAAGTGCATTACATATATACAATTTAAAATAGTGTTACATTTATTTTATATGCTGTAGGTATTTAATATCTATCATAGCTATATATTTCATTTATTACATTTCTTATGTTTATCTATGTCTATTTAGTAGAACATGGAATATAGTACTTTATTTTCACAACATAGCTCAGCTGTTGCTGTGTCATTAACCACTTTCTGTAATATAACCTCAGTCTTTGATCCATTTTGAAACCCAGCTTTTACAGTAAATAGTTGTGTTTTGGTCATACATACATGACAGGGCTTTTTTTAATAAAATCTTTGTTTTCTTTCATCCCACATGTCTCTACCCAGGTTGTCTGCTTGTTCGGATGTTACACAGTCTACAGTATTTTGATTTCCACCCCCATTTTCCACCATGACTGGAGAATCATACTTCCTGTTTCATCTAACTCTGCTGACTACTTAAAAAGCAGGCCAGAGATCTACTGTGTCAAACTAGAACTCCAAACTAGAAGCTCCAATTACATGCCAAAATCAACACAGAAGTATTTTATCAACAAGAAATTTCAACTTAGATTGCTCAGTTATTTCACATATAGACAGTAAGAATGTGGAGCAACCATAGGAGTTATTAACTTCAGGATGTTAGTAATAGTGACACAATCGTCGCCTACACAGTCTGTACCGTTTAGGGTGGAAACTGTTTATAACAGAAGGTACCCGCTTAAAATTATGGTTTCAACATGGTGTCTCAAATAGTTTAAGTTCATAATTAGACTCTGTGAATAATCATGAATAACACATTGTAAGAATGTTATGTTTTCATAACATATGTGCGTCATTGTGAGTGACGACAATTTATGCACTAGTCTGGAAATGACCCTGACTTTGGTGTAATGCAATACAGGTTCAGTATTTAAAAAAAACATCATTCATAAACTAAGGCTGTTACAAATTTGACATGATCTTGTCCTGCTATGTTCTATTACTAATATATGAAATGCTACTCTAGATAGTTTGATTTTATTCATAATGTTATAATTATGGCATAATTGCTCTGACAAATCTGCTTGTAATTTTAATAATAAACATTACATAAACATTATTTATGTAATAAACATTACATAAACATTCTTTTTTGTTTTGCAATTAACAACATAAAAATAAAATAAATGATAAAGACTCAACAAATAAAAATGGAAGAAAATAAAACTACTTCCCTCACTTATGTAATTTGACTAAACTGGTTTGTACTTGTACTTCAGTGCACTGAGGCACGTCCACACATGACGACGCAGTCCTTTGGGCCAAACACAGATTAAGTTATAAAACTAATAAAATATATAAAATTATATTTTTACTAAAGGTGACATTTTGTGTCTGAGAGATTAAAACAAATTGCTGAAACTGGACCTTGTAATTTAAATTTTTCAATTTTTTTTACATTTATAATAAATCCATCCATTTTCTGAATCCGCGTATCCTCTGCAGATTCGCGGGAGGGCTGATAGAACAAGGATGGGGAACAGTGAAGGTTACAGTGCCTGTATTTTAGTAATCCAGATTAGCTGCTTCATGTTTGTTTGATGAGGGTTGAAGCTAAACTCAAGGTTCCACATTCCTGCGCTAGAAGATTCATATCTATATTTTGCAATGCTTCCTTAAGAAACTTTTACAATTGATGTTGCCAAAGTCACATATCCAGGTCCTGAAAGCCTCATGGCCTAATTTTCAACACAACACATGTAATTCTCAAAATGGTAATTTTAAGTTCATAATCCTAAAAGATTTGGACAAATTTGTAGTTGCCATTGCCAGTGGTCATCTGAGACCAGGGTTGTGTGTTTCACCACAAGACTGATCTTAAATATAGTTGTTAAAAAGTAATTTTGTGTTGCATTAATTAATAGGCCCGATGTGAAAATATTCATAATGTTATAACAATTCTTTTTAACAGCAAACATTTTTTTCAACAGAAAATATTGCAGGACATGGTACTTATCACGAAAAATAACATTAAACCATGAGTAAATATTGATTAAATAATAAAAGTTTTATAAGTCATTTATTGACAATGGTCAATAGCAAAGATAATGGTTTAATAACATAGATAATTGTGTTTATGGTGTTATTGACATGTTGTTACTGGCATGTTGTTTTTCATAAATGAAGTCCCTCAGTAGTGGTTGGGCAATATAACTTATTATGGCTTACTGCCAGTTTTAGTAGTTACTTTATTGACATGCAGACTACATAGCATGTGCATAAAGAGTGATTTACAAGACTTTAATTTTATTTAAATGAAAAGTGTTTTCAGTTGTATATGTGGAGCTGGTGTTGAGGAAGAAGAAATACACTTTTTAGGGAGTAAGGTTAATAGATGGATATAGCCCTACAAAAATAAAACAAACTATTTTGGTTAAAATTGACAAAAACTAAAGTGGTGCCTGTTGAAAAGACAGTTTTCTAATTGTCAAAGACAGTGAATAGAGACTAGAGTTTATAGGAGGTATTAAAACAATTTTAGCTTGACTTAAGGACAAAAACATTTTACTCATTATTATGTAATACTGACTGCCTGTCCAAAACCGACTCCACAAATGTCAATCATTCTCAGAAAATGTTACTATTGTATTTCTTATTGTTCCCTTGAGACCATATATGAAGGCCCAGAAACAGGAGCCAGCTTGCCAGGCTAAGTGTGTATGCGATTTTATCATATAGATGTCATCACATACATCAAACATGCATTTAAACTCTGCCAAAGGCAACACGCTACGTGTCATGTCAGTGTATGCACTAAATGTATTCACCCAATCTTGAGGTGATTGTAAATTTATGTATGGACTCAGATTTATCATAATATTTTCCCTTGACTGTTGCACTGAAATTATTTAGGACTCTTTTAGTTTTAAGTTTACCCTCAAAATCTTCAGAAATTTACTATCATAAATAATAATAATTAACAACATGAACTTACCAAAGGGTTAGGCTAAGCATTAAGATTAGGGTTATTTGCATGGCAATATGCATAATATAATGTTATTACTATAGTAATTATATGTAACATATACCAAAGACACTGTTAAGTAAAGAGTTACCAAATGTATTTATTGAGCATGATTGTGCTGTACAGTAGCTTCACATATGAGAATACCTGATATTTGACGTATAACATTTGATGCAGGTGTTTATCGAGGCAGAAATGGACACCTGCTTGTCTGGGGGTGGAAATAAAACAACTGACTACAAAATCATCTGCAAAAAACATAGTAAAAGTCATTAGAGGTGACATCATAATTATATGGTAAAGGGAGAATAAAAGCAGTCTGAGTACCAAGCTTTGCAGAACAACAATTGAAAAACTATAACATACTACACTCCCTTTATTTTTTGAATATTTCTTCTCTTTGCCACCTGTTCTCCTCTAAATAATAATATAACGTTGTATTAAACGTCTTATTTTACTGCCTCCTCAGGATGAATTGCTTTGTTGTATTTCCCATTTGTAAATAATTTTGGATAAAAGCATCTGGTACATGAATAAATGTAAAATGTATAACCTCACCAACCTTTAGTGATAATAAATAAAACAAGAAATATAGATGCATGAAGAAAACACATAAAAATTGTGTGGATCAGAAATTTTGCAACATTTCCCCAGATAATATGGTATAAATGTCTCCTAGATGCTAGGAAGGGATATTGGTGCCCCTGGCAGTAACAGGAAAAATCCATGCAGAGTATATAGTCCTGCAATATTTTCCAGACCAGGACTGAGATGTGTATGTGTTTTAAAAGAGGTTGCTGCTTCCATTATACATTTGTGTTTGCATGTTTTATTCTCCACTGGCCTATTTTTAATGTGGTAGGCTATTCTTCTATAGCAGAGTGAACAAATGTTTTAATAGATGTGGTTATACCAGTACATGCAATAAAAGTCCAATTAAACAAAACAATAAATATTCATTTTGTCATAAGAGGAAAATGATTATCAGTAAAAATCCTGGAAAATGACTTTAAACGCCAGATAGTCAACATATTAATAATAGAAGTAACAAATGGTATCAGAATGCCAATGGAACAACTGAGAGATCCTAATTTCCAGAACAATGGAAATTCCCTGTAAAATAAGACCTCATATAAATATTATGATCTGTTGTTGAACACATACACAAATGTCCACTATTATTTCATAGCCTTATACTTTTATGGCATATATTTTGAGCTATTTAACATTAATTATTTAGATATATAATTATATAGCATGCTTAGTTAGGTTGTTAGATCATGTGTATATATCCTTCTAGTGTTCCTTAGTTCCTGGTCTTGTCTATGTTAATGTTTAGGTGTGTGAACCCTGTGTTCTTTTGTGGTTTTTGGATTAAACACTATTTTGTTCATTCATCATTTTAGTGTACTCTTTTCCCTAACCACCTGTGACAGCTATACTTCTCTTAAACAGAAAGAAATATTTTAACTATTTCATTTAAATGAAATTGTGATATATGTGTGCAATAATATTTTCATATTTCCATATTCCGTGAACTCTAGAACCATTGTGCATTTTAAGGACATTAAACAATTAAATCTCCAGAAATTACAATTTTGGTATTGCTTTGGATCTCTTTTGCTTTGGATGTTCCAGGAAAAGCTTCATGCAATGGTAAATACCGGGGAACACAGAGAAAAGTTATGCCCCTATAAAAAGTGTTTTTCGAACCCTGTTTGTCTCTGCAAGATATTTACAGCCTTTGACGAAACAAATGAGCATGTACATAAAAACATCTTCATGGCAGTTATGTGGAAATATTGCCCCATTATTTCTAAGAATTCTGGAAAAGATGTAAACAAACTTAAATTCCTTCCACGCCATTCTTGTTTTATAATGACTAACATCAGAGGTGAGGCCTGCAGGAACTTTCTGTGTCTGTGGTATTTGCTAAGATAGGTATCACTATTATCGTTGCTCATAACTTTAAACTTTAAATTTCTAACCCTAAGTATAGCGTGTTTGGCACATATCCTGTCTTGTACTGTCTTTGCCGGGCATAAGCAACTGTCCAAAACGTCCTAGCAACTACCTAGCAATGCCTAAGCAACTACATTACTCACATTAAAACGCTGTTGTGGTTTTTGAGTTTTGCAAAGGTGTGTACCAGTGATAATTATGTTCATGTGTGATACGTGTATGCTAAACACAATACCTATATCTGTCTAGCAACAGGCCATAGGCCTGCATTCAATATGTGAGTCTGGTTCTACGTGCAAAAATTTGTGTCTTGCATGAGTGTGTTATTGGACCATCTGTATTCAGGAATAGCACTGGGAAAAGGCTCTTTGTCGGGGCAGTGTGTGGGAGTACAGTGTTCATCGAGAGAAGTCTGTTGCGGTCAACAGTAAATAAACCACAACTAGCTACTGCAGACCCACACCACACAAATCAGTTCCATGGACTCCCCTCAGCTCTGGCACAGCTGCATGTTTACTTTAGAAGCAGATTTCTGTCTAGAGAATACTTGTTTCAAGACACTGAAAGGAATTTGTGTATGTGAAACACTTTTGCTACTTGTTACATAACTGAGCATGTAGTTGATGTGCTGCTTTAAGTATGTTGCCTATGGCAAGAGAAAAAGAATAATGTTCCAGAAAAAAATGTACAATTTTCAAGGCACTAAGACCATATATAAAGAAGCTATAGAAGGCATATATTGTTCTCATATTCCTCCATTACAAAACATTTGAGACCTCTTTGAAAATATATGATTTTATACGATTTAATATATGATTTAAAGCTGCAGTTCATAACTTTTTTGGTTAAAAATGAACAAAAAATAATTATTCAGCAAGTACATGACAGATTAGTCATCAAAACCGTCTCCATATAATAATAATTTATAATTTGAGCTGCCGTGTCAGATTTCACAGGAAATGTCGGTTTGACTTCAACATGTAAATTAAAGTATTTAAAGTAACCTGCAGTTACGTTTTAAACTGAAATGGCGATAAAGAGGCAGAGGTTACAGATTGCAGCTTTAAACCTGGAAATAAACAATATTTGTTTACAGCTCAGTAAATTAAAAACAGAAATTCACATTAATTTAAAAAAATAATTGGGGTTCTGTCTAGGTCTTTAATGAAATGTAAGCAAATTTGCAACAATGATCATATTAACTAATATACATTTCCTTGCTTATACAGTATTTAAGCAAACTATATTTATACATATGCTGACAGTACAATTTGTGACTCTTATTAAATTAAAAAAAGCTAAATATTAAGTTCAATTTTCAGTACAAAACTGCACAATTTATTTGATCCACAAAACACATTACAGATAATCATGAGCTTAGTTATAAATGACTTAAATAAAAGGCTTAAAAATGTTGCTTTTAGAATCACATTACAAGTCAAGGGAATAAATATTCAAGAGTTTCCTAAATATATGAAAGTGACATATTTTGTCAGATATGGTAACCCATACCCGAAATGTGACCAATGAGCACACACACACACACACACACACACACACACACACACACACACACACACACACACACACACACACACACACACACACACACACACACACACGAGCAGTGGGCAGCGCACTTCTACGCCTGGGAGCAATTAGGGGTTAGGTGCCTTGCTCACTGGCAGGTTGTTACCTGCCGGTGCTGGAATCGAACCAGCAACCTTCTTATCACAAGCCCAACTAACTTACCAGTAGGCCACAACTGCCCCGTTGTGCCCAGTTTCATATATAAATATATGAAACACTCCATGTTACAATTAAACTGCCATTGATAAATACAGACTGGATTATAGATTTGAATCTAAAGGCCAAAAATCTATCGACTTCCACCAGCCCAAAACTTCCCATCATTCCTACATCCTGTATTTAAAGGGTTATGTCCTTGCTGTAGCATAAGCTTTCTGGAAGCTGCATGTGGTGTTGGTTTGCCCCCGCCAACGCTCACCCATAACTGTGGCCTCTTCAAAGGTAATTACAGTGTTACAGAGACTGAAAGATCGGATTGAGTTCTGCCTTTTCTGGAGAGGAAGTAGACTTACATGGGCACAATCTGGGTGACAACCATTGTGTTGACCTGTGCAGACATGGGTCAGAGTGCCAAACATTACAGCCGCATGCTGTTGATGTTGTAATAAAGGTCAAGGAAATGTGGTATTTTCACCGTGTGGTTTGTCGACGTGTTTGGTTATTTTTGGTACAAGGAACTTTTCTTTTCTATTTTTCCTAAAACACAAATCTAACATGCTTTTTGGGTCTGTATTTCCACAAACATCTTACAAATGATAATATGAGTATCACGTTTTTTTTGCAACACAAAACTAATTAATTTAACCATTTAATTTAAATTCTCTTGTCTTGTGGAAAATATGTAAATATATTATGCAACCTCTGAAAGGCAGTATATTAATAACATATATATTTCCCAACAGACAAAATAAAAACAGTTTACACAGATTCTGATGAAGTTTACATCCCCATTGGCGTATTGCTTTCCTGAGTATCAACAAATATTTGCAGCCTTTAACAGCTGTTTTAAGAATGTAAAGTCAAAGTTAGATATCAATATCATATAACCACTAAGAAGAGCTCAAATGTCCTGAAGAAGCTGGAAAAGATAGAACCTAAAGGACAAAGTAAGGACATGCACAACAATCACAAAATATATAGTATTATATTTAATTAAAATGTTTTATATAATGAGAAATATATAATGCCTTAAAGATTGCATGTTTTTGTCCTCTGACATAATCTTTTGTTAAATCAACAGATGCTTTGACGCTCTCTTTAGAAAGAAATACATGTAGCCTATTACTGTTTTAAGTATAGGAATCTCTGTCCCTTCTTGGCCTTTTTATTAGCATTGTTTCTTTTATTTGATGCTATACTTGTCTTGAGAAGTGGCTATTTTAAGTGGCAACTGTGGCAGGGGTTTCTGACATACTTTTTCCATTTCCTGTCAGAGACGTGTAGCCTGTAAAATGTCTGTTTGAGGGACTTTACAAGAGCTGGGGAGGGAACAATTGAGCTGTGCAGTCCATTTCTCACATGACACAAAACCACTTTCTTTTCTTGGTCTCCTAATCAATTTATGTTCTCATGACAAAGAATTGTCAGTGTCATAGTGCCTGTTTTTAGATCTTATTAATTGACCTCTTAAAGAGTTCACATTTCTTCTGAGATGCATCAATGACCTCAAAATATACATGGTGTTGATGTCTCAGCAAATCGCTGCATGCAGATGTTACCCAGCCACACTGTTGTAGTTATAGTCCAATACTTTGTCAACGTCACTTTTGTTCAGTATCTCATATACAGAAGTAGTGGCAAAAGACTGGACTTTGGCTGTCCAAATGTAACTGATGCGGTTATCACTGTAGATTACACAGACTTTAGTTTCGAGTACCATTACAAACAATCTACCCTGACGTGCAGATGTAGCTCACAGTCAATATTTAGTTTTGTATTTTAATGACAATGACCCTGTGTGACCTCTTGTGCCCCTGATGATGACTGGAAGCATCTCCAATAATCCACATAATTATGTGGAGACTAACACAACATAAAACAGGATTTTAACTGATGTGAGCATCTATAAAAACATGTGCATCTAATAACAACCTCAAGTGAAAATATACCATCAGAATTAGGATAGTTTTTTCTTAAGAACTCTGTGGTGATGAATTTGTTCAATATATTTCATCAAAACTAAATCCTGAGAAGACAAACTATGTGAATTGCCAGATCCAATTTCTTTGGGATGCAGAGAATTACGGAATGAATTATTTGGTAGTTTTGTTTGACTTCCTGTTCCACCTTCCTTACTGTACCTGTGCCTTGACTTTGTCTGTGCATGTATGGGGTTGATTCACCCAAAAATAAAAAAAACCCTATCATTACTTACCATCATGTCGTTGACAGAATTTTCAGTTTGGGGTGAAACATCCCTTTATGGTCTTGGACTGATAAATTTTATGTAGTTATGCAGAGTTTTACCTATTTTGGTTCATGTAACAAACTGGCTATGGAAAAGATGTTAGGATACATGTGCTGTAAAATTATTAAATAATAGAAGTGAACAATCCAAATCAGTAGACAATGAGTCAAAGTAGAGGTGCAGACAAATAAATCTAAATGAACAGACAGTCAAACTAGGCAAACAGGACAAAAGGGTGATCCAACAAACAGTAATCAAATGATCAAGCAGGTAATGATCGTAACAAGGCAAACAATGAGGCAATAAAAAACTGCTTGGAAGGAAGCTACGGCCATGGCATGGTTTAAATACAGGTGCAGAGAGGAAAGGAACAGTGAAGGAAATGTCTATAATCAGTATTTGCTGAGGCAAGGGCTCCCTCTGCAGATGGGATGAATGAGGGAAAGCTATTTGCCAGCCCTGTTTTGGTGTTTATTTAGTTAATAAAGATATTTTGTTGCTAAGTCTGTTTTGATTTCATGGTTGTAACACATTGGCTGTTGAACTTGCAATGCTGCAAGGTGTTAAATATGATTTCTGTGAGGAACAGTCCTGTATTCAGGAGTTAAGTGTGACCTTTCGAGTCTGCTTGGTTACATCAGGCCATAGTATGGCTAGTTGGCTTTTTGGTGTATGTGGCTACACTGCTATGGACGGGCTACATAAAACTCTTGAAGAAGAAAATATTGGCAAGCATGGGGCAGCCTATTTCTTAGTGCTGGCTATTTAACTTCTAGACTTTAGAGAATTATCTAACTACAGCTAACCTAATAAGCTAACTACACTTGGCCAGATTCATTATGCTAGCCATTTAACCTCTAAATCATTTTGGATTTAATTTAGTTCAAGTTACTATGGGGGGGCTGATTTAAAACACTATTGTTTCCAATAGTGTTTTGATATTTAAAAACATGGGTCAGCCTGTATTTTCCTAACGTTCAGTTGTACATAGGTATTGTAGGGATTAAAATTACTCAATGACAAGAATTGGGGCTGGTATTCAAATAATGAGTTATTTAACCCCTGACTAATGATTAGACTGGTGAGTTTGTGACCGAGATCCATGTTAACAGCTGGTTCCTGAACAAACTGAGATAACCTGGATGATCAAGTAACCAAACTGTAATCATAATTTATGTTTATGTTAAATCATGGTTTTATCAACTGAAGTCAGATAAATTAAAATTGTGTAGAAATTATTATGATTCATTTTCAAAATTATTATATAAATGATTATTGTTTATAATATAAAAATTTTAACGCAGCTCATGAGAAAAGACCAAACGCACATAAACCTTCGCTATGCCACTGTGTTCCATCATTAGTCTGTGGGGTTTTTTTTTACTACTTTACATTGTTAAAGCTTGTGTGGAAAGTATAGGACACTGATAAGTACTTCTCTCTGGACTTCTAATGCTTTAGATTTCAGTACTCATAATCAAATCAAAACTGTCTCATTATTTAACCCCAGTTTGCAACAGCAAGTTTGTAATGATGATTTATAATTTGAACTGCCAGGCCAGGTTGAATTCATCATAGTAAACAAAGGTACATAAAGTGACTTCAAATGTTGTTTTAAACAGAGATGGTAAGCCAAAAGGCAGCAACAATGACATTGATTGTAACATTACAGTTTTTGCAGTATGTGTCTTTAACAACAGGTGGCGTTATTGACTAGAAAAAGATACCCAAACTTAAACGTCAATATCCTGTGTACGGAAGTCTGGTTTTTCTACTGTAAGGTATTGTGAGTGTGTGTCATGCTTTGTGGCATATTATATTGAAATCATCCAGAGGGTAAGAATGACATTAAGCAGAAAGATGAACACTTTCCCTTTATGAAAATAAAGCCCAATACTAATGTGTTTATCATAAACCCAGATAGTTGTAACATAATCCTTGGGTGCACTTTATTTCTTTTTAAATGCACACAATGTGTAACTGGCTGACCACTTTATTTTATTCACATGTCATATTTCATAGTAAAAACTGGTGTTTTGGGACAATGTAAACATTTCTGCTGAAAAGGATTTAAAAATAGAAGCAGGGCACAGATGCGTGGGCTAAAGACGAAGTGTGGGTGCAACTTGTGTTGGAAAACAAGTTTTCACTTCCTTTCATCGGTTGTCATTGTGTGAATGTATTACATTCATTGTGAATGTAATAAAAAACAAGATTTTTTCTGGTCCAGCAGATAGACTGACAAGACTCAGCAATGACCAGGCCAGCATGAAAGCTTATTCTGGTCTAAGCTGGTCTTTTCAGCAGGAAAGTGAGAACTGAATTAATGGTAAAAATGTTTGTTCAAAGGGAAAATAAGGTAACATGAAGTTTTCTACCTTCATAAATCATATATACAGTGACTCTTCTATGACTGAACTGTTGTTAAGTGGAAGTAATTAGTGATTCTGCATCTGAAGTCAAATGTTTTAGATGGATGGATGGATACTCCAATATTCCCAATTTTTGGCTTAGGTTTAGTCCTATTTTGGTGTTTAGGTTTAGGATTTACACCATTCCTATCAAGCTACAATATTATTTTCCTCTAGTTTAAGGGGTAGGTTATGATTATGGGTGGGGAGAGAACTTCAGTTCTATGACATTATTGTTGTTTCAGAATCAATAAAATCGTGACCAAGGAACATGCCTTACTCATGTTCCTTAGTATGATTTCTAAGGATTTTATCAGGAAGAGCATGTTTCTGGGTTAACATTCCAATGAACAAACGAAGGGTTATCCAGGGTTAGAGCTTCAACCGCATATAAACAACCACCTTTTAATTACAGGTAATGGTTATTTTACCGATAGGGTTATGGGATTATGTTTGTTTGACAGGAATGTTAATCTAAAAGTGTCCTACTTGGTAAACTTAGTCACCAATTGGTTTAGCAGTCTAACTAAAACAGCTGTCCTATAAAAGCAGTGTGCAGTAAATTTTGATTTTTGTATATGATTTACACTCTAAATAACGTGATTATGAACAGTGAGAAGTTTAATTGCCAGAACAGATTACCAGAGTCTGGATGTTCCTCATTTCAAGTCACTTTGGGAAATAGTGCCTGATAATATTTTTAAATGTAAAAATATAAATGATGTTAATCACAACGAGTTGGCCACATTCATAAGTTTTAACTCTTTGATATTGTAACAAATGATTTATTTCTGATTTTGCATTCCATAGGGTTTGCATATATACAAAGTATACAGTGTATATGTGCCGTATAGAACATTCTTCAAGTGGAAAATTTGTGTCATTGGTCTTGACTCATGGTTTTCCATTCATGTTTATTGTAAGATGTTTTGTAGGACACAAATCAAGTGAATAAATATATAAATTGACTAAAATTGAATAATGTGTAATATTTTATATTCAGTAGCAGTAGATTTAGCTGGTAATCTGTTAAACTGTTTATGTTTCTCTTTCTGTTGGACTTTTTGTGTCTGTTCTTTATGTAAATGTTCTTGAATGTCCCGTGTGGGTGGAAGTACATGGAAGATAAACATTAAGACATTAAGCCGCACACAGTCAGTTTAACATTCATCTGTACTCATTTACATGTCACTTGCTGGAAGTCTTAAACCGCACAGCCTCTGTAGTACTTCCTCTGTTTGTGGGCTCGTATCTGTCTGCCTTTCACAACTGCTGTCCTTTTAAAACATAATAAACATTGTCTTTATAATGCTTTTATATAAATGTCAAGTAGGATTTCATGGCAGTGTATGTATAGTACAAAATCACAGCCCAGTATTCCTGCAGGGTGATGTAATGATGATGACACAAATTTACTTTAAAGGAATGTATTGTACTGTTGTATTGCATATGCTACTTCTCATTGCTAGGTATGTAGAAAATTTAACACAAGACTGAACTTGAATTTGACATGGAACTATAGACTGTAGACTGTCTGTGAATGTCACACAATGAGGCCCATGAGTCTTGCATACAATGAGAAAAGTTTTAGGATCTTAAGTGAGCTGTTTTTTATTTGATATGATTGGCAAGTTAAACAATTTTGAAATGTGTAAATTTCTGTCAGGAATTGTTAAAAGTGGTCAAAAATAGGTGGATGACTTTGGCATGGTTTGATGAAAAGTCTAGCTCAAAGAACTACAAAGACAAACATTTTATTTTCATTTTTATAACAGAGTTCTTCAATAAGGTCCACAGACCTGAAGAGTTTAGCTCCAGCCCTAATGAAGCACTCGTGAACCAGCTAAACAGGGTTTTTGGGACAAGCTAGAAACATCAAGGCAGGTGGATTGGAATAGTTTAGAGTTAAACTCTGCAGGTCTGTGGACCTCCAGGACATGGATTGGAAACCTCTGCTATAGAATATCATGCACTGCAATGAAGATTTTGAGAATACAGTTTTAATGAATAGAATGGCAGCAGCACCAATGCAAAAAAATTGATGTGAAGAATTCAGGTAATTCATAATTTAACAACAAAATATAACTTTTACTTAAAATATTACAACTTTCATCTCATAATCATTTCATAACAGTTATGATAAAGGCCTATTATGAAATCATTCATATGTTATAATCTTAAAATCTTAGAATTTAGTTACTTAGAATAGTTTTATTTAACGGGGCAATAAAATGCTGTCAGAATGCACAGTAAAGTTACGCGGTTCACTTTAGATTCCATGTTTTCTGTACAGTAACTGTTGATCTGTTTGGAACAGAGTCAGACTTGTAAATGGGAGGATCTCAGAAATAGCATGTTCAAATTCGGCACAGAGGAAGTGGACTTGTACTCACTCTTAACCACAGTTTAAGCTTACATTCTAAACCTGCAATAGAACCTTTCAATGGGTAAGTCTTTTAATTATTTTGAAAGTTTTGAAAATTATTTCTCTAATTACTTGTTTATTAATTTGGTTGTGAGCTCGGATATTTCTGGCTTTATCTTGGAGATCTAGTGCGCAACTATACGTGTAACTGTGCACATCCCACCAAACAAATAAAGAAGGAAGGAACTCAGGGTTTGCATACTCTTTTAGGGGATTTCAGCTGATATTTATTTTAAGAGGATGTTGTTGTTGAAGGCGCAGAATGAAACTAAAGAAAGAAGGAATCGTCACTGGAGGATAGTGTCAACATTACAATTACAAGATGCATAACTGTGTACTTCAATGTATTCATAATATTTTGTGCTGTTTGTTTAAGTGGCCTTAATTGTTTTATTTTTATATTTATGTTAGTTCAGGTCAGGTAGCTTTCTTTTTACTATGGTTTAAAGAGGATTAAGTGATAAAGTTGGATGGAAGGAATAAGGTTTCAGATTTGTCAAATATCTAAATATTTGCTTGGGGTGGGGATGGGAAAAATATACATTAAATTGAGCTTTTTAAAACTTGTTAACCTTTTATAGTTTTGTTTTCTATGAGAGTAATGCATGTCTCTATTCTGGCTAACAGTTTACAGTTAGCAGTTTAGTATGAATTCATGGTGAAAGTAATATTATCTCAACTATCTTTGGATTTCATTTGTGTACATGTCTGATATTTGCCAACATCTTATCACTAGACTGTATCATGAAGTTGTGTTACACACAATCTCATTGCATTCATGCAATAAGGAAGTGAGAAAATACTTTATTTATTCTCACATGTAGGGAATACCTTTATTTGCCACAGTTTCAGGAAGCTGACCATATTTGGCTACAGACTGTAGGTGAAATATTTGTATTCAAACCATTAAGAACTCTCTAAATACATTTCTGAACGCTATCTATTATTAGTTATCTGTTATTAGTTATTAAACTAATAACACCTCTTTTCAACAAGCTATATGATATGAGGTATCATTTATATCCTAAAAACATTTTCAGAGACAGCAATGGTGATACTTGCCACAAAACTGTCTATTAATTAAACTGTCTATTAAAGTGTAAGACAGAACAAACGACCTGCTGTCTGGCTTTGTTTGTCATAGAACATTTGGTTTTAAAAATTAACATGGATGCCTACATTACCATAATAGTCATATTTGTGCAACACAGTTACAGGTGTGTTAGACTAGTTGTCTTTTAGACTATGTCATTTCTTCCTAAGGGACGTGGAAAGTCCCCGTCTCTCTTCTACACTGAACTCAAGATCTGACAACAGGACTTCACTTTGGCCAATCAGTCTGTCTGTACAGCAACCAAAAGGAAGTGACACTGTGACATAGACAAACGTGGGCCACAAGAGGAAATGACTTGCACTGTGCATGAGGCTGAGATCACAGGCCGTCTCTGCTCATCCACACTATCACACTCCACCAACATTTTCAACTTCCGACCGTATGCTTAAGTATCAACCAAAGAACATGGTGACAATTACGACCAGCCTGTACAAATGGCTCTTTCAGTGAAAAAACAGCGAGCGCTTGGTCATTTACATCAGTCTCGTGCGAAAATGTGTATACACGATCAAATTAACAAGTAAGTGTGTCAGCTCTATCTTGTTAACTTTGTCTACTTGCTGGATTTCCATTTGCATGTCTACAGCTTCATTGGATGAAAGTATGAGAGAGTATTTTGGTACAAATAATTGTTGTAAACTTTTTAACTAAACTTCTTAATTGAGTATTCAACTGTTAAAGATACTGGAAAGTATTCTGAAGTGAAACTAATTATTGATTCACTGAAAAATGGGTTTGGAGTTGGGGGTTCACTATTGTGGGTCAATATTGTGACTGTTGCATGGATGTGTAAGCAGATGCTTTTCTGAAGAAAGTGTCAACCTAAAACAAACTAATGTAACATTAACATTAATGTAACATTTTCAGTGAAAATGTATCAATCAGTGGAGTTTCTTTGGAGGGAAGTGCATGTGGCATGTATACCACAATAAAGATGTGTTTACATGTGTAATGCAGGGATTCCCAAAACAGAAGTAAACAAAATAATGTAATGTTTGTACCAATTTACTGTTTTAATATATACATTTGTGTGTTACTGGTGAGTGCTACTTGGTGAGTCTGTTTACTTTCCAAAGTCTTGCATGTTGTTGGGTTTTTGTGACTATAATAATAATAATAATAATAATAATAATAATAAATTCATTAAAGTTAAAAGGAACCTGATTCTGGTGCTGATAAAAGGCTTTTTATTGATGGGGCATACACAGGAAAGGCTGTAACTGAATGTTTTTATATAGAAATCACAAGTGCGAAATTGCGAAAGTTATCACACCCACAAAAGCTAGTTCTAACTAACTATGAAAACACCCTAACTATTATCATAATCATAGTCAACATTGCTCATCAATGGCTCACTTAAACATCAACATGAAATTGCATTTCACTGGAGGGATCAAAGGGCGGATCTTGATGTTGAAGTAATTTTTAAAGGCAGAGCATGACAAGCATTTGTTTCTTTAGAATATTGCACACTGATAATCACAGTCATGTACAATAAATCCAAGAGCGTATTATAAACAAGCAAGTAATATAAAGTGTAAGGGTAGTGATTCACTGCACAGTGAGTTACAGGGACATCCCTTATGATGTTACTTCTCATTTCCACCCCCATAGAAAACCAAAAATGTGTGTATTTGACCTTTTTACACAGGATAACTTGCATTTGTACTAAACATAATGTGGTAGCACATCCTACACTGTGTAATACTGTGGTGCATTACTAACTTGTGTGGGCATATGTTTGAACTTATTTGGCATTGATGGATGTCATCTTATGTGTATCATCTCCTGTTTTAGTTTTAAAGCAGGTCTTAAGCTGTACTTGCATCTGGTTTTCAAGTGATATATACACATAAGTAGAGGAGGAAAGAAACAAAGAACAAAAGTAATAACCGCACCTGCAGCCCACAGATGCTTTTCTCACCTGTGGAATATAACGTTTAACAGAATTAGAGAAGAGTCACCTCAGTCAGAGACATTTAAGGAGTTATATAAAGTCTGGTCCATTTTATGTATTTTTCTGACCAAGAATCGCCTATACAGACAAGACAATTGATGTATGATGGTTGATGTATAGTGACCAGTTTTGGGATGGAATTTGGGGAAGGGTAAATTTATATTATTATGTATATATATAATAATATATATATATATATATATATATATATATATATATATATATATATACATATATATAATATATATATATATATATATATATATATATATATATATATATATATATATACATATATATAATTATATTATTTACTACTACTATAATTATATAATTAATATTAATATTAATTAATATATAATATATATATATATATATATATATATATACATATATATAATTATATTATTTACTACTACTATACTACTACTTGTGTTCAGTTGATAGTTTTGTAGCCACACCTGCTCATATGAGGCAGTTGGTAACTAGTGGTCACAACTGCATTTTAGTTGCAAATTTTCATCAAGGAATGGCAAACATCGGCTTTAGTGAAGTTCAGAAATTTGAAGTTCAGATCTTTTTCTGTCAGGGAATACTTAAAGGGATAGTTCCCCAAACACATAAATTCTGTCTTCATTTATTCACCTTCATTGTCCTGAACTCATGTGACATTTTATTCCATCATGGAACACAAAAGGAGATGTTAGTCAGAATGTTAGTGAGTGACAGTCTCAGTCACCATTCACTTTCAATAGAAAAGGAGCAGCATCATCATTCCTCAAAGGTTTTCCATTTCTGCTTTAGTGTTGATGAAGTGGTAACTGAGTTATAGTACCAGGGCTGTTGGGGTACAGATGATAAGACTTTTCTGAGACCAATGTAGTGTAGATTTACTATTAAATTATTTTGCATCATTCCAAACTTTTCCTTTTCAATCACAGCTGATTTTATTTTTTTATTTTTAAAATATTTCTGTTTAATTTTATTTTAAATATTTAAACAAAAATAATTTTATAAAGGTCTCAGAATTTATGGTTTAGACAGCAAGTCAGTATATGAGGCGCGATGGATAAACTTCTCTAATATGGTATTGCTTCCCTGTGTGATCACATGATATGTTTATTGTTATACTCGCCAAAGCTAGGGGCGGGTTGTGTCCTGGCCACTGACTTTGTAGACAGAAACATAGTTAAAATGTCATAATTTATATAAAAAAGGTTGTGTGGAATCTCTGACAAACCACTTAGGTCTGATGTATTAATGTTGTTATAGAAACCATAATGTCTGTTTCCTAAGATTCGTAAGATTTCTGCTGAGATTTCTTAGTGGGTGTGTGTTACAGACACCATGAAATTATTTGAATAACAAGCGCATTTTCTATTCATATTCAGTACATACAGACAGGCTTGCCACAGCTATGAACCATGATTTGCTGCTATCTGTAGCAAGTATTAACAATAGGAGACATTCTTCTTGTAGAGAGCATTTTATTGGACAATAATTTGAATACATCTCTAAATGCAAAACTGTAAATATTAAACATTTGTAAACATATTGAAATAGAAGCCATACAGTTTGGATTCATGGAGTCTTTAAATTACAGCAGTTGGCTGGAATATTTGCTGTGCACTTGTTGACAAAAGGCCTCCTATCACATGTCTACATCATTATGTTTACATTACTTTCATCATTACTACATCTATATTCCCCATGTAGAGTTTTCCCTTATTCCGCTGTACTTCAAACAACATGGTCAGGAAGTGATTTGAATGAGGCTGGCATCTCTCCCACCCCACCCTGCATTAATGCCATAGTTCCTATAGACTTTAACCACCCTATGCCTGATTATCATCTCTGGTTACAATGTTTTGAAGATCTGAGATTAATGCTGCGAGCTTAGCTCAAATCACATTCTTCTTCGTAACAGCAGGACATTTCCAGGTCATTCTTACCAGGATTTGAAAAACTGGTCTTGAGTATAATTCAATATTATATTTTGCTGAATCAACCACACTGTGCCACACTAAACTCCTACTTAACTCCTAAAGATAGTATCCTGTGTGCCACAAGCACGCTCATGGACCATAATTCTTTGGTTACATATTTAAACAGAATTCCATTTGTCTGATCTTAAGTTGTTTCCATACAAAAATCTTTTATATGAAAATACATGTAATTACAAAAAAAGAAAAAAATATTATATATATATATATATATATATATATATATATATATATATATATATATAATTAATATATATAATATATAATTACTCTCATATTAAGATACACTTTGCTTTTACGTCACAATTGTCCCATGGGATTCTAATCTTCTCACTCCACCCTGCTTTAGACAGAGTTTCCACTTTTCCATCTACTGTATCTGCTGACTGGCACTCAGACATTAAGCGTAGTGTCGTGGACAGGGAATAGCAAACTCTGCTAAAAACTTGCCACCCGCATTGCACTCTGCAGCCCAGGAGGGGCTTGAACTTTCCAAAGGAAACGAAGAGTTTCCTGTCCTTTCTTGTGCTGGCCTGATTCAAGGCTTTTGCTGGAGGTTTGGAGATAACTTGCAAAAGCGCTGGTGGAGAAGGTTATGTTCTCTAGTCTCTAGTTTCCTCTGGCAGTACAGTATGTTCAGGGAGAGTACAGCAGTGCACAACATCAAAGGATGTGTCAGTCGAAGGTAAGCGCTCATTGCTGAGCCTGTTGGGATAACGGAATGATTTTGAAATCAAGCAACATTTTTGCATTGAATTATAGGTGTGGAAGGGTATTTGATGTCGTTTGTTTGAAGTCAGGTTTTACTCTGTAGATGGGCATTATGGAATAGCTGTTTAAAAACTACTTTTTGTGATCATGTTGTGATTTCTAAGAATTCTGTATATTTTAATATGTGCTATGTGAAAATGGCAGATATATAGCAGGAATGTTAGGTTTCCTGTGATTGTCCTCTTTGGCTAACAGTTGTGTTTACTTTTGTATTGTTTAATATTTTTGTACTGTCTCATCTCTCTGTTTTGAGAAATGTGTCCTTTAAATTTGTTATTTCTGTAATCAAAAGCCCTTTAAGTTTGTTATGTCTGTAATCAATGTTTTAATATTAAATATTAAATAATAAATTTGGGACCAAACAATAGAAGGAGAAAGTGTTTAGAAAACAAAAGTTAGGAGTTATTGTGAAGCAAAGTGTCACTATTATTATTATCTATCATACTTCTTTTTTGTCAACAAAAAGTTGGTGTGTGCAGAAATTTGTCCCACACAGTTTAGCCTATTAACATGAAGAATACCTCAAACTATAAGGCTTATTAAGGAGGGTTGGGCTAACCAACCCTAATGAGAAACAGGCCACTTACAATACAAAGTTCATATCTTGGTATCAGAATTTCTGGGGGTTGTCTCATTTGTCTTGGGCCAACAGAAAGTCCTTCACTAACACCAGAGCAATGCCTTAGAAACCACTCAGAACACCCTAGAAGAGGTAAAGCAACGCAGCAACAACCTCTAAGGGCCCTGTCATATGTCAGCACATATGAGTTGGGGCAGTGTACTGGGGCCTAGTGTAAGTCCCCAAGGGCTCAAACATATCTCGACCCCAAAATATGACAGAGATGCATTACACCATACAGATTGAAAGCCCAGAATCAAGTCATTCACAGTTTCTTCCGAAACAACAGAACAGAATATGTTCTCTATTGTTTCTTTATGTAATTCTATTTAGTGCCTCTTGTGCAACTATAATACATTTATGTTTTTTGTCCTCTTGATTTTAGAAACATGGCTACTACACCGATCTCCTGGCCCCTTCCTATGAGGGCTATCGGAGCTCAGAATCTGCTCACCATGCCAGGAGGAGTGACCACATCTGGATATCTGCACAAGAAAGGGGGCAGCCAGTTCAGCCTGATGAAATGTGAGTATTTCACAGGTCACTGGAGTCTACTAGAGAGAAACATCAAAGATCATCTTAGTTAAGATTAGTCTGGACATCTGAGCAAATGTTCAGCCTATAACCCAGAATATTCCTTTATGAAAAACAGATGTGTTCAAACAACCATAATAAATAGTTTTTTTCCATTTATATGCTGAAATGATTGGGCTGTTTAAGGTGACTTGCAGAAACATTATATTGAGTGTCTGTTAATCCCACAGGGCCTCTTCGGTTCATTATTATCCACAAAGGCTGCATGTATTATTTCAAGAGCAGCACATCATCTACGCCACAAGGAGCATTCTCACTCAATGGCTACAACAGGTTTGTTATAAACACCATTGTTCAAACTGTGCATGGCTATATAGCCACTTTTTTATTAACATAATTAATTCGTTCTCTCAGCTTTAAGTGTTAAATTGAGCATAGCAATTGTCTTTTAAGTTTTACTTAAAAGTTTTACTTAAAGACAAAATTTTAAGACTAAATTTTCTTAGTTATCTCAATTTTTTGTCTTAAATTGTTGAACGTGAAAGAAAAAAACTGAATTTCTTCAACAAAACCCAAGTTGGAGTTTTCACAGTGTATAAAAAAATTCACCATAGAGTCTATTGTTATTAGACTATTGTCTATTGTCTGTGTTCTTGACTGGTGACCTGCTGCGCTGCTGCGCAGAACACAGAGTTCTGATGTATCTGTGGTTTTTTTAACGGGGGCAAGTTTTAGTAGCCCACCTCTCTATAATAAGTTTTGCATGTATTGTTGTATTGTGGCCACATCCTGTCCACAGATGTGCATTCTTAAAAGGAGCTTTTTTAGATCAAGAGTTTCGATTCTGCAGACTACGTGAAGGTTTTTGTGTAAATGTCAGTGATGCGTTCATGCATTTAAAAGTTGGGTAGACTATGTTTTCCAGATACATTTTTGGTATGCTGTTTAAAAGTTTTTTCACATCCTCATAGCAATCACTAAGTAAAGTTGTTCTATAAAAAATATATAAAATATATTTATATATTTTCTCTGGAAGTTACAGGACCATAAAATGTTCTTCCAATTGCAACAGCATGGAGGATGTCTTACTTGCCTGTCAAGCTATATATTTGCACACCTCCTTGCACTAATGCGGCTTTGGAAAATGCTCTAAAATGCTTGCTATTGCTAGCTCCCCAAAAGTGTCTACCCCACCTTTAAATGTTCTGTATGGTGTAACTGATATATATATATACTGTACAGAGTTGAAGCGGCATAAGAAGGTTTGCTAAATTCCTTCCTGAGCAGGTTCACTGTGCCATCGGCTGAACGTATAATTACTGTGTCAGTTTTTCCTGCTGTGGTTGGGTATAAATAGCCATCTAAATTAATAGAGCACAGCGCAGGGACTTTTCTCAAACGAGGCCAGACGTTTATTTAGCATTTAACTACGTACAAGTCTCTCATAAGGACTTTTATTTTAAGAACATTTCTGCAAAATCTACACACATTCATTTATTTTTATCAGTATCTTATAACATTAAGATTAATGATTCTAGAGAATTTCATTTTCTTTTGCCAGGGAATTGATAAAATGTTCCAGTGTTCTGGGTGGTGTAAAGTTAAAAGACCCACCCAAGTATTATTATATGTAAGTCAATGAAATTTGTGGCCTGTTTATTTGGTTTGCTTAATAAAGTGTAGAATATCTATCCTCAACAAGCACATAATCTGAGGTATAATTCATGTCCGTAGCTCAAACAGTGTTACATGCTGTACTACCCCTGACCAAGGGGTTTCTTAAAAACCTCTTATGCACTGTACAATCAACACTGTTTATTAACAAAAACCTCAGGCATAAACCTTACATACATGAACATATTAAAATACATTTTATATATTAACTTTTACTAATTCAGCCTCCCAAATGGTTTTACTGTTCGACAGAGTCTTACGGGCGGCAGAGGAGACAACATCTAGCAATGTTTTTCCTTTCAAGATCATCCACTTCAGTAAAAGATATCGTACGTGGTATTTCTCAGCAGCGAGTGAGGAAGAGAGACGGGTGAGATTTGTAAATTATAATATGAATGTGTAAATTATAATACAAAATGTGTTTATTCAGTCATATCTGTATTTTTGAATTTGTATTTCTTCTCACTGACAGAAATGGATGCGACACTTGAGAAAAGAAATAGACTATTATAATGATCAAAGAGAATTGCAGATTCCAAGGTAAAAAGAAAGAAAGTTGTATAGTATCTGCTATGATAATGAACACAATATTGCTTAATCTGTGACATATATATAGATATTAGGTCAGACTGGATGCAGAATTACATATATACTGGACATATAGTATTACATGACACATTTGTTTGTTTTTTTATTTGTACCTAAGTTAACAACTAACATATTTAACGCAACAGGATTTTTATATCTCAATTTCTAAATTCGTTTTCTTGGGAATTTCACACCCGCCAACTGTCAACACTTTACAATCACTGTTGATGTAATTCTTCTGCTGCTTCTAAGTACGTGTTTGGAGTCACTTTCTTGTATTATATTAGTGACGAGTTCGATGCTGAGAGTATCTATGGTCCATTGGAAGAACCTGTGGAAATCCGTCATTTTGAAGATGACCCTGAAGCAGGTATGAAATGAGAGACAGAATAGTTTTAATAAATAAATGAAACCTTCATATATATATATATATATATATAAATATGTAATTCCTAATGGAAAGGGGTTACCATTTATTTTAATTTTATATATATCAATATATTCAATGTATGTATAGTTTATTTAATTCTACAAATTATGTTTATAGAAAGTTCAATTATGAAAACCTTTCATTTCATTTAGATTATATGACACAAGATGAGGACAGTGATGAGGAGGACTACCTCAAACAAGATGAACTTCCAGTGCCACCAGGTCACTGCTTGAATTTGTTGTTTCTTGGCTGATTTGATAAAACATCTTTTGTAACGTCTTAGTATTTTGAGTTATTTCAGTACTTTTACTCACTGACAATATTTACCATAGCAAATACAGTGGAATTAATGATTGTCTTTTATGTTTTGTTCCAGGTCGACCCATGGTTCCACCTCCACCATACCCCCCACCCCCAGTTCCTCACCTGTCTAGAGAAAACCGCCAAACAAAGGGGCCGCCCCCTCTACTTCCCCCGCCATTCAAAAAACCTCCTTCCTGCACATCTATGAATAAGGGTCCACCTCCACCACTACCACATGCTCCATATCTACAGAAACCAGACATGCCCCCACCAATTAGAGGTCCTGGGGGTCCCATGCCCCCGTTACCACCCCCACCAGGCTCATTTTCTACAATCCCTATTTGTGAGAAGCCAAAAACCTCTTTTACTGGAAATACTGCAGCTACTTTACCCATCGTTGAGAACTTGCAGAAGGTGATTCTGAAGCCTGGAAATAAACCACCCACCTCTAGCCACCTGGGGGGCAGGTCCATCACAGAGAACAGGCCAGTGTCACCTCATCCATTTTCTCCTCTGGCTAACAAGACTCAGTTGGCCCAAATACCAAAACCTCCTTTACCAACCAAACCTAAACCCAGCAGACCCTCTCTCCAGTAAGTGTCCTGAGTCCTTATTTTGCTGAGTTTTATTTAGTCCAGAATACTAAATAGGGTTCTGTCCACACACAGTTCAGTTACAAAAACCTGTAACAATTACATTCTAAGAGTCACAACTGAATTGTGAGAGTGAGCTTGCTCAGTGTGCTATATGAAGCACACTGCATTCATCAACCAGTCATCTCTCATATCAACATATATGTTGACATAATTAAACACTGGTTTTGTGGGTTATTCTTTGCTTTTCTTTGCTATAACTAGGGCTGTCAGCCTCAAGTTATAAAAAGGAAATGAGGTATTGTGTGCTCATAGATCAAAATAAAACTGTAACTCTGTAACTGTAACTCCTTTAATACAGTTTGAATGCACCAACATCCCAAACCCTGTAAGAACACAGTCTAAAGGGAGACTGCTGCTGAATGCTTATGACTTCATCATTTCATATCTAGAAAAAATGTCTTTCAGTTTCACGCTCCTGAGACATTAAAAAAATTCCATTTATGTTCATTTTAACTCAGAACTAATGTTGGGTCATGAGTCTCTCTATTTATGTAAACTGTTATTTCATTTTCTCTCAGAAGAGCATCACCAGATGGACAAAGTTTCCGTTCCTCTTTGGAAGAGAACCCTTTGAAAAAGAGAGCGCCCGAGAGAAACAGCGACGATTCAGAAGATGAGGACTATGAAAACGTATGTTTACCTCTGTTACCATCTGTTCAAATCAAGACGTTCAGAGACTCAGATGCTATTTATTTCTTAAGTATCTGGATACATAAACCATATTTAAAAATGTATGAAGGTCATCCGCATTAGAAAGAAAACATTTCACTAAAAGAACTATTTTGGGATTTATATATCTAAACAACTACTCCTGTGGTTGGAAAATGAATTCATACATACAAAAAATCACTTTGGTACCAGTTGGTACTTTTTTGGCACCAAAAAAGTGAAGTTTTGAAAATTGGTGTAGCATCATTTGTTTGTAGACAAAACCTGGTCTGCTATTTTTGTTAATCAATGACATGCCTGCATTTTTTGAGTCATTTTATGATGAAAAAGAAAAACAAAAACTGCTTGATATGTCCTACAGCTGGCTTTAAGATTAGCCTTGTGCAGTATTTCTGTAGGCCTATTTCTGTACAGTACATTACAGTTCTGTTTGTCCTTTCAGATAAGGCTTGTCAGTTTGTTTTCTACTTTGAAGTTGCAGTACTTTGGGAAGCGATGTTCTCCATAAATGTTACACTGTTTCTTGTATAGCTGCTGTAGTGAAGCAGAAACCATGAGTCACTTCCTCAATGACACGTTTAATCAAAATAGATTGTGTGGGATTGTCATACTTTTCAAACTAGTCATTTTGTTTTGCCGTTGCAACATTTATCAAGATAAGTTATTTTTACAACAAGGCATACACGCAAGGTCACTTTTGGCCTAATTTTGTCATGTCATGGCTATAAGGGTCTTTGTTTACAAGAATAATGACACATAATGACATTAATATCAAACTATTTTTTTTTCTTTTCAGGTGCAATTACCTCCATCCGTCTTTGTGGACACAACGGAGACCAGTAACGTTGAAAGGTAAATGCTATATTTTTGCATACGAGTTTAATATTTTTGCATTTGAGGTAGTTAATACAAATTTAAGATTACAAGCATTATTTGTGCAACCAATAGCTGTAAGGGGGCTGAGGCAGAAACTGAAGCAGGATCCAGTTGCGGATGTTTATTGGGGTTATCCATAATCAAAGTCGAAAGTACAGGCAAAGAATCAATATCTAAACAAACAGTCCGATCCAGGTGTCAAACAAAGGGGCTAGGCAAAAATCTGAAAACGAGAACCAAACAATAGGTAAAACACAGGAAAGCAGGCAGTAAAAGAGAATGCTTAGTAGTCAGGTGTTAAGCTGGCAATACTTCGCAACATGGCCATGTGGCAGCAAGGTTTATATAGATGCCAAACAGGAAGTAAGTTCAGAGTTCAGCAGAGGGAGCATGAGCAGTCAGTATTCCGGTGAGGGCTCCCTCTGCTGGCGTGATGTTACAGAACCCCCCTCTAGGAGCACCTCCAGGTGCTCTACGTGGGCGTCCCCGTGGACGTGGTGCTGGACGGTCAGGTCTGGCTCGATGAAACTCCTCCGTGAGCGAGGGATCCAGAATGTCCACTGCCGCTACCCACGATCTCTCCTCTGGGCCGTATCCCTCCCAATCCACCAGGTATTGTAACTGACCCCCTCTTCGCCGTGAGTCAAGCAAGACGTTCACCTTGTAGGCCGGCGTTCCGCCAATGTCCAGCGGTGGCGGTGGCTCCTGCAATATGGCCGTCAGCGTCCCGGTGGAAAGGTTTGAGGAGTGACACATGGAAAGAAGGAGAGATGCGGTAGTCAGCAGGAAGCTCTAATTGGTAAGTGACCTCATTAATCTGTCTTATGATTTTAAATGGGCCAACATACCTGGGAGAGAGCTTCCTGCTCGGCAGACGTAGCTTGAGATCCCTCGTGGAGAGCCAGACCCTTTGTCCAGGTTGGTATGGAGGGTGTGGGCGACGGTGACGGTTAGCGTTAATCTCCTGCCTCCTCACAGCGCGTTGAAGCCGTACATGGGCACTGTCCCACACCCTCTCACTGTTACGAATCCAGTCGTTGGTTCTCCTGACCACGGGAACAGGGGAGGCTGGTAACCCAGCACACATTGAAATGGTGTGAGTCCTGTAGAGGAGTGCGTGAGTGAGTTCTGGGCATACTCGGTCCAAGGGAGAAATTCAGCCCAGCGATGTTGTTTGCGGCTGCAGTAAGTCCGCAGGTACCTGCCGATCTCTTGGTTCAGCCTCTCCACCTGACCGTTTGACTGCGGATGATAGCCAGAGGTTAAACTCACATTGATATCTAAAAGGTTACAAAAGGAATTCCAAACCTGAGAGGTGAACTGAGTTCCTCGATCTGATACAATGTCTTCAGGTAGACCATAGTTTCGAAAGACATGGTGGAACATGGCTTGAGCAGTCTCCATGGCAGTAGGTAATCCTTTTAATGGAACCAGACGACAGGCTTTGGAGAAGCGGTCGACGATGACCAGGATTGTGGTGTAACCATCAGACAGGGGTAAGTCAGTGATGAAGTCGATGGAGAGGTGAGACCAAGGTCGTTGGGGAATCGGGAGAGGCTGTAGAAGTCCCGTCGGCAGGTCCCTGGGAGTCTTGGACTGGGCACAGATGGAGCAAGACTTGACATAATTGGCCACATCTTTGGTCATTGAAGGCCACCAGAAGGAATTCTGCACAAGTTTAAGGGTTCGTGAAATGCCGGGATGTCCCGTGCTGAGTGATGTGTGGACCCACTGGATGACCCGGTGACGTAGTGTCTGGGGAACATATTGTTTGGAAGGGGGGCAGTTCGTTGGTGATGGTTCTGTGAGGACGGCCTGGTGAATTTCCTCCATTATGTCCCAGTTGACCGGAGCAACAAACAAGGCTGGACTTAGGATGGGTTCAGGATTGTAGTTCTGTCGTGGGGGATCATGGCGCCTGGATAGTGCATCTGCCTTGCTATTCTTGGAGCCTGGACGATAAGTGACTGTAAAATGGAATCGTGAAAAGAACAGAGACCATCTTGCCTGGTGTGAATTCAGACGTCGAGCAGACTTGACATACTCAAGGTTCTTATGGTCCGTGATAACTTGAAAAGGATGAGCTGCCCCCTCGAGCCAATGTCTCCACTCTTCCATGGCAGCCTTCATTGACAGAAGCTATTTGTTTCCCACATCATAATTAAACTCAGCGGGGGTTAGCTTCCGAGAGAAGAAGGCACACGGGAAAAGCTTGGGAGGTTGTCCGTGACGTTGAGAGAGCACGGCTCCAATCCCGCAGTCAGAAGCATCGACCTCCACAATGAAGGGGAGTTCTGGATCTGGATGTTTAAGGATGGGGGCCGTCGTGAAGCTGGTCTTGAGCTTTTGGAAGGCTGCATTGGCGGAAGCGTTCCATGACAACCTCTTGGGTTTTCTCTTGAGTAATGAGGTGAGAGGTGCAGCAATAGAGCTGTAGTTCCTAATGAAGCGTCGATAGAAGTTAGCAAAGCCCAGGAACCTCTGCAATTCTTTCAACGTGGAGGGCTGCGGCCACTCAGTGACGGCGGTTACCTTAGAAGCATCCATTTCAACGCCCTGGTGGCTGATGTTGTACCCCAGGAATGTTGTCTGCTTCACATGAAACTCACATTTTTCAGTCTTGACATAGAGTTGGTGATTGAGAAGCTTGGAAAGAACACTCTTGACGTGAGTGACATGATCCTCTTCATTCAGGGAATAGATTAGGATGTCGTCAAGATATGCGATGACATACTTGTAGAGGACATCTTTGAAGACTTCATTTATGAAGGATTGGAAGACGGCTGGGGCATTGGCAAGGCCAAAGGGCATAACCAGGTATTCGTAGTGCCCCCTGGTGGTGAGAAAAGCTGTCTTCCACTCATCTCCGTCCCTGATGCGTATCAGGTTATAAGCGTTTCTCAAGTCGAGTTTGGTAAATATTTTGGCCTTCCTGAGTTGTTCTAGGGCAGAAGGGACTAGAGGCAGTGGATACCTGAATTTAACAGTGACATTATTGAGGCCTCTGTAGTCGATGCACGGACGCAGACCCCCATCCTTCTCCACGAAGAAGAAGCCGTCTGCAGTGGGAGAAGTAGAAGGACGGATAAAGCAAGCTTCCAGAGCCTCCTTGATGTAATCCTCCATAGCCTGTGCTTCTTGCCGTGACAGCGGGTAGACTTTGCTTTTGGGAGGACACATGTTGGGAAGAAGGTCTATAGCACAGTCCCAGTGCCGATGTGGTGGTAACTGTGTGGCTTTAACCTTGCTGAAGACCTCCAAAAGCTCGTTATAAACCTTGGGGATCTTTGGTTGGGTCAGGCTCGGAGGGCTCCCCATGCTTGTGGACAGACATGGACTGGACTGCTTAAGGGTTAGACAGTGACTAAAACAGAATGGAGACCAGTGGGTCAGCTCACCCGTGCGCCAGGAGATGTGGGGATCGTGGCAACTTAGCCATGGCATTCCTAAAATTATTTCATATTTGGGTGAGTCGATCAGATATAGAGAGATGTTCTCTTCATGAAAAACCCCAATTTGCATTTTCAGTGATCGGGTCTGTTCCAGAACTCCTCCTTTGATGGGTTGGTTATTGACAGCCGTAATACTGATAGGTGGAAAGCATGGAATGGTGGGTAGTTGATGTTTCCGGGCGATGTCCGAGTTGATGAGGTTGAGAGCGGCGCCGGAATCTACTAATGCTGTCAACATAAAAGAACCAGTTTCGGTAGAAATCTGTACGGGTAATGTGAAGACTTTAAATGGATTTTGTGAAAAGGTGTCCACATTCACCCGGTCTTGTGCTGTGAGGGACCTCCGGGTCTTTTGAGGACACTGTGACTTATGATGACCTGGTTCACCACAATAAAAGCAGAGGTTGTTGATAAACCTTCGTCTACGCTCGTCCTCAGACAGTCTGGTAGATCCTACTTGCATGGGCTCGGTAACACATGGTGCCTCAGGATTCCGAAGTGCAGGTCGTGACATAAGGTGGGATGCATGCGCTTGCTTGGGTTTAGGTGAGTTCCTGAGCAAATTATCAATCTTAACAGTCATGTTAACAAAGTCATTGAAAGAAGATTCCTCACCTCGACATGCCATCTCCAACTGCAATTGGGGACATAGGCTTTCCCGAAACACCCCTTTAAGTGCAGCATCATTCCATCCACTCTGAGCTGCAAGAGTCCTGAATTCGACTGCATGCTCTGCTGCACTATGTGAGCCTTGAGAAAGGTGTAAAAGACGAGACGAAACATCCCGACCCCCAGCAGGATATTCAAATACTTCTCAGAGTTGTTGCAAAAAATACTCAGGTGAAGATCTAAACTGTTCGTCCGTCTCCCAAACCGCAGCAGCCCAATCAATAGCCTTGCCAGATAATAGTGACATGATAAAAGAGAATTGATCAGAACTAGCATGAGACTGATCCCCCAACGATTCCAAATAAGTGCGTACTTGTCGAATGAACCCTTTACACCGTTCTGCAGAACCATCAAACTTATCGGGAAGAGCAAGTCTTACCATGCTCGACATGGTGGAAGGAGGAGAGCAAAGTCGCTGGAGCAGTAGTTCATTCGATGCCTGTAAGTTAACTAGCTGTTCATGGTAGCTGCGTAATAGTTCTCCCTGGTAGACAAATGCAGCTTGCAGCTGTGAAACATCCGCTGGATTGAGGGTAGGCGAAGTATTCTGTAAGGGGGCTGAGGCAGAAACTGAAGCAGGATCCAGTTGCGGATGTTTATTGGGGTTATCCATAATCAAAGTCGAAAGTACAGGCAAAGAATCAATATCTAAACAAACAGTCCGATCCAGGTGTCAAACAAAGGGGCTAGGCAAAAATCTGAAAACGAGAACCAAACAATAGGTAAAACACAGGAAAGCAGGCAGTAAAAGAGAATGCTTAGTAGTCAGGTGTTAAGCTGGCAATACTTCACAACATGGCCATGTGGCAGCAAGGTTTATATAGATGCCAAACAGGAAGTAAGTTCAGAGTTCAGCAGAGGGAGCATGAGCAGTCAGTATTCTGGTGAGGGCTCCCTCTGCTGGCGTGATGTTACAATAGCCTACACATTTTAGCATGAGCATGCTGCAGTTGTCTTTTTCTTTGTAGTACTGACCTAAAAAGGAGTTGTGATTGCAGAGTAAAATGTTTAAACAAGTCAGTAACCTTGTATTTACTCTATGACCACAGGTTATTTAAAGAGACATACAGCTCTCCACAGAACGGCCTTTACTGCATCCGAAAATCAGGAACAGGGAAAACATCACAGGTACAGAAAACCCAGCTTGACATAATCAGGGTGTATGGACAGGGAAACAACATGATTTCAACAAGTAGTGCATATTACTGCATCAATATACTTTGTTGCCGCTGAAACAGCACTACTATGAACCATGCATAACCCCTACACCTAACCCCAAAACCAGAGGGTTACGACTTTGTTCTAACAGAGCTGTTCAGTCCTGCTCCTGGAGGTCCACTGAGCACCTGGTTCACTGTAATCAAACACCTGCACCAGCTAATCATGCCCTGTGTCTGAAATTGCATACTACCATACTATATAGTATGCAAAAATCAGTATGCGCAAAAAGTATGTCAAAAAATGCAAAAACAGCATGTAAGAAATACCCGATAAAGTCTATTGCTTGTGCCAAGATGTTTAGGTACATGTTACACGGGCACTTTTAAATCCCATGAGACTATGGAAGCTGATGAGCCACCAAATTCAAGTTAAAAAATAAAATGAAATGTTTTAAAAAATGTTGTAAAATGAATGTCAGCCAGGTGGCTCTTTTCAAGTGTAAGTGATACTGTATAAGGTACAAAGAAATTGATTCCTCTTGGTTAAATTGCATGTCCAGAATGTATGCATACTGTGCCCACACATACTATATAGAATGTACGGCCATGATGCAGTTGCTTAATCTGATTCAGTACATACTGTCGCAGTACACAATTTTGGATGCAGGAAATATTTTTAACATTGTTTAAATTACAGGCAGGTGTGTTTGATTAGAGCAAACCCGGGAGCCAGACTGGACATGTTTGTTTATATTAAGGTTGTTCCAAAACCAATAAAGCATCTTGATTCATTAACACATGTATATCATATTATGAATACACAGGGAATCAGGAAATGTTGCTGTGTGTATTGTGAATGTTGTTTACATGTTTCATCTTTGATGCAGGTGCTGGTTGTTTGGGACACAAGTATAAACAAAGCCAGAAACTACAGGCTTTTTGAGGAGGTCAGTATTGCATAGACACACACTGGCTCCTTGTGTACTTTCCTATTCTAGTGTTCTTCATCATCATTAGTGAGGTTTCAAGAATCACTATTACTATTGCTTATACTTACAGTTAAGAATTGAAACATTTCAGATTTTGAAAAAACCTTATATTAAAGGAACTGGGTCATTTATTAGACCAAAATACTATAGCTGAGATCTAAAGCTGGACTTCTTTGACTTCAACCTCTTTCTAAACATCTAACCTTAAATATGAAAGTAACTGGTTTATATAGATGTATATACTTACAGTTTGCCATCTTTTTCTCTCTTTATCTAATATATTTCTAGGAGCAGAGAGTGTACCTGGAGACAGATCTGACTTTCCTAACATTAGCTGCTCTGGTTGAGCACTACTATATTAACGCACTGCCCAGCAGCAACCACTCTGTGCCCAACAACTTTCTGTGCTTACAGATGCCTTTTGGCTACACCCCACCCAGGTGACCTCTGTCTCCCTCACCTGTGCTGAAACACCCACATACGCTATGCATTCCAACTCAGGTTGAGTTCTGGTGCTCTGTACTGTTCCAGACAACTGCACATTCTGCTCCCTCTGCTGGTTATGTGTATTAATTACATCTGAATGGACAACAGGCGAGTGAACTGAATGGATAACACATACAAAAAAAATCACTGGTTTGATGGTGACTATCGATGGACAGAAAATTGATGCCAAAGAATTCACTGGATGAAATTCAAATTAATTTTCATCCAGTGTTCTGAATGGAGTCGTAATGTTATAAAGGCATAAGAACTGAAATCAGGCCGTAATCCAGTAAGGCTTATAAATATTTAGGAAACGTCATATTTTTGCTTGAATTCAGACTACTGAAATGAAATCATGAGCACATATGTGAGTGAATTGAACAACAACCTGTCAAGAACATGTCCACGCCAGAAAAACTTCCTATTACAGGGCACAGTATCACAATATTCATGTGATGGTTTTGTAAGTCATCTTTACATTATGAGGTGTCACAATAATATTTGATGTGAACTCAAACCACAGAATGCTACATTATTAAATAAATTACACATTTTTGATATGCTTCTGGTTAAGCATGTTTGTTTAATACCAACACAAAACGGCCTCTTAAATGTTATTAAAAAATTTCAATCATGTATATTTCTGATATTGTATAGATTTTATATTGTACATTTTGTATAAAAGACATTTAATAACTGGGTATTATAACTTTTGTACCTTGAACACAGTACAATCTCATGAATGGAATTAGGGAAGCTTTCTAGCAATAAACTATATTTAATATAGCTATATTGAATATGACTTTTGGTCATCGATTTCAATTGTAAATAATTGTATTATAATGTTAACTAATTATTAATTTTTATGTTTTGTTGAGCCTAATAGCAAACCTCAAGTATATCGTTACATTAGGTCTATACTGTTTACAAAACTCTTATTTTCTGAGAATATGAAATACCAAATGTTTTCTACTGTATAAAAAATCTTTTCCATGGTCTTACAGATTGCTAATGGTTTTACTCTAGTAGCACCTAGTCAGCACCAATGATCTGCTATTGTTTTCATCATTGGGCAGATTGACTCTGTGAGCAAGCTTATAGACTGTAGGCAACAATGGTGCTTAGTACTTCAATAAAGACACCATGCTCGAAAATGAATGCTGAATCCAGTGTGTTTGAGCTAACAGTAGGCCACTGTAAGACTGCCTTACAAAACAAGTTTACAGACTTAATAATCTTAAAAAAAAAAAAAAACCTAAAAAAAATTTATTAAACAAAAGCTCCCACAAGGGGGCAGAACAAGAACCAAAGACTTGAATTACACTGAACACAAACTAAAACAATACTAGAAATATTTAAGTAGTGCTCCAAACAACTACACACAATGCAGAAATCTTTCACAACAAGAAACAGCAACAACACACCAGCACAAGACATCATACACAATGGCATTAAATAGGGGACCAAACAAGGAGGGTAACAATGACAGACAGGTGAGGGACATGAACTAATAGTTGGATAATAAACAAGTAAACAAGAGGTCAAAACTCAAGACAGAAGAGCACATGGAAAAAAGTAAACAAACAATGGCCATGTGCTTCCACATAAAGACAAGCAACATACAGATCACACAGCATGAGTCTAGACCCTGACTCTAAGATACAAGAACCAAGACTATAATAGAGTCAGGATCCAAACATCATGCTCTGACAAAAAAACAGGGCTGTCAGGATCCTGGCATGAGAATGTGGAAAAAACCCAACACAAGGAAGCCTGGACCCTGTGACAATATTATCACAATCCATATTTTACTACTACTAATAATAATAAAATAACAATAATTTGCTTTATTGATCACCTAATGTTTGGAGCTCTTTATCTGCATACAGAATAAAAATTGTGCAGGTAGAAAAATATGCATCAATAACATTTTGCTATCCCATGAGACCTCAAGACTGGCACGGAGGAGCTGTCCGATTCTAAAATGATGGATGCAGTATGTCCCAAATGTGTCCATACCTACCCGTCTGCATACTGATCACTACTGCATCAGTGGTCGAGAAGTAAGTTCTACAGTTAAATGCAGCAGACACTATCACAGTATGTGGTTTTGGCAGCATGTAAATTGCCACATTAGTGAAAACAAGGTGCTTACCATTATATACTTTATCACTTAATATTTGATGTTAAAAGATCTGGATCTGTCCTGCGTCCCATTTCTACAGCAGAAAGCAATTAAATCTGATGACGATCACCTTAAAGCAAGACTGGGTTAAGTGCTTACAAGCCCTTTACATCTGCATTTGACATCTCTGACATGAGACACAGTAGTCTCTCATCTAAACAAAATGTCAAATAATTGACACCCCAGCTTTAAAGCACATAGCTATCTAACACGTGTCTTTCCTGAGTCTAGTTGAATAACACTCTCATCTGACTTACAGTACCATACCGTATTTCAGCCTACAGTGTTCTTGAGAGTAACTATATTTATTATTCAAGTATTTGTTCTTAACAAGGTTTTAAACATTTTAAATTGTTAATTTAGTTCATTTATATTTCATAAAAATCAAATAAGAACCTGCTTTCTGTGATGGTGATTCTCGATCTGTTGCTGTTTTCGCCCTCTAGTGGTAGCTTCATTTAATTTAAATAAATTTACATCGATAACGTTGGTTGTCAAATAATACTGATTTCCTATCTGTGATCTGCTGGGCATATGCTGGGAACACAGATGAAAAGAGCTAACTATTGTATTAACATGATGGCAAAACAGTAAATGGATTGAGGGGTGTAAAACACAGTTCACAAACTTTATTATTTAATATGCCCTGTTTAAACATTCAACACATAAAACAAAAACGATTAAAAAAACTTAAAACATAATACAATAAAAACAAAATACAAGTAACATTTTTTTGGTACGTACAGCTCTTGAAAAGAGTTGCTCTGAAGGTGTTTAGAGACGCTTTCTACACTCAACTCGGCCAAGTATAAAAATTCATTCATATTATACTATTGCACTATGATTTACTAACCCAAACTGTGTAATGCATTAAAAGCCTCATTACAATGTATTTTACAAATTCTACATGAATTATGACCTGGGTATTTCAATGTACTAAGTCCAAGTTGTCTTTACTTGAAATTCTTTAGATATTTACATTTGGCAAGTCATTTTGGATTTAGCAACAGCCAACTTACAACATAAGACAGACTTTTTCATATGCACCAGACTATATTAGCCTAGCAAGGCTGCTAAATAAGTCATTATAATGGAAACTGACTAAAACTGAAGCAAGGGGAAACTTCACATTGCTCCTAAAACTGAATCCTGTAATGTATTGACACTTAAGCATGTTCCAGTGTTCAGTGTTCCAGACTAAAGCAAAGGTGCTTGTCCATGAGAAACTCACTAACATGATTCCACAGTGTGGTAGGTGGTCCAAGGCCTTGGTATGAAGTTGCTATGGCATCCTGTGTGGTTGCTAGGGTGTTGCTATGCAGTTGTTCTGGTATTCTGGGTGGTTACTCAAATCCCTGAGCAATATTACAAGTGATGAAATGCCATGTTTCTCAAGTCTCTAATCAGATCTGAGGAGGTGAAGATGTAAGCTGTAGCAAGAACAAATGGGAAGAGTGAGTTTAATATGTCAGGATTGGTGATTAATGAACAGGATAAATATAGTGCTGGCACACTGATCTGCCAGACTTCTGCTGAAAACATTGATTTTCTCTGAATAAAGGATCAATATGCATTTCAGTGTAAGTTCTGGTCTGAGAACAGATGAACCTTCATTCATGCTACATTTTTTAAAGAAAAGAAAGAATGATGAAAGAAAATGATCTTTAATCACTGCTGTTTTCCCCAGATATTTGATGCACAATATTCTGAGTGTCTCTGGTGATGTGCTGCTGGGCCTACAGCCATCTTCAGCTCCTGTCTGTTTCTGGAGCAAGGCATATAAAGACTAATATGATATTATTCAGTTTATATCAGGTGACTTAAATCTTGTGAAGACATATGCATCCTGAAAAATAAACAAATAAACAAACAAACACTGCTATGGTGTGATAACTGAGTGATTCATTCATTCAGTTTTGATTGTTTGGACTAACTATGTTTTCATCGCCCGTGTGTGATTGGTTGTATATTCAATAGGCTATTTTTGTATTCTTAATCAGCCTGTTATTGTCAACAACACGATTGTATATTATTAAAAAAACTTTATTATTTATTTATTTATTTATTTTGTATATCTTACACAGGCAACGACAATATGCGCCCGTATGCTGAAGGTGCAGTCGTGGTGAAGAAAGGGTTAACAATGTGTGAATGACATGTTGAGGGAGAAAGCGCCCGGGTCCGGCTGTGGCGCGGTTATTCGCTGCAGGTTCACACTATCATTAAATTAGGACATGGATTGCGGATCCGCGACCCGTTCGCTTGCGCGGAGAGACTGACCGGGGAACTGCCTTAATGAGATAAAAGCCCGTGGAGCAGGTCGGTTTCTGTTTGTCCCACGAAGACAGATCGGTTGTGCTGCAATATCAGGGACGAGGCCACAGACGGACAGCACGGCGTTCATCTCTACCGCGAAATGGTCACGTCGACTCTGTGGCTTCTCCTCCTGCCGGCGTGTCTTCCGCGGTGTGGATTTACCGGCGGTGAGAGCGCTGATGGTCGCGATGTTTACCGGTGAAGATGTGAAGAATGACGCGTGCATGCGTGCATATGTTGCATATGTTGCAGTCTTTATGTCAGAGGGATTTAAATAGCGTGTGATAAATCGAGCTGCTTCATTCATTCAGTTAATGCTACGTTACTAAGATGATGTCGTACGACCTTTGTTTTAGTGCGGGGTGTGTTTTTGCACATTTTCATTCAGTGAAAAAATTAGCTTGATGGTTTATTGATCGCTCATTGAAAGCGTGTCTATAACCTAGAAGACATATAGGCCCTTGCAAATGGTATAAAACACGTCTTCTTGCCTCCAGTGTTATTATTATTGTTATTTCGTAGCGCTGACTGAAGGTTGATTTTTCGTTTTTATATGTAATCGTGCGTTTGATCATATGCGTGATCATATGTGTATTTGGTCTTTATGATTGGTACATAGGCCAAAATACATTAATACAACGACGTTGCCCTGCCGTTAGTTATCTGAAACGTTTGTTTAGTTTCTCAATCTATATACAAATTTATCACCTAGAAAAGAGGCGCGTTTGGTTGCGATAATTGACAATAAGCGGGTGAATTCGGTTAAAGCGTCCACGAAACGCGGATTGCAACCACTTTTCTTACAGCGTTGCGCTTGGCCCAGTTACTGGATCACCGTTATTAGCTTGGGGTTGGGGCATGCATTTAGGATTTGTTTTTCTTTACATATGCTTTTGTAAAACGCTGTGAAACCTCTAAATAACGTATTGTAGGGACGCGTTTTTGCACGAGAGAGCTGGAGGGAGCGCAACGTAAGCGGCGAGGCGCGTTTTTAAAAGTTAAACGTGTTTAACTTGTTTAAATTGTACTGTTGAGAGAGATGCCTAGCCTTAGGTTATGATGGGGGCTATTCCTTATGTCAGTTTAGATGAAAGTATTTGCTAAATCACTAATTGGTTGTGGTACCATTCTGCTGATGTTAGTGTATTACTAGTTTTATTACATGAACTGCCTAGTTGCCACATATTGTTTCACACAGAGAAATGTAATGCTGCTATAAATAGAGATTTGTTTTGAGGTTTAGTTTGAAGGTTGGCCTGATCCAAACTGCCCAGCAATACTCTAGATCGCAGTTTACCAATCCCGTTTCCTGATCCACCCCAACGCTGCACATTTTGCTTGTGTCCCATATTAGACAAACTTCAGGTCCTGAAGATCTTGCAGGATTGGGAAATGCTGTTCTAGATCACAAGCCTTGTTTATTCTTGGCATCTTTCAGCTATAAAACTTGTATAGTTTGATGAATCGGGGGTTTAGGAGTCCTGTGGTGATTGCTTGACTACTTCCACTGATATAATAGCACAAAGTTTGGGCCTTTGGCATATGCCTGTTCAAATAAATAATCCTTACTAAGTCTGTCCTGGTTTAGGTAATGCCAGTCTCCTTTACATAAATGACATTTATTTCAGTTATGTTTATAGAAATTGTAGATGCTGTGTTTTGAAAATATGAAATTATTTATATGAAGTTGTTTACTCATACATGCCCTCTGTATTTTAGTATCTTTTTTAGCAGATGTTTATTGCCAAAGCATTTGCACTTAATACTGGCTAGAAAAATGACTGCAGGTCCAAATTAATGTACACAATTGTCATTACCATTACAGAATAGCCTGCTGGTCTGTTGATGTGCCAGAAGAACGTGAAAAGGTTTACTTTTTCTGTGCGATTTTAACTTTAAATGTCTTTTGTAGATCATGGAGCAATCCTAGTGTAATGGTTGTTTAGTTACATTTGTAATTTAGCAATTTTTTGATTAATTTCTTAAAGGTTTAAGTTTACATGTAGCAGTATAATGTCTATGTTCAGAATAGCATAGCCGTAAAGGCAAAAAATACCTGCACTCATTCAGTTTATTGAAACCAATATATCAATAACCTGGAGTGTGCAGTTACTTTGCCTTCTAACTTGCCTATCTAAAGGGTGTGCATTTGTCCTAATGTTTCCAGAATGGCATTCTACCATTTTGTGTTTATGCAGCATATAGTATACATGTTGTGTAATGTAACTGCATACATAGAATAACTGGCTGGCCTACATTGCAATGCAATATTTGTACAATATGTACAATAATGTGCAATAATGCATGCAATTCTTATGCTCGTTTCTGATGTGCGGAAAAATCAATGTAATTTCAACTGTCATTTTTGTTCAATTTCTCTCATTTTATTGTACTGCCAAATATGAAGCTGTTTTTAAAGTTGTATTAATAATGCGAAATAAGCCTTTCTATTTTCAAGAAATCTCTACGCTGGTCACTAAATTATGTGCATCATGTCATGCGACAACAGCGACAGCATTAAAAGATTTGTATACATTTTGTGTCTGTATATAGTGTACAAAGTATTTAATATGTCGGAAGCTAGTATACCATTCTGAACACAGCCATTCTCTGAAATCCTACACATGTACTGTAGCTACGCAACTGTGAGAGAACTTGAAATCAGCTGTCCATGAATACAGCTGTCTGAGAATGTCCTGCATGTACAAAGCCTGTTAACTGTAATGTGAATCTGTAAGGCTCATAAATATTAAACCCCATTTAGTTTAATGACGTTTATATCTTGTTTCTTTATTTTGATTGGGTTAGCCGGGTGGTATAACATTAATTAGTCTTGATAATGCTGCTGTCTTAGCTGAGGACTGGGCTGCTTTAATTAATTACACAGAAGGCTGACCACAGAAGTGGCGGCTGACTGTTTTGCATGTCATAAAGTGGGTGAAGTGTCACATGTCATAATGGGTGAAGAGACTGTCTGTATAGTGACTACATTGTTTTAAAGGACGCGGTCACTGATTCAGAAGAAATGCAGGGCGTGTTATTCATGCAGAGCTGAAGGCTATTGTTAGACTGCATCATTTTCATTCCTGTTGGAACATCTGAACATCGCTTTTGTTTGTTCCTGTTCCATTTATGAGTTGGAATACATGTGAATAGTTCTTTTTGGCTAATAAGGCACTTTCAAAAGTCATACTCTAGTAAACTCTTAAGTTACTCATAGTATTAGTAAATTAGTATTTAATTCTAATTAAACAGTAAGTGCTTCAGTTTGTTTCTGATTTATATGGTTTCTTTGTGGGTTTGATTGCCTGACATAATCTCTTACATTTACAAGAGACCAAAAATGCATGGGCTGGAGGTTTCCCCACTCTTTCCTGGATTTCCAATGCTAGACCTTTTGGATGTCATCCCGGCAGCCAAAATTGCCTACTGCCATACTATTCCATACTAGTATGTGAAAAAGTTTTTAAGCGCATCAGAAGCGATTAAAGACTGAATGTATAGATCGTACATAAACACTTGGGTCATGTTTATATTGTTTTAAATGTGGTTGTTGAGGAAAAACAAGCATATCTACATGCTTGGGTAAAAGTTAACTCTAGTCTGTTAAATCTGGATGCAGGCGTGGATAACTGTGTTGATAACAGCTGCTTTGAATTGTCACATTTAAGAACTTATTTAATGAATACATTATTTAAATTTTTTAGTTATTTTAGGTTGTATTCTGTTTTATTTATTTTATTAAGTGTATTTATCTTATACTGCAAGTAACAACTTATAAAGGATAATACAATCACAATAATTGAATAAGAGATCACAATAGTTTGTTACCTAATGAATAATTTAAGCGAATAATTGAAGCGCACACACAAAAATTACTTAATTGCCATAATCCATACTGCACCCATGTACTGTTTTAATGGTCAGGAAGTAAATCTAATTCAGTATGCACTGTCACAGTATGTGGTTTCAGACGCAGGGAACTGGCACACCCATTCAGGTGTTATGATACAGTACTAATTAAAGTCTGTCTCTTCATACTGTGCTTCACAGCTTCCCAAACAGAATGTGAGCAGTCTCAGTTTCAGTGTGGGAACGGTCGGTGTATTCCATCTGTGTGGAAGTGTGATGGTGACCAGGACTGCTCAGACGGGAGTGACGAAACTTCCTGCGGTGAGTCTTTTATTTGCACACAATTAATGAGCCATTTGAGAATTACATCATCTCTACAGCTTAACTTTTGGTGTTGTTTAAATGTGGGCGTGCCATCTCTGTGCATGCCACACCCACACAAGCTGGTGTAATGCCAGCGTGTTCCCACAGTTAAACTACTCTTGGTATTAGAGAGTGATGCAACTCCTTCGAAATCTGTCATCACGTGCATGACATGCCTGTGGCTATTCCCTTTTCAAACTGAATAGCATCATTTTTAAAGATAAGATTTACTGTAGTTCTTTCCATTTTATCAAGTGATCATATATGGAAATTTTCAGTCATTTTACTGCTTGAAGCCATTCTTGCTATTTTATGTGTGTTATTGGCTAATATAGGAACTTCCTAAATTAAACGCGTTACTTGATTTTCCAGTTTTTAATTTCTTCCTCCTAAACATAAACTAAACAACTAAACTGGTTTCTTTCCATTTTGTGTGTTTACAACCTTCTAATGAACAAAAAACAGTTCCTTAATATTATTATCTACCAGAAAATTTGGTGAAACAGTTCAAACATTGATGAGTATGGTCTGTGGATTTTATAATTTCCATTTCCAGTGATTTGGTTGGTTTGTCTCTGTATAAAGCAGTTCATTCTGTTTGATGAAATTACAGAAACTTGTTTAATATCCAAATTTCAAAAGTTTTTTTAAAAACCATTCCTCAGTGAGCAGTGGTATAGATATAGGTGCTACAAACATTTGATTATATTACTTGTATATATCGGTAAAATTGCTTTGCTACAAAGGAATGACATAGTTGCAGGACAACTACTTGCCAGTGTCCGGGAAGAGCATAAAGGTGCAACACTGGTTTAGTTAATATTTCCAAAAACTACATTTAGTCATGAATAAATACATGTTTGTGTGACAAATTTCCCACTCCAGCTAAAACAGAATATAAATGATGTGTTCTTAGTGGTGGCAGATGAGAAAATTGACAGTACAAAAATGTTATAATAATCTAATCTAAAAAGAGATGAAGTGTAGAAATTTGTGTAACCTCTAGCTGTATAGTATGTGCAACACAGATTATTATTAAACAGATGTTTATTAAATAAATGAAATGCTGCAATATTCAGATTTGTCTAGATTTGGGGATTGTTTCTACAGCTTATGTTCTTAGAATTTTTGTTTATTTTTGCTGGCATCACTTTAGCCAAACAGGTGTGTAGGCATTTATTAAAGCCAACATTTTGGTCTGTTTGGTCAGAATCCAAATAATTCCCAAAGGATAAAGTATAATCCTGACTTTCAAAAGTATTTGTTGAAACTTTGTGGTTTGGTTTGGATAAGTACGATAACATGGACAGAAACATATCAGGATCTAGTTCAGTTTTTGGTAAATAATGCAGTGTAAGAGCTTTTATGTGCCCATTGTGTAGAACTGGAAGATGAATTTACATTAAAAACAAAAGGGAATCTTCCCTCCTCGTTTCACACGTCCACCACGTGTGGCCGCTTTTACTGTATCCCAGCAGTAAGCGCGCCATCCAGTGTAAAGAACGCAGAAGAATTGTCAGTTTTGTCCTGTTCCATCTCTTTTGCCATTCTATCCACAGGAGGCCTCCTGCTCTGAGTGTGTCCTGAGAGAACATGAGGAGACTGTCAATGTGTTTCAGACGAGAGGGGCCGCTCTCAACTCTGAGACGTCAAAGGGTCCTCGTCTTAAAGTTGCACTCTAGGAATGAAGTGTTTTCTTATTAAATCAATATCCAGTGCTGAATTATACAGAATGTGCAGGCTTGGGGATCATGGCTTTATTCTTGTAGTGCTCATTCAAACGTTTTAAAATGTTGAGGGGTAGCGAGGGCTCAGGAGTGATAACGATGGGCTGCATATGGGTTGTTCTTTATGAAGTCTTATGTCTTGAATACAATGTTTATTGCTTGTTCCTCTTAAGATATGGGAAAAATGACCTTGTGGGTAATAACAGGTGTTGCACTTATAACTAAAATTCAAGCTATTCTCTGTCCTATACCACAGCAAAATACGTAACTACAGTTTAGTTTTTTCTGAAGAAAGTGGTGCTTATTCATGCAAATGTCAACAAACAACCCAGAACATCATAGAGCAACCACATAGAAATGCTCCAAAAATACTTAATACAGGGTGTTGTGTGTGGTTAGATCATTAGTTGCAGTTGCTAAGACGTTGAAGTGCTTTTTAGTGCATTGTCATGCTATTGACGAGGATGGTTTGGGTGATAGCTGTGTGGTCCTTACTGGCCCAAGTCAAAAGAGCCACCCTCAGGTCTCAATGTGTTATGAACTCTAGATATGGCTTGGGTACCATGTTCAATGTCTTGATAAGTCTCACAAGCAATAACACACCTCGTCAGCTTGATCAGTTATACACTGAAGTTTAACACTTGGGTTTCACAATTTGTTCAAATTCCTGTTACTGAACCTAATGGAGAGACCTGCAGTCGCTGTGGTTACCTCCTTAACATGACTTCTTTTCACAAGTTCATATTTGATGCCAGGAGAAACGAATACTCAGTCTAGACAAAACACTTGTTTTAAACACTTGTCTGTTGAAGGGGTTCAGGTATCCTGAAGGGCAACCATCCTGTAATTTGCAGCCTTGATCAAGTCCTAGCTAATTCAGTATTCCCCAAAACAGCTCTACATTTTACTTTTTGTCCTTAAGTAATTAAAGAATGTGTCAAAGTCTGAGATCTGAGAACTCTCAAACAGCATACAAGTCTTTTCTAAATCCTGGCTTGGATTCCCAGGGGTCATTGGCAGGCATTTCAAGCACTCATGAGTACACATTCCTATGTTTTGCTTGTTTTTCCCTCTTTCTTGCATCTCTTTAAGTGGTTTTGTAATGGTTCTGTTTTCTTATGTTCTCCAGTGAGGAAGACCTGTGCAGAGGTGGACTTTGTCTGTCACAGTGGTCAGTGTGTTCCCAAAAGATGGCAGTGTGATGGGGAACCGGACTGTGAAGATGGATCGGATGAAAGCATTGAGATGTGCCGTAAGTCTGATTTTACCATGTAGGTGTTAATTTATTCCCGAGCAGTGATGTTTGTTCAGTGGTACCTTTTGTTTGGCCATTGTGGCTTTGTGGACTCAGGCTGTTCTGTTTGAGCAGGTACACAAGTGTACTGTACAGTTTCTTGTTTGTTTGGTGTGTGAGTACCATTAATGGAGTTCAACTCTCCATTCATTGATGGAGAGTTCTTATCTAAACTGTGAGATATTGACATTTGTTACAGCTATGCATGTTGTTAGTTTAACAGTCTGTGTGACTTGCATAGGGGAGGACAGTGTCACCAAAACCGAACAATATTACATTATAGACTTCTTAATAGAAAGTTGATGAATAAAGTTTCAGTTAGTTACATGCCTTTTTGTTTGATAATTCAGTGAATTAAAAATGAAAAGAAGAAAAATACCTTTATTTAGTACTTAAAATCAAATAGGTCATGGTATTGCACAAAAACTGTATATACTGTGTATGAAGACCACAAGTGCAAATACAGCTTACAATATTTGATGTTAAGTTAAAGATTTAAATACATAAAGTATATATACCTTTGGATTTAGTGCCATTATAGTGTCTTTATATTCCTCCCAACACTGTTTACAAAAGTATACAGTTTAAAAGCCCCTCATTTTCCCTGTAAGATACATACAAGGACCTTTAAAAGTGGCCTGCCTGTAAAGTTTCCTTTGAAAGAAGAGTGCACATTCTATACAGTGTTCTGCTGAAGTATTGCTGTACGTGCAGTAATGCATGACAAGTCTCTATATCAAGTTTTGTTTGACCAGCTGTTGGAAAGTTGGAAAGGCAGAAGGTGGAAATGACACTAATGTGTGTCTGAGCATTCACACGTGGGCAAAGTGACCTTTCAAGATTCAAAGAGTAGATACACAAAACATTCAATATTTCAGGTTTAGGAATTAACCAATTTCATGTCAAAACTAATGTAGATAGTTACATTTTGTAAGTTTTGACCTGTATGTACTTTTGGCTGGTAAGGCTGACGATGCAAAATATCAAAGGTTACATGGATTATGCAATAGACCTACAGCACCATTCCTGTCACATTGATAAAGTTTTCCATTGTGTTTATGAGCAGTCAGCTATATCAACTATTGCAGGTCTTGGAGTGTTGCCAAGACATTCAACCTAATTGTTCATGTCAGACTAAAGGTTGTTTCTAGGTAAAAGTTTACACCTATATTACATGCTGTAGGAGCAGTGTTTGTTTATTGCTAAGCCCTGCAAGTACTTAGAATGGATTAGTTGTCATTCCAAATCTGTGTTTCTCAACTGGGGACAGGTCCTGCAGGGAGCCCTCAAACAAACTAAAAAAGTGGGACTCATAATGACTTGAAATTAAAATAAGACAAAACAAGCATTTACAAGCATCTCAACATGATTGGCTAAAGCCATTTGTGCATGTTTGCTTTAATGTAGCACAATAAAGTCTGAAGTCAAAAGTGAAAAAAGTCACATGGTCTGTTCTTATTCCCTAGACATGAGAACCTGCCGAGTGAATGAGTTCAGCTGTGGCATTGGCTCCACACAGTGCATTCCGGTCTTCTGGAAGTGTGATGGTGAGAAAGATTGTGACAACGGAGAAGATGAGATTGATTGTGGTGAGGCACAACACTGACTAAATCATCTCTTACAACCAAACTGTTAGTTTTGCTTTCCTTACATTTTGCTGCTTGCTGTTAAGTTAATAGGAAATGAATCATTCAGAGCTAAAGTGTAACTCATATGAAGGAAAAATCCCACATAATATCCGTTTAATATTTCAGTTGTTTCTCCTAGACATGTACTAAATTAAATTTGTCAAGTGTCTTGCACAAGAAAAGTTGTAAAAAGGTCATGGTAATCTCACGGGTCTCTACTGGAGTCTGAGATCTCAGCATGAATGTTAATCATCAATTCTTCCAAGGCCTGAGCTATACTGTCCACATTCATTTTAAACACTCTATGCTTGTGCTGTATGTCAATTTGATTTTTTAAGGAATTTTAAGAAAAGTGTCTGAGACAAAGGTTAGAAGTGGAGATTGATTACTGTATGACTGATACTTGGTCTCATGTTATTCCAAACGCATATGACTTTTTTCTGTGGAACACAAAAAGGAAAAGTTGTAAAGACTTGCACTGTTTGCTTTTTCCCTCTCTTTAAATAATATAGAACACCGTATTCTTCTACTTAGAAGAAAACGGTAGTCCTTTGGCAATCTTTCAGGGCTTGAAAGGCTCAGTCCCCATTTAAAGTCTGCTGAAATCAAGCAATACAACATCATACAACATTTACATGGAAAACAGCTGTTCTTCTGATTGTCTCTTTCTGTGTTCCACAGAAGAAAAGTCATAAGTTTGGAGCAATGCAAGCAATGCAAAAAAATGGACAGCAGTAGACACCTGTAGACACCTGAGTCCTGAGCTATGAAAGAGCAACCTCTGACCAATAACATATTCTTCTGAGGAAAGCTTCACTTTGAATTTTTTTTCCCCCAAAGCTAAAGTTTCAAGTAGATTTCTTGGTAATGTAGAGTTAATGGAATGTAGGGAGGTCTTGCCTACATTCACAATGCCATCCTCAAGTTGTTTAGCTATATTAACAGACTCATCCATGTTCTCATGGCATTTTATCAGGTAACATTACTTGTTCTCCTCTGGAGTTCACCTGTGCCAGCGGTCGCTGTGTGTCTCGTAATTTTGTCTGCAATGGTGAGGATGACTGTGGGGACGGCAGTGACGAGCAGGACTGTGCTCCATCCTCCTGTGGTCCTAGCGATGTTCCGTGTGGGAACACAACATGCATTCCTAGAAGCTGGTTATGCGATGATGATGTGGACTGCCAGGACCAGTCGGATGAGTCACCCGAGCTTTGCGGCCGCAACCCAACACCGCCGGCAAAGTGTTCGTCCAGTGAGATGCAGTGTGGTTCGGGGGAATGCATTCACAGGAAGTGGCGCTGTGATGGTGACCCAGACTGCAAGGATGGCAGTGACGAGAAAAACTGCTGTGAGTACTTTCTGTTTGTTTGGCATCAGCTGGTAGAGATTTTGCTGTTTGATATATTTACTCCTCTGTCAATGGGCAAGATTGCTTTATAATGTTTTCACAGGATGATATATGATGTGATGCCAAAACTGAAAGAGATGTGTCCCAAACATGTCAAAAAGAGCTTAGGTCTTAAGTTATTTCTGTTGAACAAGAATTAGTTCTGTTTATCATGTTTAATAGTGTTTAATATTATAAGAGAGGCTCATTGAAAGATGAAAGATATCTAAACATTACAGCTTTCAAAGCAGAAACACTTATATACAGTACAACTCATTTTACTCATGATAGAACATTACAGACAGAAAGCTGTAGCTGTAGACATTTTTCAGCATAGTACATTCATGTAATTAATTGGTTTGTAATATTGGCCTTTTTGTGCTTAGAATCAATATGCTGATGGTTTAACTTAAATTAATATTTGCCTGATAAATATCATGGTTATTAAACACTGGTGAGAGGTACATTGCTGCATTTGTAGTGGTATCGTAGGACTATTACTGATATTACATAGAAGAGTTGTTTTTAATAATAAAGAGTTGTTTTAATAATAATAAACAATTTGAAAACACAACAATGTTAATTAATCGATTATTCTAAAATGGCAAAAATAACTGATTTGCCATGGCCTTTTATGCCTTATTGTTTTATTACAAGGGCTTTAAATGTGAGAAATTTAGGTTCTGTTTTAAGTCTTGTTTTAAACTGGTTTTACATAATACAAAGCTTTTGCTGCATGTACATCAGACTTATTTGCTATTATTTTGATTACCTATATTATAGTTATATTTAGACCACTTAGTGATTTCTATAAGGATGTGAAGAGACTTTCAAACAGCATAACAAAAGTTTTCTCGTGTTTCCATAATTATACTGTGTGGTATAATTTCGGTCAGTCTAATGAAAGCTGAAAAACCATTATTAAACATGCCATCATAACCTTTCATGCTTCCACACATTTTCCAAACTTTAACTGTTTAACAGATAAGCCATTTATACCACTTAATGTAGTTAACACCTTATTATGGGTACGTCATCATAAAATCAAGAGTTGGCATTCAATGCAGAAATTGATTTTTCTGAGTTACTTAACTGTGGCTGAAATATATTGTGTCATTGATACAGAACCTTGCTGTTCTTTTCTGGTGAGGGGGAGCTGTTAAAACACTAGTGAGCTGTAGTCTCTGGTCCTCACCTTTTAGCTAACTGACAGGTCTTTAATTGTCTCTGCCATATGCAGCTGTCCGTACCTGCAGGCTGGACCAGTTCAAGTGTGATGACGGCAGCTGTATCCATGGCAGCCGGCAGTGCAATGGCTTCCGAGATTGTGGAGATGGAACAGATGAAGTGAACTGCAAAAACTGTGAGTTTGTTGAACCGGAAACCATTTTATCTGAATGTTCTACCTGGAGCTTTTTAAGCTGTTTGTTATCCTGTTGAGGAAAGTGCACAGGAATACAGAAGAGTTGGGCCGGATACAGACCTATGGCATGTTTCATAAGTTGCATGTTTAATAAGTTGCATGCAGAAAGGGGAAATTAAATGTAAGATTATTCTCAAAGGAAATTGGGTGTTTTTCAAATTGAGGAATGTATGTAGCAAATAATTCCACTGCTACAGTGGCTGTCGACTGATTTGGCTTTAGTCTCCAGATTTTACACTGAACATCAGTTGGCAATAAGCAGCACACAATAAAACCCATAAATGTAAAATTATGGACCAAATACTGTATTAGTATATTCTATATTACTAGTGACAGATGGTTTTGCACCATATTACTATATAGTTTTGTTTCACAGGAAAAGTTTGACTATTTCAAGTTTATTGATATAGCACAATGTTGCATTGTGCTATATCAGTAAACAATGTATTTTGACAATGTTGCATCGTTGCAGAGCAGTTTTCATATAATGAAAAGAAAACGGAAAAATTATGAAATATATAGAATACATGGTATTAGAATACATGGTACTATTGCCAATGTTAAATTATTGCAAAAGTTATAATAAAAGTAATGGAAAGCATTTCCACCTTTTAAATTGATAAAGCTTTTTGTTTTTGCGGTCAAACTATGTTCAGTGGTATAGTTTAGCTTTTGCATGCTGTTTGTAACCCTATCAGCACAGGCCTATTTTAAGACCTGTCATTTGGGGACCAATGATCTACAATATCACTTTACACTGACTAGTTTTTTTACTTGTTTGATTTATGGACAGAAGCTGATGTTCTCATTGTCTGTTTGCTCAGTAACTCAGTGTAATGGCCCTGACACGTTCAAGTGTCGCAGTGGAGAATGCATTGAGATGAGTCAAGTGTGTAATAAGATCCGTGACTGCCCAGACTGGAGCGATGAACCCATCAAAGAGTGCGGTAAGATAGATGATGTACTGTTATTGTCATTACATTACTGACATCACTAGATCAGGTTTCCCAAACACTCCCAAACCATTTTCAGTTGTTCTACATATACATGTTAAAGGGATGGTTCAACCAAATGTTTACTGTTAATTTACTCACCCTTAGGCCATCTGAGGTATAGGTCTTTTTTTCAGTGGAACAATAAAGGTTTTTAGCTGAAACCACCATCCTTTCTCATTCATTAAATGCAAGTCTGCAGTGTGCTGTTTTTTTTTTAAGATTCAAAAAAGTGGAAAGAGGGAAATGATCAGTCTGTGCAAGTAACTGAACATTATTTACAACATTATAACCTTTAATCCACAGTCTTAGGTACACAGTTCTGAGTGCATCGAAAATATGAGCTTCCTGTCCCTTGAAAAGGGAGCCACAGCTTTATAAACTTTATATAATATATAACACATAACTTCACAACTCGTGTTGTATATTCCAGGGGTCTAAACAAACTAATATATAATATATTAATTGATGAAATCTTGACCCAATGTTTGGTCAATGTTCAATGTTTGTTTGGTTTATTAGGAATATATCAATTTATATTACATGTGAATTAAATTTACAATCGGCCATTTGTGCATATATTTCTAAACACAACTCTCAACTCATTTTACAACATACATTTTTCAATTATGCATTGTTTTTGTCAGTTACAGTATGTTCCAAACAGATTCCAGACAGGTCAAAAGCCAACATTTACCCTTGCAGATGGGATACTATGAAATTTCCTTTAGTTACCTTCCAAAATAGTCAGTTAGACTGACCTTCCTCTTCTCTCCTCTTCCCACCATTTTCTAGATGACAAAGAGCACAGAGATAGACTTGTATTATGCATCATTAAACTAACATGGGTCACATAATCTAGCTAGCCAAGTTTTCTTACTTGGTATCGGACATAAGATAACACATCACAAATATTTGCTTTTTGAAAAGCATTTGCAGACCTGCTAGTGTTAGGATAACCTTGTAATGTTTACATAATTCCAAAAGATCTGAGTAATTTATTTTAATTTTTTGTTGGATTGACAGTAAATGATGGTAGCAGATGCACAAATCCTACTTTCAGCCTTCTGATTTTATCCCAAATGTTGCATTTATTTAACACATAACAGACTATGTTTTATGCAAATACTCACCATGATGGCCATGGTGAGTATTTTTGTGTGTATTTGACCATTTAATGCTATAACGTCAAAAGAAAAATCAATAGGGCACCCTGGCAGGACAGACTTTCTGTCTGTGACTTGTTAACTCCCTTAAACTTCAAGCAGGCACCATCTTTGATGTTCTGATTCACGCATGCTTCTTTATCAAGCTAAAATGTTAAAAACTTTAACAGTCCTGTGCTGCTTGGATATATTCTGTGATATACGAAACCGTGATGACGCAAAGTCATCATAGATCACGTTAATTTAAATAACAATGGCAGAAGAGAGTGTAATTCCCAGTAGTGGTGGCCACACTTAAAACAAATTTAAATACTTTTATTACCTGACTGTTGCAGCGTGATACCATCATCAGTCATCAATCGATGAACACTATGCTGAGGAGTCTGTCCTCGCTGCAACCTGCGGATGTTCGATAACAGAGTCACCGGCGAACGACGGAATTCAATTCATTTTGCTTCATACGACTGAAATGTATTATCAGGAGCCGTGAGGATTTTGTTTTGCCTGTATTTGCGTTTTTGACTTGCCTTGAATGCAGGACAGTGGTTTCAGCTAAAGCTCCTTATTGTTCCACAGAAGAAAATTGTTACCTACACCTTATAGAATATGGTCTGGGGCAGAGAGAGGGAGTTGAAGATGAAGCAGTGTATCAGGAAAACAAAGTATACTTGAGCCTTGAGACAAGGCTGGAGGGGGAGGATCTGTTAAACAGTTAGTTTACATTGCAGTGCTGGTTTGTTGGAAAGGATTGTTGAGCAGTCTGGCAGTCTGCATGAATAAATTGTTTCAAGCTGGATGTTTTGACCCATATGCTGCTTGAATGTTTCCAGATGTTAGGAAACATATTTATTGCAAAACCTATCCAAAGTAGAGCTTGCACTGCTTAGTTGTACTAGTTTACAATGTTAGTCACCATATGCAGTGCAGCATTAACTGTCTGACAGCCTGCTGAGATGGTGCAAGTGAGGAACAAATGTGTGCAAACATAATTGCACAACTACTGCTGCTGCTTTAGTGAGCAGTGATAAAACATCAGACCAAAAGCGAGCCCGCTTTCTTATCGTTTCTTTCACCCTCTGACACTTATTTGTATTGAATATTTTATTTGTATGTGAACATGTAATGATCTTGAATTAAAATATTACAAACACACTGGGGTCTATTTTCTGAAGAGGAAATTTTCTCCTAGTCTCTGTGACCCCTAGTAAGGTTGCATCAGACAGCTATGAAGTCGCACAAGCAATAAAGTGAATGTGACACAATGAAGTCATTATTGAGTGACATCCCTGTGTTTTTAAACCTGACCCAAGGACGTTGTTCATTATGTTGAGTATCTCGCAGTATTGATCCCTGTAAGATGTGGCATGTTGTATCTGCGCATCTTCTGTGACTGTGCCGTATTGGTATTCCAAATGCGTAACACTGCTTTTCGACATTTGTTTTAGATATGAACGAATGCCTGATCAACAATGGAGGCTGCTCGCACATCTGCAGTGACATGACGATCGGCTATGAGTGTGACTGTCCGCCGGGACTCCAGCTCATCGATCGCAAGACTTGCGGTGGTATAAAAAGCTGCACATCCTGTTCAAACAGACAAAAATAAAATGACTATAGCATTAATTCTCAGGGGTGCTGAAAATACAGTTTTAATGTATTTCTTGTGGATTTCCTCTGCAGATGTCAATGAGTGTCTCAACCCTGGTATATGTAGTCAAATCTGTATAAATCTTAAAGGAGGCTACAAGTGTGAGTGTCACAATGGCTACCAGATGGATCCTACCACTGGAGTGTGCAAGGCTGTAGGTAAGAGCCTCTATATCTAACCTTCGGTTCTATAGCTTGATCCATGAGATTTAAATTGCATTTAAATATTGACTTTTCTGTTTAGACAAGTTAGATGCAATTGAAATTTTGTACCACATTTGTGTTGTGCCACAGTTTCCACATGTATGTATGTATGTAACCTTTTTAGGTTATTGTCTCTAAAATGATCATTTATAAAACCTTTGCCTTGTCGCACTGTTTTTTTGTTTCTTTAGAAAAAGCCATTATTAGTTTGCTATATTCTTTACCACAGTAATGCTGTCAACAAATAGGAAATGCTACATTTTTATGCATTTGTCTTCTTGCTGTATTGGAAAATGTAGAAGATACAAATAAAAAAAATCTGTAGCTCTATAGCTATCTTTAAAAGTTAATACAATCAGCTAATTCAAATTAGTAATGCTGTGAGGGGAGGCTTTATACAATGGCAATTCTAGCGTTGCGCTAAAACTGTTCAATTTAAAGAAATTACAGGTTAAAGATTAATTAGCACTGTAGGTGGCCTTTGTGAATGTCTTTATGGTTGTTTTGCATTCTCAGGTAAAGAGCCCTGTCTTATTTTCACCAATCGACGAGACATTCGTAAACTAGGCCTTGAGCGGCGTGAATACACTCAGATTGTGGAGCAGCTGCGGAACACTGTAGCTCTGGATGCCGACTTCACTCAGCAGAGGATGTTCTGGGCTGATCTGGGACAGAAAGCAATTTTCAGGTAACAATAGAAATGCTTTTGTTTTTAGTCATGCCTTTAGACAGTTTTATGAAAGACTTTTAATGCATCTGTGCATAAATGTCAGTGATGTCCATCTCAACTTCTTGAATGATCTACAATCCCATATTTGCCTGGTGACTTAAAGCTTTTTTCCACAGTACAGTTTTGGATAAGCAGGAAGATGAGACGGGACATACCAAGGTGATTGACAATGTTCAAATGCCTGTTGGCATAGCAGTGGACTGGATTTACAAAAACATCTATTGGTCAGACCTGGGCAGTAAGAGCATAACTGTGGCCAACTTCAACGGGACCAAGAGGAAGGTGCTGTTTGACAGAGGTCTGAAGGAACCAGCCTCCATTGCTGTAGATCCTCTATCAGGGTAATTCAATAAGAATAGGCATAAGAAAATTCTAGTGCCTATTATTTTTGCAGTTTTTTTTAAAGCTTTGTTCAATTCAAAATTTTATATATTGAGTTGAGCTGATGAGCAGAACTATATTCTGGTTCTTCAAAAGGTTTCTGTATTGGTCAGACTGGGGTGAACCAGCAAAGATCGAGAAGTCTGGAATGAATGGAGTTGACAGACAGGTTCTGGTTGAGATGGACATTCAGTGGCCCAATGGAATCACTCTTGGTGCGTGAGGCTTGGTGTACGATTTTTCTGAGTATATGTGGGTATTCTGAATAAAGGGTTATTCAGTTTTTTTTATAGTTATGCTTATATAGGGTTGGTTTGTTAAAAAACAATCCTAAACATTTACCTTCAAGTTTAAAAATGTACAGGTAACGTATCTCAAAGAATTTGTACTATGGAATAAGTTACGTTTATTGCTTGCTTGGGTAGAGATGTACGTTGAGTGTTTGCAACTATACATTTTTGTCCTGGTGGATAACAGAAGTGAAAATCCAAAGATATAGCTTCTAAAATGCAAGTCTAAGGGCCAGAGAATCACAGAGACTCAGTAGCTTTTGACTTTGGCCAGGAAATGGACCAGATTACACTAGCAACTCAATAGCAATATGATAAATACCACTGTTTTTTTTTTTTGTAAAACCCGATAAAAACCTATTGGCCTCCTCAACTGTAACTCCTGTTTTAATAGATTTGATCAAAGGTAGACTCTATTGGGTGGACTCTAAGCTGCACATGCTCTGTAGTGTTGACCTGAATGGAGACAACCGCCGGAAAGTGCTGCAGTCCCCAGAGTACCTTGCTCACCCATTGGCTCTAAGTGTTTTTGAGGTACAGACACCCTGACTAGATCAGTCATAGCTGAGAGCTACTAAAATGCATTGTGTGTATCACATTATGCTAAATTCACTCACTCACTCACTCACTCATTCACCTTTACATGTATTCATCAAAGCATATTATAGGTAATGTTTTTAATTTTCTCATTTACACTGTTTTTACCACATTCTAGGATCGAGTGTTCTGGACAGATGGTGAAAATGAGGCCATCTATGGTGCAAACAAGTTCACCGGATCTGATGTAACTATGCTGGCCAGCAACCTCAATGAGCCTCAGGACATTATCGTGTACCATGAGCTCATTCAGCTGCCGGGTGGGTCTTGCATATTTCTAGAATGCTTGAAACGAACATTGAATGATTAAGTGAAACTGAGGTAATTGACTCGTTGTAGTCTTGAGTGTTTTGCATCATTAGCAGTGACTCGCAGGTTACTATCTTGTCTGCTTTGATTGCTAATATCTCCACCACATGTATGATCAAAAGGTTTGTGGATCTTTGTGTTCTCAATACAGGGACAAACTGGTGTAATGAGAAGGTGGAGAACGGAGGCTGTTCATTCATGTGTCTGCCAGCTCCACAGATTAACAAACACTCCCCTAAATACACCTGTGTGTGTCCACAAGGTCAGACACTTGCCTCGGATGGACTGCGCTGCAGACCAGGTAAATAACTGTCGCCTTGCTCAGCATAACACTGGTTGTTACAAGTTTTCCCCCATTATGCATTTTTCGTTTTCAGTTTTTTCTTGTTCATTTTCTTCAGCCTGAAATCTGTTCTTATGCCATTACTGCTGTGCCTGTTGGTGTTTAATTGTTTAAATCAATCAAGTTGACCATTTTTAGTAACAAACCATTTCATTGTTTAAATTATTGAAAAAAATTGATTGATTAAAATACTCTTGAGCTGTTCAGAGAGAAGAGAAATGCATTAGAAGGTCTGAAATGTAAAGTAAACTTGTTAAACACTGAAGTGAAACTGAGTTGTGAAATTACGAGTATGTGCAGAGTGTGTCCATCTCTGGCTCAGTGCCAGCCGCAGCACAAGCGCAGCTCCAGTCAGACCTGTGTGATCAAAACTCTTATGTTTGCATGTAGAAGGCATAAAGACTTGCCAAGTCATAGTACTTAAATGCAAGTTGTTACAAGTCATCAGATTTTTGACTCAAGTCTGAGTCAAGTCCAAGTCATCCGGCTCAAGCCCACGACAGCCAGTCTCAAAAGGTCTCCTGTCTGCCAAATAGCATTTTCATCTGAAGCCTCAGAATGTTTGTCTTAAGGTGGTCATTATAACATTGTTAATCATGAGATGGCATCAAAATTGTCATTTCATGGACTTTTTGTTTGTCACCAATGTTTAGAAATGCTAAACCTAAAATCAATGCTAGTGAAGAGCAATTTACATCCAGGAGTCCAAAGCATGACGAACTGGCTAGGGGACTGTTGTTGTGCTCTTTTATGACAGAGGCTTCTGCTACTCTAACTTCTGCTGCCCCTCAAGATGGAGGCAGGGTTACCCCTCACCCCAGTCACTCTCAAGGTAAAGCTGTGATGATGTTAACTGCATGTGCATGGAGGTCCATGCCATTTGATTTGCATCTTCCACTATAATAGATTGCTACATGATTAAAGTCTGTAGAAATGGCACAACATGATTTTCAAAGATTTCCAAGCTGTCGTGGTAGGATATTGGGTGTGAGAAGACTAACGTTTAGGAAAGTTCAGATGGTTTATAATTACCTGGAGACAGCTATTTGTTGGCATTCCCATTAATCTGGATAGTGCACAGCTTCCGGAAGTACATGACATGCATACTGCATGCATCTTTGCTTAGTTCTGGACTCAGCTGTTTGTGTCTGAATCATAAATGCTGTGTTAGCAATACTCTGGAGCTGCAGAACAATGCTGTTTTCTTGCAATGCTGACAGCAACACAAAGCATGCAGCCCTAATCCTTCTCTAGTGACTATACTTAGCTGTTCTATTAAAGGCACTAATATCCATCTTTCCATGCATATCTTTATATATCAGAACTTTATTTTATTATTGATGTTGTTTGCAAAGAATAATTTAGAAATGAAATACACTACACTACTTGAGCTATCTCTGATTGGTTACCAGCAGAATAGTGCAGTTACTGCATCAACTTGGCAGGAGCTACACGATCATGCTTACCAGCCAAACCTTGTTTAAGTCTAATGCTAGTCCCACCTAACAGAGTCTCAGGTCGAAGCAGTATTGATTCATGATTCATCACCTGATTTGATTTTTTTTCACTGGTTGCTGCTGCTTTTTGCTGCATTGTATGTAGACCTACAGATTTGCCTTTGAAATCTAACATTTCAGTCAGTCAACATATTTGTATCATGCATTTGATGAAATTCAAAGGAGAATGGAGAATAAATTGTTGGGGCTTTTGATACTAAGACAGTCATTTTGTTTTAAAGTGTCTGCAGAACCAAAGGTTGCCTCTAAACCAGTTCGTTCTGGTAAGGCTATTCCCTCTGCTAACCAGCTAACATCTACTTATACATCTTAATGTGGTAAAGTAAGACTGCTAAACCTCTGCATTTAGAATAGAAGTGGTTTCATTTTAAATAACAGGACTAGCAATAATGGCTGTCTGTCAGAACCTAGTTGGGTTTTCCTTCTTTTTGGTTTACTTCATCCTGTTGCTGTTTTTGTCCGCTTGCGTCCTCATGATTGTATTCAAAGTTCATTTACACTGTTACTTTAATATTTCTTTGCTGAGCTCTTGTTTTGGTGGTTAATGTTTCTGAATCTCATCGGTCTGTAACCATCAGAAGGAAATATCAGTACATCTATACATGAAGTCAATTCATCAGCCAAAGGGTCTGCTGCTGCCTGGGCCTTTCTGCCTGTGTGTAAGTACATCATTTCTGTCGCTAATATTAAATTTGTTAGATTAGTTGTGATTTATAGATGAGCTTTATAATCCTGAAATCAATTCTTATACTTCTGAACAATAAGGATCCTATAAAGTCAGTCTATCATTTTTGAAACAAGATTACGACAGAAAGTTAATTGTCCCCAAATGTGACAATTCGAGATTCGACAATCTCCCTCCACTGCAACTGAATAACAAGTACCAAATCATAGCTCAAGGCTATATTTTATTTTATCGTATTTTATGTCTTGCTCAAACTTCCTTTTTCAAAATGGGAAAGAAAACTATTATTGTCAGGGCCTTTCATGGGGACTTCTACAAACATTTTCCCCTATTCCTAAATGTATAGTTACTGAATTCGCTGCTCTGTGCCCACAGTGTTGCTGGCCATGGCTGCTGCAGGTGGTTACTTGATGTGGCGGAACTGGCAGATCAAAAACAAGAAGAGCATGAACTTTGATAACCCAGTATACCTGAAGACCACAGAAGAAGACCTCAATATTGATATCAGTAGACACTCTGCCTCTGTTGGCCATACATACCCTGCTGTGAGTTATAATTTATTTATTGTCTGTGGTAAATAAATCAATATATTTCCATATTGTGGCAATGATGTAAGTGCCACATCTAAATCAATGGAAAATGGGAACGGTGATTACTTCTATAGCTATGGAAAGTCTCTGAAAAAATATGCTCCTTTGTAATGTTTTTATATTTCATGCCAGAAGAGTATTTGCATGTTTTCTTAATTTTAAAAAGCTTGGCAGACCAGACAGTCTTTTCTTTTTAAAATGTTGCTGTATTTCTTTGCTTGCAGATTTCAGTGGTAAACACAGAAGATGACTTGTCATAACAGAGCAATGCTCCACTTTATTTGCCACTGCACCAATGACAACTGCTGCCGATTCTGCAGCCTCACAACCAGATGCCTTCTGATGTGCATTTCTAAGTTTATTTTTCTTCTCAAAGAAAAAGTGATTTGTGGTACGAGAGAGGATGTTCTGCTCAAGTGTGCTTCTAATGTGTCATGGATCTGGGGGCATGGCTTTTTACCTCCACATACAGCATAAAATTGTCCCAAAATTATTTGACAGCCTTAATTCCTACTTAGAAAGAGGTTGGTTGCATAGCTGGAAAACTGGAATCCAAGTCTATATAGTCACGTGTTTGTCTGGAATATTTAAATGAAATGCATATTTTAGACAGTCATGTCTTTAAGATGTACGTTTCTTTTCATTTTCTTAATGAACGTCATTTCCCAGAAATACATTCTTGTGAAGCTTGTGTCTTTCTGGGTTAAAAAGCTCTATAGGGTAAAGTGCTGTTACACCATTTGTAAAACACTGTATATATCTCTCTTGAAAACATAATCAGGACTCCTCAAGCACTTTGGTCAAATGTTCCTCTGTAAATAAGATTGTATACATTTGACTGAGACAATTTTGCTATGGTTGGGCATTGTACCAGGGTAGAAGATAATGTATTTAAAAAAACAAGTTTGTTAAAACTATTTTGTATGTTTGTGTGCTGTTCCTGTGACTTTTTATAGCAGTGTACAGGGGAACGAAATGTTCTGTATTGTGAAAAGGAAACATTTGCAAACACTAAATAAAATGGTTTAAATTAAATTACTGTCAGAAATCCATGTTGCAATGTTCATACTTGTGAGTTTACAACTCATAAATGTGATTGCTGTCTAAAATGATGGATTAAAAAAATCAGTGGAAGCAAATTGGTGTCGATAAACTACTTGCCTTTGGCAGTGGAAAATAACAAATATACTGTATGGTATAAAGCTATTTTGCATCGAATATTGTGCTAAAAAGAAACCACTGAGAAGAACTGACAAAGACGGAATGAAATTACATTGCCCAAGATGTCCATTTTATCTAAAATCCTAAGCAGGATTTTCTCATGACTGTTCATGTCAAAGCACAAACTACACTGCCTGACCGTACCTCCAATTGAACTGTCACCTTTGATTTATAGTTCAGTTAGCTTGGGCTCATGTTGGGGATCATGTTGTCTTTCATGTGGACATTTGACACATCTTTATACCCTGATATAATTTTGCTCATGAAACATTAACTTACCATTATATCACTAGATGATTTACAGATTTTATATAGGGAATGCCTATATAAAAGGATGTATATTGTGAGTCATTTTTATCAGTGTCCAATTTGAGTCCTACTGAATGGCTGCTCATTTTTTTAATGCATTTTTAGAATTATCTGTGGAACACGAGACATGGTTAGGATGCAGTTCAGCATCCATCCCTTTGCAAAATAGTTGTCAACAATAAAGATTATATTGTTGCATTTTCACGTTGCATGTTATGATATTCTCTTAAGGATTTGGATGTATGGCAAATGAAAGACATCACGTTGGGGAGAGAGTCTGGAAGAGGATAATGGCGTTTAAACCTTTAAGCACTCAAATCCCCTCTGTCAGCAACATTAGTCGCTGATGCTTCCTGCAGTTGCTCAGGGGTCTGACTCACAGGTATTACAGGCATGTGCTACTTCTACACCCTCATTAACCAGTGCACCTGCCTGTCCGAGAGAGTACATTGATACCATGATAAAGCTTAAGGGCCGAAGGCAAAGCCTGTTTCCCAACTACAAGCTTGGAATCACAGTCCCTGCTCCCAAGGATCCTGAAGACTCTGAGCTTCCTTTTGGCCAACACACCTGGGTAAAACCTTGGAATTCCATGCAGGAACTGAGTGGGGATATTTATGACCTCTATGCAGAGTATGAAGATGAGGAGGAGGATAAACTGTTGCCCAGCTTTAGTAAGCTCTTTTCTCCAACTAAAAATTACATGCTCAATATCAATGTGGGAGGCAAGGTCTATCAGATCTCCTACAGGGTAGCGGCAAAATATCCCAAGACAAGAATTGGTCGCCTTGCAACGTATACTGACCACAGCAGGAAACTTGACCTCTGTGATGATTACACTGTGCAGAACAATGAGTTTTTCTTTGACCGAGACCCAGACATCTTCCACAACATCTTTAACTTCTATAGAACTGGAGTTGTCTGGATTAAAGACGAATTGTGTCCACGCAACTTCTTGGAAGAGATTAACTACTGGGGGGTTCGCATCAAAAACACCCATCGCTGTTGCAGAATATCGTTTGAGGAACGTCAAGATGAACTCAACGAACAGCTGAAGGTGCAAAGGGAACTGCAAGCAGAGGTAGAAACTGAGGAACATGAGGACCGGTTCCAAGATATGGCTTTTGGTCACACACGTTTCCTCATTTGGAATATGATGGAAAAGCCCTTTTCATCAATTATAGCCAAGCTCATGGCAGTAGCATCCAGTTTCTTTGTGCTGGTATCACTTGTGGCTATGACTCTCAATACAGTTGAGGAAATGCAGTATACAACTACAACGGGCCAGCTAAGTGGTAAGACCTACTGTGAGTATGTAGAGACTTTCTGCATTGCGTTTTTTACCATGGAGTATCTGCTTCGACTCGTGTCCACACCTGATCTTAACCACTTTGGAAGGAGCATGCTAAATGCTGTGGATCTGATCGCAATTCTTCCATTATATCTTCAGATGATCCTGGAGTGTTTCGAGAATGAAGACCATGGGAAACATGGTAGTGATATTGAGACTGTTGGGCGGGTGGGTAAACTGGGACAGGTTCTGCGCATCATGCGTCTCATGCGGATCTTTCGTATCCTGAAACTAGCGCGGCACTCTACTGGACTTCGAGCCTTTGGCTTTACACTCCGGCAATGCTATCAACAAGTGGGATGCCTTTTCCTTTTCATTGCTATGGGAATTTTCACCTTCTCTGCCATGGTGTATACTGTAGAGCATGATGTGCATCAAACAAACTTTACCAGCATTCCACATGCATGGTGGTGGGCAGCTGTAAGTGTTTTTCCCTATTTGGTAGAACATCAGCACATAAAAAAATCAGCACAGACATTAAAGCTGAGATCAACTTTACCTATAATACTATTAAATGCATTCTCTCAACTGTCAAGTCCACACACAAGAGTACCTGCTCATCAACATGAAACATTGACCTTTCTTTGTATATTCATTTACTGCTCTTTTAGCTGCATTTGGGTCATGATAATTTGATTAATTTGAACCCTTCAAATGTTTTTTATATATTTATTTGTACATGCAATAAAGTATTGCTCATGCATTTATTCCACAGGTGAGCATCTCCACTGTGGGCTATGGGGACATGTTTCCAGAGACTCATCTAGGCAGGATTTTTGCATTTGCCTGCATCTCATTTGGCATTATTCTCAATGGGATGCCAATCTCCATCCTATTCAACAAATTCTCAGACTACTATACAAAGCTGAAAGCTTATGAATACACCTCCTCCATAAAGAATAGAGGAAAAGTAAGGTTTGTAAAAAGAGCAGCCAAGACGTTTGCAGAACGCTTCTAGAATGGTATGCGTTACCATATTTAGCCACACAACTTCAATATGCTTTTAAAGTGCTTTCGGATGTATGTTTAATCTGTAACAAAAATCTGCTGCAAAGCATTTTTGAGTGAACTAATTTTTAAAAACTATTTTTAGTCTGTAAGTACTTCTAACCAAATGTTTGTTCAGTTTAATAGGATGTGCGAATTACCAGTGCAGCTTTGAGAAATGAGTAGACACTGCATCTAAGCTTTGCATCTAATTGCTTTGTTTACTCTATCTTATATTCAGATATTGCTCCCAGATTCTTGTATGCCCCTCATACAAGCACTAACAAATATATGTTGTTCTTTGAATACCAATTTAATTTTTCAAGATCAGCGTGTTAAAACTGCAATAACAGTCACTGTGTTGATGTTCACTGTACATATAATACAGCATAACTTTAACCAATGCTCACATAACTGGAACTAATCTGGGACAGACAAAACAGGATTCAGTTCAAGGTTTAACAATAAGCCAAGCACACACTCAGCTTCTTAGTATTTCCATCCTTACGTGTTTCAGGAAAAGCTGGTATATAATTTATATATATCAGATGCTTTCCTCTGGATGCAATGAAATCTGTAAAATATTGCAAGCACTGTTAATCCTTGTTGATCACTCAAAGGCTGGAGCCTCTGACAGATAGGAGAGCAACTAAATTAATTTCAAGCATGCATGCCTCCACTTCCTAAGGCAAACCTTTTTTCTGACGCTGAACATCAACACTCTTTTTTTTCCCCTTTGAATTTGGACCAAACCTGATTTCTGTTCTTGTGTTTAAATGTAGTTACAGCAGAAAAATGAGACACATTGCAAAAATGTTGTATTCAAAAATACAGTCATTGTTCACTGAAATAGGACTCCTTTTTGATTAACATTTTCTTAATCTTTTTTCTTAATCTTTTAAATGCTCTCTGCAATTAACACATTAACACAGTTTTGTTATTAGAAAATAGCATCCCTGTGCAATTATTAAGTTTGCTAGTTTGTGTGTACTGTTCAGCAGTTTGCCTGCTTAATTTTCTTCATGCAAAACAATTTTGATTTTGAAGATGACCGTCATGAGATTCACCCAGCACTGTGAAAAACCATCTCTCAAAATGAACAACAGACAGGCACAGGTATTCTTGTGTACTTGTATTTACATACATCTGCATATAAATTCACAATTAAAAATCCAGATAAAGAGAAACACTGGAGAACAGACATCTGAAAACTTGTTAAACATCTTAGACCAGTTTCTCAAGTAGGACCTCAACTCCTTTACAGTTCTTCATCTTCTGTAGTTCAGGAAGGATAGATTTTAGCACAGTTTTCACTTCTTCAGCAACACTTTCATGTGCACTTTGGAGGAGGCTGTGGAAACCCAACCAAAACCAAATGAGCAGACAAAACTCAAAAGCAATCAACCAACACAAAGAACGTTTAATAATTTGAATGTGATTTGATGTTAGACTGGTGGAAAACAAACAGCCCAGGCACCGCATACAGAGAAACAAAGCAGCAAGAGAAAGACTTTAAAGAGATTATGAGAAGTTGGGTACAATTACTAAGGAGGAGACGGAGAGTGAGCAGCACCCATTGTGGGGTGTCTGACTCAAAGGTTTGCCTACTTTAATGGCAGCTGGAAGCCACAGTTTAGCCCTTTATTAGCATAAAGACAACAGAACGGAATAATGAGGCAGGACTGTGGAAGATTTGCTTAACCCAAAGCTCACTTTAAGGAATTACTCTAGCTAATAAACATGATTTAAAACATGGCATGATGGAAAAGCATCAAATCTGTGGTGACAGAGGGCTTGGGGTGTCACTAGATAAGCTCCTTTGCAGTCTTTATGGCATTATAACATAAATGTACAGAGATTCTGTGAGTGTAATTAGCACACTTAGCCACACTGCTAATGAGAGAATGGCTGCTGTTTGCTTACAAAACATTTCAGCTAATTAGAGAGAACAAAAGTGAGACGATTTTTTATCTGTTATTATGTGGAGGTAATAAACTCACCAACAAAGAACTATGGCACCACGGTTTACTGAAGCCCATGTCTTGAGGTTCTCTAGCCCCACCTTCTCCAGCAGAATTCTGGAAAAACGCTCTGTACACCAAAATAAGGCAGGATGTCTCAGTAAAACATTTAATTCATGGAAAACCACTCCGAGAGCAGCTTTTGAAAATTCACAGCAATGTTTCAGCAGTCAGTCCAAAGTATGTTGTTTTTTACCTTCTCTTTCTGCCCCCTTCATTTTGGCATCCTGTTCAATCAACCATTTCAACACCAGGTGACCAGCAGGATGTTCTGCCATATGCAACTGTGATACGTGAGAAAAACATTTAAACTATTAAGCAAGAAAACTATTTAAAAAAAATCAGGGGGCCTTTATGAAAGTTACAATATTATGTTAAGAAACAGCTAGATGAAGCCCTGTTTAAAATAAAATTCACTACAATGGAAATTGTTAAAACTAATGAATGTTTGACAAGAATACATCAAGTACGGTTACATTCAATTATTAATTTCACATTAAAACTAATGAACAAAAAAGCAGGTTCTTTTCAAGGCGTTACATATTAATGCTGGCTGTGATTAAGGCTATGATGGGTAGATGAATTACCTGGCCATCTTCTCCACCTGGTATGAGAGGCTCAGCTGCCAGGGCCGCCACAGCCTCCATAGCAGGCCTGAGGTCTCCGACTGCAGCCCCCAAAATGTCACTCACTGCCACACTGCTCGCTTTATCCATAACCATAGACTGAGTGTTCTCACACAGATATTTCAGCAGAGGAGGTGAAATGGCTTCCAACAGCTCCCTCCTCCTGATCGCTATATCCTTCTTACTGTAAGAGGAAAAATGCAATGCTTAAAAACCTTTTCTTCAATCAAGGCACACACAATCCAAAGGTCGCTGTGTCAGGTAGACACTGACAGAAGGACATACCTGTGTGCATTGCCATCACCCTTCTCAAGCACCTGAATGATCTCAGGTAAGAGGTGGGCAGGATCTCTTGGGCTCAGCAGGTAAAGCAGCACTTTTTTACCATGTTTATTGTTGATTATTTCAGACAAGGTGTTAATTATTTCCTGAAAGCAAATTAAAAGAGAAAAACAAAACAAATACATATAGATCATTTACGCTGCAAACATCAAAGGAATAAAGGTCACTGAATATGATGCTGAAAAGTACTTACAGAGATAATAATTTGTTTAACCAGCTTGGTGTCATCAATGCAATCAAATGCTGCTAGTAGAACCAGATGAGCATATTCACCCTTGTAACACATGACATTCATTTGTTTTACTTCAGCAAATAAAATTGTGTTAAAATAAAATCTTTTTCCACTAGTTGGTTGAATGTCACAAAAGCCTGTTATAAAAATATTAGGGTCATATTCACTTATGTGAAAAAATTGTAATAAGCTTCCCCATTTCTCATTATAGTATTCCAAAAAAATAATTGTACAATTCAATACAAATTGTATACAATCAAGTTGATCTATTTATACATCAATAATAATCAATAATGACAGGTAATATTCATTGTTCTACTTTAATATATGCTGATTTAATTAAAAACTTGCTATAAAAAGAACTTGATACAAAACATTTTTTTTTACATTGACCTGGACAAAGTTTTCATGAGACCCGTTTATAGAATGTATTTATATTTGAAGCTGTTTACCATCGCAAACTTTGCAATGTACGTTTTCATAGTTTTCACTATAACTTTGCGGTCCTGAGAAAGAACAAGCATAAACAGAAACACGTTAGACTAAAATGACAAAGCAACGATGAACTAATGTGCAATATCTTAAAGTCTACAGACCTTGGGTGTGCCGTGCCACAAGCAGTGCATAGTTACTCTGGCTCCATCATGTGTGTGTGCCATATACACCACTGCCTCTCTGATGGACTCTATCATCTCCTGTGATGACCGACACACAACAGAAATCAGTAAAGAAACCAGATCACAATAAGCTTTGTTATTGCTGGTCATGACACATACTGTTCTCTGTTTGGCTGGTGCGTGCTCAAAGAAGTCCAAAAAAGCTTTGTGGACAAGTGAATGTTTAATTACAGCCTCCCTGTAAAGAGAAAGTATGAATTTACACTGCACATAAAACTAAACACTTATAGCATGATCACATGAGCAACTTTGTACTTCTGTGCCATTGGTGTGAGGATCTGTTTCATTTCTTCCATAATGCTCTCCAGTTTCTCTGGACTATTCTCCAAAACTTTCTCTAATGTAGGACAAACTGCAGACTGAAAGGTAAAACAGAAACAATTAGTACAATCAGTTGTCACGATACCAGAAAAGGAACTTCTGGAAGATAAGACATGGTTTGTGTGCAAACTGCCTATACAAGAATAAAAAACGTGGATCTTTGTAGTGCCTGACAGTCCATCCCTCCAGAAACAAAGCCTCTACCTTGCAGACTTGGAATGTGTTGCCGTAGAGCTCCTCAGTGAGCATGAGTCTCTGTGACAATATAGCTTTGTCGTTGTAAGCGTACTCCACCACTGAAGATGCCTCGGAGTGTCTGAGCAGCTGTCTGACCTTCCCCTTAAAAGCCAACATCACTTCCCCTACCTGCTCCTTATTCCTACAGAAGAAAAGAGTGGACAGAAACAGAGCACCATCCTTAAAACAGTGTTGTTAAAGGGGGTCATGAAGCCATACTGAGTAGAAAATGAAAGTGACTTACCCATACATTAGAAACTTCTTCACAATGTTTCTGGCATATTTCGATTTACTCAACTCCACAAAGTGATCTACAGAGACAACGTGTGTGGAATGATGAGACACTTTTTACAGTCTGCTGGATTTTACTAAACAAAACACCAACCTTTGAGTTCCTCGAAGACCTCCTGCCTCTGCTTATCACTGCCAAACTGAATAAAACACTGCAGAACTCGTGTGGAATCATGAGCAAATGCAATCTAGCAAAGGAAAGACAAACACAAAAGTGTTTTTTGATGAAGAAACCTGTCATGTATATTTAAAATAAAAAGTTTTTATATAAAGCAATTCCGTTTTAAATGTTAAAATCTATGTTAAATCTAAACAGACTACAATAACGCTCATTCTAAACTTGATGTTTATCTTAAATGAGGTCCCTGATCAAGTCGATCTGATCTGACAGTTTGTGTAGCATATTACAGCATGAATTGTTTTGTGAATCCAACACAATATAAAGCGATCTGTGCAAAAGGCTGATGATGAAGAGACAGTTAAAAACTACTAGATCTTACTGCAAATCCTCCATGCAAAGTTTACTTGCGAAAAGGGCATTTACAGACAATTACAATTATACACAACAGTATTAAAAGCACATGTTGTTTTATTCAGAGAGATTGAAAATACTAATTAAAGGTTACGTAATGATTTTAGAAATTACAATGATGTTGGTGTTAAAAACATGCATTACAATTTTATTTGAAAACACATTCCTATAAAACAATAAAAAGAACCACAAAGGGTCTTGACGCACCGTTTTAATTTTGCCTCGCACAAGACTCTGTAGTTCTTTCATCAGTTTGGCCCTTTTCTCCTTATCACAGTCTTTCCTGTAGTTTCATGAAACAGTTACACAATTAGTAGGGCTGCCCCCAAATAAAGATTTACCAAGTCATGGTGATTTACTGGTAGTCATTCATTTCAGCCATTAACTAAATAGTTGCACGTTTATGATATTAATTTAATTATGTTCTGGTCTCCTCTACATTTCTGTACATAGTACACTTTAAGGTGTATGAGTCTTGCCATTTGGTCTTAATGGTATACAATGCCCGCTTGTAAATTTAGCTATGTAGACTTGTCTTGTAGGCTCGCAAGGCAAAATGTTCAATGCTCTCGTCCTTTTGTAAATCGCTTTGGATAAAAGCGTCTGCTAAATGACTAAATGTAAATGTAAAGGATTAAGCCAAATTAAGTGTTTTAGGACGAGATTGCATGCAGTCAGGTAAGCTCTGTGTCCCTTTCACAATGAAGCCAGCGCACCGGTCTTTGAGGAGATGCTAACACTGTTAAGTGCTGGTGCTTAGCAGATCTGGAAGGCTTAGCATAGCATCTTTTTTGGCCACTACATCCACACTTTGACAATCTTTGGATATGCTCCTAATAATAGCACAGCGGGCATGTAAAGTGGCTAACGTTAAGATACTACTTAAGTCTCAAATATTAAGTAATGGTTGACACAGATAAACTTTAAGTGTACATTTGCCTACAGAATTTGCCTGTCACCTTTTTGGTCATCTATTATCTTTTCAAAATGAACACTTTTGATACCCTTTGATTTCATATTACCAAGTGTCCATCACAGAATACGTGACTTCGCAGTCTTTCATTTTTTTCAGCAACTAATAGACTAATTAAAATTTGTCGGATTAAGCATTTTCTATTCAACTAACAATTAGTCGACTGTTGGGGGCAGTCCTAAGAATTACACAAACAAATACCATTGCCATCTTCCAGGTGATTCATTTTAAAACACTTACCGTCTCACTATCTCCCACACTTGTTTTGCTCTGCTCACAATCTGGTAGCTGTCTTTTTTGTCATTTTGTTGCCTATTCTGTTTCAACACTTTTTTTTTCTCCTTGAATTCATCCCATTTAGGTTTCTTCCCTTCTGGACCTGGATAAAACAAAATAGCTCTTGATTAATTAACAACAGAATATGACCACTTTATTGTAACCATTCTTAAATTAAAAAATGCTTTGGTATACATTTTTGTACCTTCCTGTTTGCTTTGACCATCGGGTTGTTTCCTCTTCCTTGGAAATTTTCCATCTGTGGGTTTTTTGTTAAACTGTGGTCTTCCACCCAGACCTGGTCTTTTAAAACTCTTCCCATTATCTGAGTTGTAAGGTTTGAATGACCGTTTGCCAGCTGGTTTTCCTCCAGGTTTGCCTGACGAAAATAAATCAAATCAGTGCATTTGGGGCATATTTCAGTAGGCAGATATAAGTTTAAGTCCCGTATATGGCCAAAAGTATGTAAGAAAATTCCAGATATATCTCAAATGTGGTGGCAAAAACAACACTTTTAAGCTGTATTTTAATATTTCAAATCTGTTCTCCCTTTTAACATTTGATTATTATTTACTATTTCATTATTTTACAGTGTACATTATGAGTACTTATAAATTTGCCCCCTGTGCAGAACTGAAGCAGATTTATAGTTATTGTTGGAAACGTGGGCTTATATTAGGGGGTTTCTGTCAAACACTCTTAGTAACTCCAAAATTTAAAAATGGGATTACATGAAAATCTGCTGTGACAGTAAAAAAAAAAAAAAATTTAGTTAAAAACGCTTCTGTATTGCTGTATTGATTTGTTATTATAAATGATAGCTATGTTTGTTCTGAATGAGAACGTATTCTTGAATTCAACTGAAGCATGCAACATAAATATACACCATGTTGTTTTTCTTTTATATACAGTAACACTATGAACTGTAAATTTCACAAAGTGAAAACACTGGTTATTAGCAGACATTTTTAAGTATAGTTACCTTTTGATTTAAATGTCGGCTTCTTTCCATCTCTGGGACTGAATGATTTCTTTCTTGGTTTAGCTTCCATATTAAACTGCAATAGGAATGGTTGGTAAACTCGGGTTACTATTGTTTATGTATGTTTCTAATGGCTGAAATGGATTAAAAAAACGTCAAGATCTTATGTTACTTTACCCACAACGTGTATTATGTATACTTTAATTAAGAATTGTAGTAAAGTTAAAGTAAAGGTCTAGTAAATATTAAAGACACATTTGTATATAAGAGCAGTTCCTGTCGTAAAATACATAACATTTAGTTATTTCTGAACAAAATGACAAAACACGTTTTAGTACTCACCCATGTGTGTTCAAAAATCACTGAACGACACCGGAAGTTCACCACAACTGTCGTAAAAAACGTGTATAGATCGCGCATTTGCGACAGTTGTTCGCCGAACCGAATTCTATCAAATTACAATTTAAAAGTCACGGGCAATGGGTTTCAAAATTATTTATTAAAACGTAAAATAACCACGTCGAGAAAATTACACCATAGGCGCAAAACATGCATTTTAGTAGCTCACGGTACAGTTATAATGGTTTTGGTAGGTTCTTTAAACTGTGGGCTAGTGTCTTTTAGGGCTTTTCTGGTCCGACACATTGAATTGTTTATATAATGCGTTTTAGTAAGACTAAAGTCAATATAATCAGTATAAATACAAATGAACTGAAATGTTGAAAATAGTTATTTATATACATGAACTATTTTGGTATTTTGCAAAAGGGCACTTGGAGATGCTAAAACGGACACTGCGCCCCATCAGTGTTCTCACAGAGGGATTGAAAATCTGGTACATTCTGACACTTACTGGAACCAAATAAAACATTCAGCAGCTTTCTGAGTAAACCACCTGAATCACAGACTTTTAAAGACAGGAATTCACATAAATGAATTTATAAATAATGAATGGATAAATAAATAAAACAAGCACCCTAATAACCAAGAAACAAAGTTACAGACTGCAGCTTTAACATCCTAGAGGAGAACTGGCCCTTCCAGTAGAGCCTGGTTCCCCCCAAAAAAATCTCAATTTATGCGTTACTGAGTTTTGGTTCCTTGCCACTATCTGTATGTGTTTCTATTATAAACCATGTTCAAAATCAGGTTTTTCATCATAATCTTAGTCTCGTTAATTGGTATAACTAACATGTCTTACGGAAAAACAACATTTTCAATAAAGCTGTAACGTATCTGTGTTGTGCTGTTATGTCTTTTATTTTGAAATTTAGCATTTGTTGTTGTGTGTTAATGGTAATTGTAGTTTCTTTGCGGTTCTCTTGTAGTTTCTTTGTGGTCCAGTTGCGTCTCGTTTCTCTGATTATTTTTGTGTATTTAAGTCTTGTGTTTGCGTGTGGTGGGCAGAGTGAGGCTTTGTGAAACTAAAACGGGTGAAGCAAATGTGCTGTATTGTTTCGACACTTCTGAACAGTTTGACGTCTGTTTTCGCGGTTACATCTATCGATGGTGAAGTAAAGCTTTTCTGAACCAGCGAAGCGTTCACACTTGTATCGGAAACGGTTCATTACTCGCAGCTTTTCGAATCGGAGCTCGATGAGGGCTCTGCTGGTGAAAGTGAGCTGTGTCGCAAAATGTTCACAACCATAAATCGCAGAAGCAAAACTGAATAAATAGACACATACATAAATTAGTTAATCAGTAGTCGTATTGATTACTAGTCGTATGCAAGGGAACATACTGTAACTCAAAACAATAAAGATAACATTTTTCTTGTTTGTAAGCAAATTAAACTCCTTAAAAGAGGAAATAAGTGCAAGTGTAGGCACACACACACACATACACACACATTCAGGCTGTCATGCTTTCTTTCTGTTTATTCCACCTCTCCTCCTATGCCAGCTCCCAGGTCTTGTGAATTCCGGTGGCCGGTGCCAGCCCTGGGAACCAGACCCGAGGGGGCTCCAAGAAGGACCGAACCCACACCTCCACCCGACCCTGACCTGCAGAACGATGACCACCCCGGCAGCCCCTGTATCCTTAACACCTCCCTCTCTCTTGGCTCAGCTGCTGGAGGAGTCTCCCACTGCCAGCAGTGCGGAGGGGAACCCCGGGCCGCTCTGTTGGCACTGCGGGGAACCGGGGCACTTCCGGGATATACTGATCCGTGTCTCCGAAGTGCCACAGAGTGCCCCTGATCGAGCCGGGAAGTTTTATATACCTGTAAGTGTTGGGGGGAAAACATATCAGGCTTTGGTGGATCCTGGCTGTAACCAAACCTCTATTCATCAACGCCTGATGCAAACTGGTGATTTGGATACGAGCCGCATGGTAAAGGTGAGGTGTATTCACTGGGACATCAGTTCGTATCCTATTGTCATGGTCACAAATCAATTGGGGGCCCAAAAACATAGAGTCAAGGCGGCAGTTAATCCCCACCTCAGCCACCCGCTTATTCTGGAGACGAATTGGCCATTATTTATGTTTTTTTAGAGGGAATCTGCAAGGGTGGCTCCTGCAAAAACCAAACCAACCAGGATGTGAGGCTGGCTGGCCTTGATGAGGGGGTCCCAGGTATGTCGAGCATGGGGTCGGGGGAGAATGACTCAGCACGAGGGGAGGCGATAGCCTTCTCCACAGTAGGGGACTTGTCCCTTAAACAATCTCATGACGAGACCTTTAATACCGTCCAGTCTATCGACAGTTCCCTAGTCAACCCCACGCAAGCCCTCTCGTACCCCTATTTTGCGGTTCGCCAGGAACAGTTATATCGTGTGACACACAGACAAAAGAAGATATAACCCAACGTTTGATACCAAAAGGCATTGCTTTGCATTAGTTGCGGTTGACTATGCAACGCAATATCCGGAAGCAATGGCTCTCCGCAACATCTCGGCGAAGAGTGTGGTGGATGCCCTGTTTCGCATTATCTCCCGGAAAGAGATCCTCACCAATCAAGGCACAAGGTTTATGTCACGCACTCTACACAAACTACACAAATTATTGGGCATAAAATTGATTTGGACCAGCATGTACCACCCCCAAACGAACGGACTGGTGGAAGGGTGTAACCAAACCATTAAAAACATGATTCGTAAGTTTGTACACAACAATGTTAAAAACTTGGATCGCTGGTTGAAACCTCTGATGTTTGTGATGTGTGAGGTTTTCCCAACCGGGTTGTTTTCCCATTCGAGCTTGATGTCCTTAGAGAGGCTTGGGACGAGGAACCCTCTTCAGGGAAAAATGAAATTCAATTATTATAGGTCTGGCTGGTTATAGATGGTTTGTACCAAATTATTTGGACATCATTATTTGGAAGCTCCAGACCTGGTCCAGGCGCAGTGCCAACAGCCTTTTGCCCTAGTGAAGGCTGCATTGTATTGTGTCCTTTCATCCTGCAGATGGATGCATCAGACCGATGCCTGGGAGCAGTCCTGTCCCAACGGGTGGGAAGTGAGGAGCGCCCGGTGCTGTATATTAGTTGTAAGCTCTCCATGAGAAAGACTAAATACAGCACCATAGAGAAGGAATGTTTAGCCATCAAGTGGGCAGTCCTCACTCTTAGATACTACCTGCTGGGGCGGGCTTTCACCCTCTGTTCGGACCACGCGCCGATCCAGTGGCTCCAATGCATGAAAGATACCAATGCCCGGATCACCCGTTGGTAACTAGCATTACAACCCTTTAAATTTCAGGTGGCCCAAAGGCCGGGGGCGCAGATGGCTGTGGCAGACTTCCTCTCCAGAAATGGGGGAGGAGTGGGTGCAGGCCGGATGGCTCCCTGGCCTGAGTCGGGCGGTGGGGGTATGCGGAAAGCAGGGCGTGGTTTCGTCGTCACTGCCAACAGAGAGTCAGGTTTGGAGATGAAATGGTTAAGGGAAACGCCTCCCTTGTAATGAACCCTAACAGCTGTTCCCATTTGCAGTGAGTCAAGAGACAACTTAAAACGAGGTTGCAGCAGAAGGTCTGGGTTGAGGAATGGAGCGCGGATGGGACGTAAAAACACGGATTACGACATATTTTTCTCTGTTGGACTGTGGAGTGCTGAAAAGTCCACAGACTTATTTTGTCTTTACTTTCTTGAACTGGAAATAAAAATATGCTTTTTGCCCATCCTCCCCTCTCCGACCTGTTTTATTTCCCACTCCCTTGACCAGGGAGACACAACCAGTGTAACAGTTATATTCTGTATAATCTTAACAGTGTTCTATCACCAAATTGATGTGCAGCAATCACTATTTCTTACAGCAATGGGAGAACCAAATAACAGTGTGTTTGTGTCTTTTATATACAGACATATACCCATGTTTAAGCGTGACATTCATACTTCAATAAATCAGTTACTGTAGAACAAATACTCCTAGATATAATGCTACTAGTATGATAATACTTTGGTAATTATGAGGACAGGGATGATGTTATGAAGCACACAAAGAACAGGAAATTAGGCAATCATTGTTACAGGCTCACTGTTGCATTAAGATCTAGGGAATCCCTTACTCTGCTGGCGTGGATCCACTGGGATTGACTGGTCAGAACACTTGTTCAGTTCACAGCCATGACGGTAGCAGGACACGGGTATTTTGGCTCACTGACCCTTACTGGTTTTCATCTTTGGATCAGAACCTGCTAGTTTGGAACAAAGTTATGGGTTGGCTTATCTGTGCAAAGAGAGAGTGTTTATGACACATCTCCCTATCAACACATCAGCTGAGGCATCTTCAAAAGCCAGCTGGCCTTATCAGCTTTTTTTGTACAGGATTTATTGTTGTGTAGTAAGGTGAGAGTATTCTCACTAAAATATCCTGACACAATACATTTCTGTGATGGCTGCAATGCTCTCCTCTTTCTCTTTGGAGAGGGAGTATTGTTTCACATATGGTGTGTTTTCAGCATAACAGTGTAAAGTTTAACTAGGCCAGCCTTATCTTTCTTTTTCGTTCAGAGGGTGGGGTTTACCCTTGACAGCTCAGGGGCATTACCAAGTTGCTCAGCCTACTCAGGCTGTGGTTGTGGCAGGAAGTCTTAACAGGTAAAAAAAAGAGTGGAGGAAGAGGGAGATATTATGCCCCAAATCTCTTCCTAATAAATGTACAGGTTAATACGGTATAATTGAAAAGCAGTGCATGAGGTTTAAATCAAGATTTTATTGTCATTCTGACTGGCAAGGCAGGAATAGAGTCAGTACGTCCACAGTACAATAGACCAGAAACTGAAGAGGTTTCATCCCTTTTACATTAACTAGAAATGTAAAAGGCTTATCATCAATCAGGAATTCAATATTTGACAGTGTTTTCGCAAGCACAGATGCTTAAAAATTGGAGGCTTAGTCCATACTTTACAATTTCCTATGAAGATTTAAATGATATTAAAATGTCAAACTCTCAGAATTATCGCGGCTAACAGAAGACAGAAGATTTTCACAGCTAACAGAAGATATATAAAAAAAGTCACAGTAATTTTTTTTAAGTTTTAATTCTGAGTCTTGATTTGATTTTCCACTGGTGTGTTTACTATTGCTTTAAATAGGACATTTTTTAAAAGCCAACTAAATCCCATATGATTTTTTTGATTTTGAGGACAGTGATCTCAGGGATCCTACTAATAGGATCCTTTCATAGGCCAACTAAATCCTGTTCAAAGACCAGCTGAGCCTCAGCCATCCGCCCACAGGAAGAAAAATTCACTTTTTCTTCCTGTGGAAGGATTCACTTACGCATAGTGAATGCTGTCTCCATCCAGATGGATTCTTATCAGTCAGTTGAAAAAAAATGTAGATATCCCGGACAAAGCTAGAATTGTTAGATACAATTTTTAATTCTTGTATAATCTAAACAGTCCAAATCGATATGCAGCAATAACTGTTTTCTGTGGTACTGGGAGAAGAAAATAAGAGACACAGACACACGAGAGTGCTACTCGGCTGATTCTCAGCTTTATTTTTAACATACAAACACATTAAGCAGCATAACCTTGAGAACTGGAATGAAGTTGTTTTGATGAAGAAGGTGGTAAGGAACAGAAGGTCTGCTTTCCAACAGCTCTCAGAAACAACCAAGACAAACAGGATCTCAGTAGCTTAGTCATAAGAGCCTTAATATTTAATTTAATATTAACTTAATAATTAATATTTTTTACTAGTGCATGAACTTTCTATCTTAGGTCTTAAATTGATTTAATTTAAGTTAATTGAATTAAATTTATCAAAAACTTATCTTTAGTTAGGAAATAAACTGCTCCATTAAGTTTGATACAGTCAGAATGGTCCATGCTGCAACACACGTCAGATAGTCTGCCTGCTACTGGACATTAAAGGTACTGCTGTACATTTTAGTTTTATTTTCTGTTTTGTCTGTTTCCTGTGTAACGTGCATGTCATTTATATCTGCGCGGGTTCGTGGCTTGATATTTTTTATTTATTCATTTTTTCACATGTAGAATTACACCGCTGTCAGCGATCCCTGAAATGATCACAACACTTCCAAACGCAGGTAATGTATCCTCTCTGTGTATGTTACACGTTATTTCTGGACATATTGGGGCACAGAGAAAAATGAATTAATTCTTTAAAAAAACAAATAGATAAAGATGTAAAAGGCACAGACAGGATCAAGCCAAAGAGAACGAACAATTTCTTAAAATAAAAAATTTCTTATAATAAAAAGCATAGCAACCACGTTTAATAACCATTTAACACCATATAAGAACAGTTTAATTTCAGATATCATGGTAAAACTATGGTTGCTGTAGCACGAGGCTGAATCTAGTTTCTTATTCGCGGCTTCTTATTGACGCTATCCGATTTCACCTTAAAAGACGCAACGCTTCCGTATTGCGGCTTCTTATTCGTGTCGGACCGTGTCGCTTTTCTCTTATTCGCGCTCTTGTTAATGACCGGATTGTGTGTGTATATATAAACAATTTCATAAGTAAACGAGAAGTATAATAAGTAAACTAAACTTGGAGATGTAATGGACTTTATAAGGAACCCCCATCACTCCCTCCCCTTACAATTCTTAATATCACAATCTTTCTTTTTGGCAACCATCTTCACCTTGAACAGTTAGTTCATTTACTACAGACTGTCTGTTTTAATGTGCAATAATTGATATTATAATATCCTACACTAGGGTTTCTGCATAATCAGGAATTATTATGAATATCTATAAACAACTCCCCCACTTAAGTCTTATGTTTATTATATATTATTATATATTTTTTTATTTTATCATCTCTATATTTATTTCTGTTTTATTTTACTGCTTATGTGTATACTGTAATGAGTTCCTGAAACCACACCAAACTCCTTATGCATGTGCACACAAACTCATTCTGATTGTGATAGCTGTTAATAGTACACAAGATAAAATGACACAACAACAACACTGTGACCATTCATTATGATAGTTATGGCTTATACCAACCAAATCTCTCTTGGTTCCATTGAGCGCAAATAAGAAGCCGCAATACGGCAGCGTTGCGTCTTTTAAGGTGGAACGGATGGCGTCAATAAGAAGCAGCGAATAAGAAGCTAAATTCAGCCTCGTGGAAACGCTTTACAACATGATTAGATGTACTGTAGATGTTAGCAGTCAGATAGAGGACAGGAGGCTAATGCCCAGCTAACAGTTGCAGGTTGTAAGATGGGTGATTCTGGTTAGCTGGGTGGGGCAAGTGAGAGAGGGGAGACTGTCTCTGTTTAATGTAGGTATGGGTAAATCTGGAGACAGTGAATGGTGCATTTTGAAGGCTTGGGGTATGTCCTAATGATTGTATGTACAGATTTGGCTATTCTTTGGAGGGCCTAAAGACCTCACTGGTAAAAGATCCATAAATGTATTGTACTAAAGTCATAATGTTGGTATGATGACAGCATTACTAATGATTCATGAGACGTCACTCTCAGTCGATGTATAACAGTCACTCGGTGCGCCTTAGGAATGAGAATGTAAGTATGCTTATCCTATTTAACAAGACTGGTTATTAAAATGTAGCCTAATAATCCATAGCATTTACAGGTTATTTACAATGTGTAGTAAATTACCTTTACCTAAATCATTTAATTTAGACTGGAGTAAGGTGAAACCAGTACAAAGCATAAGTTGTTAGGTAATTCAATTGTATATGAACAATTTTAAGAATATTGTTCTTTTTTTAGAACTACCATAGTTTGGTTAATGATTACTAATGATTTAAAGGCACAATATGTTGTGTAAATTGTGTGGGTGGACCAAGATTGGTCATTAACTTTTACAGCAGGTTCTGTGGATTATGTGTGGGTAATGCTAATGTAACATAGTTAATATTACACTTGCTTTGTACTTAGGTAATTAACACTGTTCATCAAATCTGGTAAACAAGTCTATGGCAGTGTAATTAAATGTGTTACACATAAATAGTGAGCCTTTTTGCAAATACTGCGTGTAGTAGTACCCACGAGGGGGCAAAATGAGTAACAAAACAAGCTTACAAACTGAACTCAAAACTCTCCAAAAAACCGGAGCAAGAAAACAAAACAAAAACCCGAAAAATACGGAGAAAAAACATGGCACGAAAACACGGCAAGACAAAGAAGAAAACTTGCTCCTGTGTTTTCTGTCCTAATGCTCCTGTGTTTTCTGTCTTGGCACAAGACAGAAAACACAGGAGGATTAAACAGAACAAAGACAAGGACAAAAAGATGAGCGAAATGAGCACAAACAAGAATAACAAGGAAACAAGGGGGCAGGGACAAGATGTGTGACCGGAGAACACATGGCGATTGTAAACTAAACAGAGGCCATGTGCTTCCACACAAGACGAGGACCCAGAGCCGCGTTCAGATACTGACTCCAAGAAACAAGAACCAAGAACAGAAGGATCTAAACAACATGCTCTGACACAAAACACAGGGCATGTCAGGATCCTGGCAAGAGAAATCTAGAAAGACTCAGAACAGGAACTGTGTAACTGTAGAGCACTTTTTACTAACTGGATGACCATGTTCATCATAGTAGTGGACAGTGGGATGTTACGCTTTCAAAGCTAGCTTGCCTCTCCAAAATTGCCTACCGTATGTCTAAGTTATTAAAGACACTTTTAAAAGTTTCTTTTAAAAGCTTAAAATATGCATTGAAATGGTTTTGTTCACATATTCTCTTTTATAAATATGAACTAATCATAGAGCAATGACAGCCAACTACCTGACTTCTAACCTGTTATTTTTTATGCTTTAATTTTTAACCATTGGTTATGCATAACAAACTTCCATATTCTGTAAAACAGATCACTTCTGGTTCGTATGTTTTGTATGTACTACATTAAATAAAAAGCTGTTTTACCCAAGATTCCTTCAAAGGAGCTACCAGAGATGAGCATAACTTATGTCCAATGCATATGCAGATATCTAATAGTTTCTTGTCGAGGGAACTCGACGCTGCATCATGCTTCAGATGTGCCAGAGTCTGAATGTGTAAAATCAGGCCTATTTATAGGCAGGTCAAAGTCATGTGATGTAGCAGTGCGCGCCACGAAGCCTTTAAAAGGCACCTGCAAAATGTCATCAGCTTCTTGTCTTTAGGAAGCCTGTTTGTCTGCACGTTAGTCAGGTCTGAGCATGAGGGGAAAGAAGAAGATGAAAATATAAATATGAGTTTTAAGAAGTGTGAGAGAGCTGACTGACCTCTGTGTAAATGTAATATGTGCTAATGCACTTATATCCAATGTCCATATATGAAACCTATTACAAATTGGAACAATTCCCTATATTGACAAAAACTACCCCATATATATTATAAATATATATATGTCATCACATACTGCAGTGCCAGGTGGTCCATTCATCTCTTTTTTTAAATCCCCTGCCTACTGGCAGCAGCAGAAGACCAGCGTAGGAAATCAAACTCCTCTGCTGAGACCTAGGCCGGCTGGGCAGCACACACAGGCCCCGAACCCCTGGAGGATGTTCAATCTGAGAACTGTGCTTTTCTCAAAGGCTGCGAAGAACACCTGACACCAGCAGCACTATACTGGGGGCCAGCCCCATTAAGGGGGGTTCCAGTGCACATCGACCTCTTGTGCCAGACCACCCTCAGAGCCCCTAATGGACGTTTTTGGAGGACTTGAACTCCTCGAGTGTGTCTGAGTCCTGAACATTGCTGGGGAGGTTATTCCAGAGTTTTGGTGCTAGGTAGGAGAAAGATCTGCCGCCTTTAGATGTTTTAGATATTCTTAGAATTATTAGCAGACCACTATTTTGCGAGCGCAGTGTCCGCAATGGATTGTATTCTGAAAGTAATTCACGAATATAAAGCCCTACATGGTCTAGCGCCTTCATATAAGTAATTATAAAAAAAATTGTATTTTAAAATTAATGCGATACTTTACAGGTAGCCAGTGCAGTGTTGCTAGAATTGGGCTTATGTGGTCGTATTTCTTAGATCTAGTGAGCATTCTTGCAGCTGCATTTTGGACCAGCTGAAGCTTATTTATTTGTTTTGCGTGACACCCTCCCAGTAATGAGTTACAATAGTCAATTCTTGAGATCATAAATGAGTGGATAAGCTTCTCAGCATCTGAGACAGACAGCACGTGACGAATCTTGGAAATGTTTCTAAGGTGTAGGAATGCGGTACGACACATATTGGAAATTTGACTATCGAATGAAAGGTTCTTCTAGCATCACACCGAGGTTCTTAACTGCGGAAGCTGGTACAATAGTGCAACCTTCAATAAGGATGTTGTAGTCTTTCATATCTAGTTTAGAGCTATTGGGTTCAATAATCAAGACCTCTGTCTTACTCGAGTTAAGCAGGAGGAATTTGTTAGCCATCCATTTTCTGATGTCGTTAATACAGTCTGTTAGCTTAGAAAAGCGATGGGTTTTGCTAGGTTCTGAGGAAATGTAAAGCTGAGTATCGTCAGCGTAGCAGTGAAAACTGATGTTGTATTTCTTAATAATATCTCCAAGCGGAAACATATATAATGAGAAAACAATTGGACCAAGAACTGAACCCTGTGGCATGCCATATTTGACCTGAGAGTAACAAGACTTTTCCTCGTTAATAGGCAAAGTGGTAACGGTCAGTTAAATAGGATTTAAACCAGGCTAGTGCTTGACCACTAATGCCAACACAGTTTTCCAGTCTATCAAGAAGAATTTTATGATCTATGGTATCACAATCTGCACTGAGGTCCAGTAATATAAGAAAGGAGGTTTCATCGCAGTCAGATGCTTAAAGGAGGTCGTTTGTAACTCTGAGCAAGGCTGTTTCTGTGCTCTGGTGGGGCCTAAATCCTGATTGAAATTTGTCATATATGCTATTTTTGCTAAGAATGTCTGGAGTTGTCCAGACACTACTTTTTCCAGTATTTTCGATAAAAAGGGGAGATTTGAAATTGGTCTGAAGTTGGTGAGCTCTCCCTGGTCGAGATTTTGCTTCTTAATGATTGGCCTAATAACTGCTGTTTTAAAGGCTGCTGGAACATAGCTGGCCCTCTCCATACACATTTATTAGATTTTACAGTTTTGACTTAAATTCAGCTCCAGGCGCTCAGTCCTCCTGGTCTGACAATAATGAATGATGATCTAATGATTCACCTTGGAGTGACATGAATGACAAGAATAATGTTTTCATGTAGCATTTAGTGTTATGCTACACTAAATGTGAACTCTTGTTTTGCCCCGGCTAACATTTCTGAGCGGTTTTCCCTGTTTATTGGATTACCTGTTATTACCTTGGATTGTGTATACTGTGTTTGATTGCCTGCCCCGACCTCTTGGATTGTTTATTTGAATCTGATTCTCTGCTGCCTGCCTCAACCCTTGCCTGATTACTGTTACTGATTTGCCTTGCCCTTGATATACCTGTTTGCCTGACCCTGCCGTTGTATTGATTCTCAATAAACCGCTGCACATGGATCCTACCGCCTCATTACAGAGTTATTAGTTGTTATGTGGTAATAATCATTGGTTAACTGGTGGTGATGGTATCATCAACGATCATATTTAATTCAGGGAAAAAATTCGAAAATTCTATTCTTAAAAGAATGAATCAAAATTAGGATGTCAGAATACTTAGTTTAATGCTATTAATAGTGACAAACATTTATGTTCTCATATAAAAGGCAGTTGGTATCACCTTGTCTGCCTTGGCTTAATATGCAAGGTCTTGTTATTAAATCATATCATGTGACAAACAACATCAGTAAAGGACAGAAAATATTGTAGAGTGAACACATGCTTAAGAAGACATTTTGCAACAGCTTGCACAAATCATTTGTTTCAAAGGAGACTTCTGGATTATTTTGGGGTACACAAAACTGTACTAACAGTAAGTCTCATTAATTTTACAATTACAGTTATTTTGGGTGATAACGACAGGGATTCTTTTGTATTTTTGCGTGCTTAAGTGTTTAATGTGCATTTAATAATTAAACAACAGGCAACAAAGAAGCAGCCAGAAATTACTCAATCAAACCCGTCAAAGGACATGCATGTTAAAACAATTTATGTTAATCAACATAAAATGTACTTTTAAGTTTCTTTCCTGTTTACATTTCAGATCATTGATCTGTGATTATACTGGACAAAACTTGTCCAGACTTGTGAGTGAATGTCACTTTAACGTGAAATTTTGGTTTATGTGAAAGAATGTAACAAAGGGAACTGTTCTGTTCATATTGTATTCCAGGTTAAGTTGCATTTGCATAATAATTTTTTAATCAATTATTATGGACTTTGTTTCACATTTCTAATACTGTTTTAACATTAAATATACTTACAGGTATACTAACACGATGATGTCTTCACTAGTCCAAAGTTGGAGCAGACACCAGTACTGAGGCTTATGCAATGGCAGCTTTTTTGAAGTAATGTCAGAGGAGCAAGAAAAAAACTCTTCCTCTGAAAGGAGTCTTTCAGAGGAACAGAGGTAAGGCTTTTCTTTTGAGGGAACTCAAAGTTGCGTCAGCTTGGCACTATGGGGAACGTGCTTCAGGCGCACCCAAGTCTGAACATGTGTAAAATCAGGCCTATTTATAGGCAGGTCAAGGTCATGTGACGTAGCATTGAACAAAGTCTTTAAAAGGTGCAAAATATGTCATCAGCTTCTTGTCTTCAGGAAGCCCTTTTTGTCTGCATGTTAGTCAGGTCTGAGTGTGAGGGAAAAAAAGAAGATATGAGCGTTAGGAAGCAGCTAGAAAGAATAAAGCAAAAAAAGAGAAAATATACATGAGTTTTAAGAAATGTGTGCCACCCTTTCTACGCTACATCATGGTGGGTGACACACACGATATGTGTGTATTTTGTTTGGGAGCGGAGTGTGCAAAATCAGCTCTTGAGAAGGCTGACTGCCCTCTGTGTGAATCGCTTCCACTAAATATGCTCCACTCCCGTCTTACTCGGAGTGAAGCAAAATGGGAGTTAGGCAGCTGCACCTCGCAGGTCGAGTCTCACTTCTATCCCAGCCTCCTATCCCAGGCTCGGGTGTCGATCTTTCACCCCCGGCCCGAGGTCTGGAAACTGTGGGTCTGTAAGGCAGCTGGTCTAGAGATAGGTTTGTTTACAGAAACATACCATAAAACAACAAAACACCAGTTGATGCTTGTTCCCAGGCTATGGTTCCTTGCTTCCCCCCATGTGGCACTGATACACTGAATTTCACCTCTGCCCCCCCTTCTCTCTCATTCTCCCCCTCCCTCTAGGCTCAGATCATTGGAGCTCACTGAACATATATGTGCAACATACAGTGTGATGTCATTGAATGTCCATTGTCATGTTTGGTATCATTTTGAAGGTTATGGTGTGATGGATAAAAAGGTCTAATTTCTATTATTACTGGATACAGTATTCTAAGGACTTTAAAACATAGGAAATAATCTACACCTTTGGTATGGGTGAGTCCTGGACTTTGTAGTGTTAACTCTCCCAATGGGGTGCCCCTTCAGGTCATGAGAACTCTCAGACCAAATCTTGAATTGGCCACAGAGTTTATGACTCTTTGTCTTATCTGTGTATAAAAGGCACCTAGGCAAAAGACTCGGGGAAGCATTCTGTAACCAGAACTTCCCACACAACTGCTGCTGTGTGTCTTATTTGCCAGGTATGATTTAGACTTTGTACCTCATTTTGTATTCTGTCGATCATGTATTGTTTCCTTGTATTCAAATTCATATTATGTCTTTTATTTTTTTGAACTGATGTTTTAACCTGCCTGGCAAATAAATAGTTTTTACTTGATACATTGGAAGTTCGTAAGAAATTGTTATTACTGGTAGATTTGAAGGAGTCCAAGGTTATCGCAAAATAAGTGTCAGGATAGAATCATACTGGGGACTTACTGGGGTACATACTGGGGTAGTTGAAAGGAGCTAGGACCACATCAACCAAGATCTCCAGGTTTCTGTCTATCACCTGTTTTAACAAGCTGCATGATCGTGACTAAGGAACTGGTCGTTGGGCCAATGGGTGGTCCTTACAGGTCTGTGCCCTGAGGGGAGCCAGATGGCTGAGACCTTTCTGTCACACGCGAGTCCCTTTTTGGAACCTTACTATTATTCTTAGGGGTTTATGTTTGGCTCCATTTGAGCCCCTAGAGTCAGCGTTGGATACGTTTCTGACTCTGAAGGTGGCTCTACTTTTGGCTCTTACATCACTCAAAAGAGTAGGAGATCTAGAGGCTCTATATGTAGATCCTGCTTGCTTGGATGTTGCCCCTGGCTTTGTTAAAGCCATATATTTGCACCCTAGACCAGATTATATTATTATAGTCATGGTGCCAGCTGTGGCTTCTGTCCTCCACTGTTTGAATTGCCGGAGCAGGAGAGGTTTTGTTGTGTCCTGTTGTGACTTCTCAGGTCTTAGTCTGTTTTGGGGGCCGCAACCAAGGTAGTGCAGTGCCTATCTCACTGAATAACAGATGCTATTACCCTGGCCTATGAGGCCTGTGACCTTGTGTCACCTTTGTAGCATCATCTAGGGCTCTGTCTAGGGGAGCATCCCTAAGTGTTTGTGCTGCGGCAGGCTGGTCCTCTCTGCACACATTTATTAGATTTTACAGTTTAGACTTGACTTCAGCTCCAGGCACTCTTGGTCTTGTTCAACGATAGATATGTCATATATGAACAAGTTTACTCAAAATTTATGTTAATATGTTCTCCACCATTCCCTGTGTAAGGAAAACATATATACATATACATACATATATATATACATATATACAAATGCATATATAAAATTATTAATAATTAATCAGGATCAATGATTTGGGGAATTCTTAATCAATGTAATACATTGATTTAACACTCTTGTAGAGCATGTAGCAAAGATCAGCAGAATTAGGGACTCCAGATTACAAGCATGAACCAGCACCACAATTATGTAGCAAATCAAATGTCAAATCAATGAAACAGTGTTGTTTAAAACACCATTTCATTCGTGGAACGAAACTCAAAGGAGAATACATATAATTAATCGTCATTAAATATACATATTTTGTAGTACCTGATCAGCAGGGATGATTCCAATAATCAGCTTTTGCATTCGTCCAGTGAGTGCATACGCGGTCTTATTGAATCTAAGAAACACTATTTGTCTGACCTTGAAAACAACGCTTCTCTGCTTTAACAGGACTTTAGAGCAGGTAGAAAGATTGCACACAGTTTAAGTGACCTTATTTGTGAGCATTAAACGCAGCAACAATCAAGGGTGGATACACATGGGTGTTTATTAAACTACACTACAGGGGAACATGTAACATATAACTAGACATAAACCTACAGACATTAAACACATAACCAAAAATAAGGAGAGCAAGAGAGAGAGAGAGAGAGAGAGAGAGAGAGAGAGGATGTTAAGCCTGTGCAAGTCAAATCAGCTAAGCATTCTGAATGAACCACCAGTAGAATCACCTTAATAAAGGGGCACAACTTAGCGCAGCTATTCTATGTGTATAGAATATGGATACTTGCATTGAGCTCTAGTGCAGAGCGTGAATCCAAATGCGCATGGAGAGAGTCCTGAGTGGTTCAGAAGTGATGGAGTTTGTCAAGTTCCGGAGATTGACGAAGTTAGTTGAAATGATGTCCAGACTCTGTCTCAGATGGACTGAGCCAGAAGCTGGACCTCCTCCCCCCATGGGGAGGGGTGCCAGGGCCGAAGATCCTTGCAAGAAGACGAAGACTAAGACTAGGACGACAAGACAAACTGGACTAAGGTGTTGGCGGTCATTTTTAAGTTCAGCTCGGTCACGCCCAGTGAAACTTAAACAACCAATATGTGTTAATCAGGCAAAGTTTCTTTGTCTCACTCAACACCTTATTTGCATGTTTTACATTTGCAAATATTAATCCAGGTTGTTGTAGAAAGACTATCATACCTGTTATGGTTACACAGCATACACAGTCTGATGGGAAATTAGAAGACGATCTGTTAGATATTAAATATGACAGAGTTTGAACTACATTAAGTTGTGATTCTTCCTAATGAGTGAATGCAAACAAAACATCAATCCAAACTTGCATACCTATGTACAGAGTTACAGTAAAGAGACATAGTTTTGTAGCCAGCATACCATGGGAATGTATACAACTATATACAGTTTAGGACTGTTTACTTGTAAGTTAGAAAGAGTTCTTCCTTTGGATAGAAGTGTTCTTTCTTGGGCCACCTGGTGTTACTGGAACTCCATGTGGTGCCCATGGAATTCTTTTGAAGCTTGTGCAGGGTGTCATAAACTGTCCTGGTATCAGAGGTTTCTGACAGCAATCTGGAGGGGAGGTTTGCCTCCAGACTCTCTGGAGCCTCTCTGGGGTCTTTCAAGCCCCCACACTAGGTTTGTATGTCTTAAGTAAAAAGGGGTATTTTATGATCCATACATGATCCAGATATTGGGCCATGCCAGACACTACAAAATACATATTACCTGCATTTATAATTAGTTTCATTGCCTTCATGGCACTTCATGGCTCGCTAGTGATAACAAGAATGTCTCAGCTACAAACAATCTAAATGTTATGTTGTTGGCTGTAACAGTGAACATAAAGGAGGTCGCACAGGAGGAAAGGAGGTTGTGAGGTCAAAATCTACTGCCGATTTGAAATAAATCACATTGGTAAATTAATTATTGTTGCTGTATTTGTTGTCTAGACATCTGCGTGTATTTTATACATAACGTCGCTCACTTATACATGTAACCTTGGTTCCCTGAGAAAGAGAAGAAGACACAGTCTGGTTTGACTCTATGGGGAACACCTTCAGTGTGACCTTCAACTTTTTTGTCTGTAGTAGATTTTCTGTAGTAGAAAACAGTTGCCCCTGAGGCATGGCAACCCTTTCACATGGAACCAAGGTTACATACGGAATCGTAGCCTTTTATAAATTTCATACTATGTACACATATATGTAAGGAGGTGTTCGATGTGTTGTTCAAACACAGGCTATTGTCAACATGCCATCCAAACATGGCACAGGACCAGCTGCATAAAAGCTAGGCTGAGCTCTAAGGGGAGATCAGTACTGTTTTACCCGGGTGCTGCTCTAGTAAGGGCAGAGGACCCGCAAAAAGGGTGCTACTCCACACACATCCCAGAGGATCAAAGATCCAAGTGGAGCTAGAAAATGGTTGGCCGTAGCCAACTGGAACAAACTCTTTTCTCTTCCTGAGGGTCTTAGGAGTAGTGAGAGTGCTACTCTATTCATATTCTAGAAGACCAGCATTCTGGAAGCTAGTAAGGACTAGTTGCCATCAATCAAAACCACTGTCCTCTCTAAGCTACAACTGCTCAAAACTACTGTTCTTTAATGGATCTCTGGGGGACTAGAGAATCATCTGTGGTGAGGGAACTACTTTATGCTTGACCCAAAAGAGCCAGCTGCCACCACTCACCTCCAGAAGGTGAAGCTTTCATAGGGGGAAGACCCTCTATAGTGAGGGTGCTACTACATCACAACCTGGAAGACAACAGTTGAAAGGGGGGCAGCTGATTGCTAGCTGAAGGCTAAGGACCCTGTATCATCCCCCCATCACAGAGGGAGGGCGCAACACTGTGGGAGTCAACAGACCTAAAAATGCTGGCTGCAGTAATATATAGAAACCCCATATAAATCATCAAGAGGGCAGAAACACCCACCAAGTGCCCAAATGGTGCTAGAGAGGGGATTCAAACCCAGGTCTCTCATGTTGAACAATAACAAGCTGGTCATCACACCATGGGAGACTTTGCCCTCTAGGCACTCTACAAAAAATCCAAGTGGAACTAGAAAATGGTTGGCCATAGCCAACTGGAACTAACTCAGGAGAGCGGGGAAAAGGGGGTCCATATTGCACTCAACTCTTAACTTGACCCTTAGGACCCAACTTCCAAGGGGAGTGATTAAATACCAGCTCCAACCACTCAAAGAGTTCCCTCAAAACTCTTTGAGTGGTTCTCTCGAGTTCCCTTTGTTGTTGCTGCCGGCAGAGAGGAAGGTATGGAGTTTAAATGGTAGGGAAACACCTCCTTAGTAATGATTCCTAACAGCTGTTCTCGTTTTGCAGTGAGTCAATAAACAGGTTAAAACAGGGTTGCAGCAGAAGGATGGGGTCGAGGAAAAGAGCAAGGATGGGACCCAGAGCTAACATGAGTTTTTGTTTAGTGGAGTGATGAAAAGCTCATAGGTGATTTTGTTTTGTATTTCATGGAAGGTGGAAAGAAAACGTTTTACTGCCTGTCAAATCGCTCTACAACCCATCTTTTTCCCTTCACACTTGACCAGGGAGACACGCAAGTTCAGGTCCTTGAGCAGGGTGGCTTGGTATGCCTATAATACAGCCATTTAGACATGATGTGATCCGATTTGCATCCGATTGCCTTTGCAGCCATGACCAGCCAGAAATCGCTTGTTGAGTTGGCCACCAGTGATCGCTGGCTTCTTGCTCCGGCAAAACATGGTCTGCAACAGCTCCTCATGTGGGGAAGGCAAGCTGAGATGCACTAGACACTAGTGTTTTTTGTCAGTCCTTGTTTTGCTATTGTGTTGTGTGTTCTCTTGGACTTCTGAGTTTTGGTTATTAAGTGTATTTTAAGATTATCTCCTTGAATTGTTTCCTTGAATTGAAGATTGTTTCCTTGAATTTCTCCTACAAACACAGTTACAGAGGTACTTCCTGTAGTAAAATTTATTTGCTCTGCTCTTTAGTGTTAGTGAAAGATCAGGCTCACATGTATCCAGCTCTGTGTCTGTAAAGAGTCACCACTACACCACTACAACACCACTACACTGACTTGACTCAAAGGGAGTTTACTTAAAAACCTGATCTGTAGAACTCGATTGTAGAACAGCTTTCCACAAAAAATAAAGTTTATTTAAAGAAAAACTCCCTTAAGAGCATGTGGAAAGCAGGGCGTGGTTTCAGTGTTGCTGCTGGTGGAGAGACAGGTTTGGAGACGAAATGGTTAAGGGAAACGCCTCCCTCGTAATGATCCAGAGAGGGCAAAACAAGAACCAAAACAAGAACCAAAACTGTTGTTTTAGCCCCTGATATATCTATTTGCTGTTGTTGACCCTGCCTGTTCAACTATTTAATTAAACGACTGCAAATGGATCCTACTGTCTCTGTCTCCTCATTACAGAAGACTTCGCCACCAGAGGATCCAGCAGCAATCACCCGATTGACCTCAGAACTAACTACTCAGGCTTCACAACTAAGTATGCATCACCAACAGCTCGTTCGGTTGACCACCCTCACCGATGAGCTCACACAAACTCTACAGGGAATACAACAGCCGATGAGGGATTCTACAGTGAGACTGCTAACAACCAGCAGTGCGCTCTCTGCTATAGCCACTCCTGTAAGTCCCAGATTGGCCGGGCGAACAGCTCCACAACATCAAACAAGGTAAACAAACCGCTGGTGATTTCGCTCTACATTTTCGCACCCTTGCAGCCCAGACCGATTGGACGGAGAATACTCTAAAACTGCTCTTTCGTAAGGGACTAAGATCCGATTTACAAGCTGAACTGGCATGCCATGATGAAGGGAAAAGTTTAAGTGAATTCATTGAACTAGATATCCAAATAGATAATCTCATCCGCTCACGCCGAAGTGCATCAGTTCTGAGTCATGCGTCAACCGATGTTAAGCCAGGAGGGGAACCTATGCAACTGGGGTATGCACATTTGTCTCCTGAGGAACGCCAACAGTGCCTTCAATTTCGGCTATGCCTTTATTGTGGTCAGCCCGGTCACATGAAAATGAACTGTCCAGCCAAACCACGTGTCCAACCGCCTCCGGAGAGTGAAACCCCACTAACAAATGATCAGAAATCTAATTGTGAACTTTTAGTAGAAATGACCATTTCCAGAGAGACCATCACAACCATTGCACTGATTGACTCAGGGGCAGCTGGTAATTTCATTTCTCTAACATTCACTCAACAGCACAGTCTTAACTTAATTTCCTGTGAATCTTCCCTAACAGTGGAGGCGGTAGACGGACGACCTCTGGGTGATAGTCATGCTCTTCGGAAAACAGAGCCAATTCAATTGCGTGTTGGACTATTACACTCTGAATCCATTCAATTCTATGTCATACCCTCTTGCAAATATGCAATCATTCTAGGATTGCCTTTGTTACGTCAGCACGACCCAGTAATTTCCTGGAAAGATGGGCAAATACTGCAGTGGGGTTTTTTATGTTATAGTACCTGTTTATCCAAATTTCAACGAATCAATACAGTGCCTACCAAAAGTACATTGCAGCCAGATCTTACTTCAAGTGTGCCTCCCGAGTATTCAGATCTACTAGAAGCCTTCAGTCAGAAGAAAGCATCGCAACTACCTCCTCACCGTTCCTTGTACCTGGTGCCATGCCCCCTAAAGGTCAAATTTTCCATTATCCCAACCCGAGTCTTAGGCAATGAAGAGTTACATAGAAGGTCGGATGAAACCCTTACTCAGCTCTTCTTCTAACTCACCAGCAGCTGCTGGGTTTTTCTTTGTGAAGAAGAAGGACGGGGGTCTTAGACCATGTATTGATTATCGTGGGCTGAACGAGGTGACTGTTAAGTTCCGTTATCCCCTACCATTGGTACCGGTGGCCCTAGAACAACTAAGGCAAGCTAGATTCTATACAAGACTGGACCTCCGAAGTGCATACAACCTAATTCGTATCAAGGAGGGTGACAAGTGGAAGACGGCCTTTTCAACATCTACCGGGCACTATGAATATCTAGTCATGCCATTTGGTCTTGCCAACAGTCCGGTATTATTCCAGTCCTTTATGAACGATGTCTTCCGCGATATGCTGGACAAATGGGTGATTGTCTACATCGACGACATCTGGATCTACTCAAACACGCTGAGGGAGCACGTCGAACATGTCAGATCAGTTCTCAAACGCTTAATTAAGTACCAACTATACGCCAAAGAAGAAAAATGTGAATTCCACCGTACCAGCACGTCATTCCTGGGCTACATCATTAGTCACGAGGGAATCGCTATGGACGATAAAAATGTACAAGCAGTCACCGAATGGCCACAACCTACCACGGTTAAGCAGCTACAAAGAGTCCTGGGTTTTGCAAACTTTTATCGGTGATTCATCCGTAACTTCAATACGGTGGCTGCACCTCTCACAGCATTAACTAAACATCAATCCTTCAAATTGACTTGGGGTCCGGAGGCTCAACAGGCTTTCTCCGATCCTAAGAGACGCTTCACCTCAGCCCCTATCCTTAAACATCCTGATCCCAATTGCCCTTTCATTGTGGAGGTCGACGCTTCTAATACTGGTGTGGGAGCAGTATTGTCCCAACGTCATGGTTCACCACCCAAAATGTTTCCCTGTGCTTTTTTTTCGAAGAAACTATCTCCGGCAGAACAGAATTACGATGTGGGAAATCACAAGCTCTTAGCCATGAAGTTAGCTCTTGAAGAGTGGAGACATTGGTTAGAGGGGGCCACACACCCATTTAGCATTCTGATGGACCACAAGAACCTTGAATACCTACGCTCTCCTAAGAGACTGAACTCCAGGCAGGCTCGATGCGCCTTGTTTTTTACCCGGTTCAATTTTACTGTTACTTATCGACCTGGCACCAAGAACACTAAAGCAGATGCTTTGTCCCATCAAACGGACAAAATTCAAGACCCTACTTGTCAGGAGAACATTCTTCCAGAGAATTTGCTAGTTGCCCCAATCCAGTGGGATATCATAACAGAAATCAACAGCCTCAACAATCAAAATCCTCCTCCTGAATGCCCTGACGATCTTCTCTTTGTCCCTGTATCCATACGCAAACGGTTAATCACCCAGATACACAGAAATGCCAGTTCCGGTCAACCCGGTGTAACGGCTACCCTTCGACTACTTCGCAACCATTTCTGGTGGCCATCAATGGCTACGGACACTATTCAACACATCCGGAGTTGCAATAACTGTCAAGCCTCAAAGAACCCCAGACAACTACCTGCAGGACTTTTACAACCTCTACCCACTCCCCAAAGGCCGTGGTCCCACATTGCAATTGATTTTATTACCGACCTCCCGAATTCCCAGGGTAACATCACTATTCTTATTATTGTCGACCGATTTTCCAAGGCATGCAGATTGGTTCCTTTACCCAAACTTCCCCCAGGTATGTTGGTCCTTTCCAAATTATCAAATGAATTACTCCAGTTTCTTTTCGCCTGAAAAGGCTTCCTTTTCAGGCTGATTACTTCCTGTTCACCTGATATCCATTAACTCCTGTGTATATAAACCCCAGTCTGTGATTAACTCTTTGCAAAGTCTTGTTTTGCCCCGGCTGACATTTCTAAGCATTTTCTATTGTTGTTTGGATTACCTGTTATACCTGGACTGTTTATCGTTTCTCTGATTGTTTGCTGCCTGCCCCGACTTGGATTGTTCATCGTCTTCTCTGATTGTTTGCTGCCTGCCCCTGCCTTGGATTGTTTATCGTTGCTGTTTAGCCTAGCCCCTGATATACCTGTTTGCTGTTGTCGACCCTGCCTGTTGAACTATTCAATTTAACGACTGCAAATGGATCCTACCGTCTCTGTCTCCTCGTTACAGTAACTAGATTTTGTGTTAGTTTGTCTAAGAATAAGTTTGGCTCCAGTTTCTGTTGTTAGAGTCTTATATATCTTAAAACCTTATGAAAACCTCCAGGCAAACAGAAAGTCTCATGCTCCCATAATTTCCCAGTGAAATCCTGTTTAAACAGGTTAGGATATCATAAACCAGCTTTAACCCTGTATCACGTTAATTATCACTGAGATTTTTTATGTGGTAAATGTTTTTTTTTTTTTTATCTGCTCAACTCTTTGTGTTATTAGTGAAAGACCAGGTTCACATGTATCAAGCTCCGTGTCTGTGAAGAGTCACCACTCCAAAGGTGATGTACCAAACTTTAGTGGGGAAACCAGACCTATCAAAAGGTATTTTATGTGTTTTGTATTTATTTTATTTATTATGATCAAACCAATAGACATGAACAATAAAAAGAAACTCAGATGATGTTGGTGAGAAGGAAAAATCTTGAAATTCAGTCCAAACTGAGTAACTATATTTTGTGTTAGTTTGTCTAAGAATAAGTTTGGCTCCAGTTTCTGTTGTTAGAGTCTTATATATCTTAAAACCTTATAAAAACCTCCAGGCAAACAGAAAGTCTCATGCTCCCATAATTTCCCAGTGTAATCCTGTTTAAACTGGTGAGGATATCATAAACCTGCTTTAACGCTGTATCACGTTAATTACCACTGAGATTTTTTTATGTGGTAAAATGTTTTTTTTATCTGCTCTACTCTTTGTGTTATTAGTGAAAGACCAGGTTCACATGTATCAAGCTCTGTGTCTGTGAAGAGTCACCAGTCCAAAGATGATGTACCAAACTTTAGCGGGGAAACCAGACCTATCAAAAGGTATTTTATGTGTTTTGTATTTATTTTATTTATTATGATCAAACCAATAGACATGAACAATAAAAAGAAACTCAGATAATGTTGGTGAGAAGGAAAAATCTTGAAATTCAGTCCAAACTGAGTAACTAGATTTTGTGTTAGTGTGTCTAAGAATAAGTTTGGCTCCAGTTTCTGTTGTTAGAGTCTTATATATCTTAAAATCTTATAAAAACCTCCAGGCAAACAGAAAGTCTCATGCTCCCATAATTTCCCAGTGTAATTCTGTTTAAACTGGTTAGGATATCATAAACCAGCTTTAACGCTGTATCACGTTAATTACCACTGAGATTTTTTTATGTGGTAAAATGTTTGTTTTTTTTATCTGCTCTACTCTTTGTGTTATTAGTGAAAGACCAGGTTCACATGTATCAAGCTCTGTGTCTGTGAAGAGTCACCAGTCCAAAGATGATGTACCAAACTTTAGTGGGGAAACCAGACCTATCAAAAGGTATTTTATGTGTTTTGTATTTATTTTATTTATTATGATCAAACCAATAGACATGAACAATGAAAAGAAACTCAGATGATGTTGGTCAGAAGGAAAAATCTTGAAATTCAGTCCAAACTGAGTAACTAGATTTTGTGTTTGTCAGGTTACATGGACTAACGAACCCAGTAGCAGACAGCGTTAAACAGAAAAATCTCTCTTTATTAATAAAACAAAATAACAACCCACGAGGGGGTAAAAGGGGAACCAAAACAGCAATAGAACTTGAACAAAAGAGCTCTAAAAAAACAGAGCTTAAATTGAAACTAAAAAACTGTGAACAAACAGACAGGGCAGACGCGGGACAAAAACACGACCAGACAAGACTCACTGTGACGGGGGACAAGACTGCAAGACGAGATGCGCGGAACAAGACAGGGAACAAGAAACGAGAACGAACCGACAAGAGACAGAAAACATGAGGGCATTAAATAACACATGGACAAACGAGGAACAGGTGTGCAACATGAGCGCAAACGAGACAAGAGAACAAGGGGGTGGGGACAAGACGCGTGACCGGAGAGCACATGGCAAATGTAAACAAAACAAAGGCCATGTGCTTCCACACAGGACGAAGTCCCAGAGCGCGCGTTCAGGTCCCGACTCTAAGAAACAAGAACCAAGACAAGAAGGAGTCAGGATCAAAACAACATGCTCTGACACAACACACAGGGCATGTCAGGATCCTGGCGATATAATCAAGAAAGATTCAGGACAGAGAGCCAGGACCCTGACAGTGTTAGTTTGCCTAAGAATAAGTTTGGCTCCAGTTTCTGTTGTTAGAGTCTTATATATCTTAAAACCTTATGACAACCTCCAGGCAAACAGAAAGTCTCATGCTCCCATAATTTCCCAGTGTAATCCTGTTTAAACTGGTTAGGATATCATAAACCTGCTTTAACGCTGTATCACGTTAATTACCACTGAGATTTTTTTTGTGGTAAAATGTTTTTTTATCTGCTCTACTCTTTGTGTTATTAGTGAAAGACCAGGCTCACATGTATCAAGCTCTGTGTCTGTGAAGAGTCACCAGTCCAAAGATGATGTACCAAACTTTAGCGGGGAAACCAGACCTATCAAAAGGTATTTTATGTGTTTTGTATTTATTTTATTTATTATGATCAAACCAATAGAAATGAACAATAAAAAGAAACTCAGATGATGTTGGTGAGAAGGAAAAATCTTGAAATTCAGTCCAAAATGAGCATGAACATGCCCATCTTGACGCTGCGGTCATGGCTCTCTCTCTTCTTGGGAGGTTGAGCCCCCTCTGCTGCTACCCAGTGTTTATCCTTGCCTAAACGGCCAAAGGCAACAGAATTGGTTAGCACTTTGGGAGACCTTAGAGTGACTGTGGAGATTTCTCCACCGGGTCATTCCACGCGGACTTCTCAGTCCTCTCCAGTGTCGGGGTTAGAGCTGCCAAGTGGTGGTGTTGCTCCCCCCAGGGGGCCCACTATCACTTTTGGTGCTCCGGGCGAGGACAGGATGTCAGTCGCTGCATTGGAGAGTGGGCTGTTCTCCTCTGGGCAGAAGGATGAGGCAGAACTCTCCCCCTCAGGGTGGGTTGTTCTCGCTGAGTCTGACACAGAGTTGGCAGCTATGCTTGCCCGGGCAGCTGCGGCCATTAGACTGGAGTGGAACCCTCCACCCAGTCTAACGCCATCCATGTTTCCCGTCCAAGGCCTGTAAGACTACGGCAGCGCTCACTGCCAAAGCTTATAGGGCTGCTGGACAGGCTTCCGCTCTGCACGCCATGGCCATCCTGCAGGTTCACCAGGCCAAGGCACTCAAGCAGCTCCACAAGGGTAGTTCTGAGCCGAGGTTGATGCAGGAGCTGCGCATGGTGACTGATCTCGCCCTTCGGGCGATGAAAGTCACGGTGTGGGCCCTTGGCCAGACAATGTCTACCTTGGTGGCCCAGGAACGTCATCTTTGGCTAAACTTTGCAGAGATGCGGGACACGGACAAGGTTTGCTTTGTCGATGCCCCCATCTCCCAAGGTGACCATTTTGGCGACACTGTTGAGGGCTTTGCCCAGCAGTTCTCGGCAGTTCAGAAGCAGATGGAGGCCATCAGGCACATCCTCTAAAGGCGTGACTCAGGAGGTGGTGACTGCACCGCTCCTTCCCCTGGTCGAGGGCTGGGTGGAGAATCCTTTGTTTCCTTTTGTTCCGCCGCCAGGCCACCGCCTAAATAAAAGAGCAGTTTCCCCACACTCTGGGCCAAACTGGACGCTGCCCAACAGTGAGAGACGTGATGCTTCCTCACTCCCAAGCTCAATCTTTTACTTCGCCAAGGCAGGTGAGGCTGCATTTGCAGGACGCATTGCCTCCTCACGCGCCTCCTGCCTCCAGGCCGGCACCTCTCTGGGCACATCTCTCGCCCCACTGGTGCCACTTGCACAGAGTCAGGGGGCATGGCTAGCGCTCCCCAGCCCATCTCATTGTCTCCTGAGGACGATCACACTCGGCTACGCGATTCAGTTCACCAGGGGGTATCAGTACAAGATCCTCCCCTTTGGGCTGTCCCTGTCCCCCCACGTCTTTATGAAGATCACAGAGACCACCCTTGCCCCGTTATGGGAGGTGGGCATTTGCATCCTCAACTACCTTGACGACTGGCTTATTTTGGCCCACCGCGCAGTCACTGCTGCGTTGCCTGAACAGGTTCAAAATAGTGGTCCCACTGAAACTCTTTCAGAGGCTCCTAGGGCATATGGCATCTATGGCCTCAGTCACCCTGCTCGGCCTGATGCATATGAGCCCGCTGCAGCACTGGCTACACGGCCGAGTCCCATGGTGGGCATGGCGCCACGGCACACATTGGGTGGTTGTCACACCGTCCTGTCGCCGAACATTCAGCCCTTGGTCAGACATTGCCTTTCTATGGGCCGGGGTGCCCTCAGAACAAGTGTCCATGCATGTTGTTGTGACAACAAATGCCTCCAAGACAGGCTGGGGCGCTGTGTGCAATGAACAGGTGGCCTCTGGCTCCTGGACAGGATCTCGACACTTGTGGCACATCAGTTGTCTCGAGTTGTTGACAGTGCTCTTGGCCCCGCGCGGTTTTCCTTGCTCGGGCAGGCATGTTAGTCCACAAACCACTGTGACTGTGTGCGACATCACTGCCAAGTGGTTTATTCACGCATGTCTCACAACTGCTGCCGCAAGATCACTGTGTGACAGATCACTCTCACGGCTGCTTCCAAGCCCAGGAGAGTGGCGCTCCATCTGTCTCGTGTATCTGCTTGCCTAAATTCACCATTTTTCCGAGGCCCTCCTTGGCACCGACGTGTTTGCACAAAAGTTGCCCGGGGCCCCCCCAAAAACATTTTCCCCCCTGAGCCCCCCCCCCCTAAAAACACCCCAAAAAAAAAGAAAAAAGCAGGGGGGCGCGTTGGTTTTTTTGTCGTATTGGCCCACCCGGACCTGGTTTTTAGACCTAGTGCTCCTTGCGACAACCCCTCCCTGGCAGATTCCTCTGAGGAAGGACCTTCTGTCTCAGGGATAAGGCACTATCTGGTACCCGTGCCCCGGGGACCTTTGGAACCTCCATGTGTGGTCCTTGGACGGGACGCAAAGGACATGAGTGACTTACCCCCGGGCGTGGTGGACACTATCACTCAGGCGAGGGCCCCTTCGACCAGGTGGGGTTACGCCTGAAAGTGGAGCCTCTTTGCTGACTGGTGTTCTTCCCGTGGAGAAGACCCCTGCACGTGCCTGATAAGTTTGAATAAGTTTGGCTCCAGTTTCTGTTGTTAGAGTATTATATATCTTAAAACCTTATAAAAGGTTTATAAGGTATATAACTTCCAGCTAAAGGTATATAACTTCCAGGCAAACAGAAAGTCTCATGCTCCCATAATTTCCCAGTGTAATTCTGTTTAAACTGGTTAGGATATCATAAACCAGCGTTTACACTATATCACGTTAATTACCACTGAGATTTTTTTATGTGGTAAAATGTTTTTTTTATCTGCTCTACTCTTTGTGTTATTAGTGAAAGACCAGGTTCACATGTATCAAGCTCTGTGTCTGTGAAGAGTCACCAGTCCAAAGATGATGTACCAAACTTTAGCGGGGAAACCAGACCTATCAAAAGGTATTTTATGTGTTTTGTATTTATTTTATTTATTACGATCAAACCAATAGACATGAACAATGAAAAGAAACTCAGATGATAATGGTGAGAGGAAAGGAAAAATCTTGAAATTCAGTCCAAACTTAGTAACTAGATTTTGTGTTAGTTTGTCTGTGATTCAAAAATATACATTCTTTGTTTCCATCAATTCTTTGTTTCCAAATACAGATTAAGTTTGGCTCCAGTTTCTGTTGTTAGAATATTACATGTCCTAAAACCATATACAAACTTCCAGGCAAACAGAAATGTGTGTATAAGTGCATATATCATAATTCTGTTCAATTCAGATTATTTATATAGCACAATGGTGCATTGTTTCAAAGCAGCTTTAAATATAATAAAAAATGGAAAAACACAGAAAACAGGAAATATCAAATCAAATATATAACACACAGAATACAAAATACATGTTATCATTAAAGTTCACATAACAAGAGTTATGCTATATTTGGTTCCCAGAGAGCTGTGATTCTCAAACTTAAAAGCAATGTTAATTCTCAGTGAGTCTGTCAAACATTGAACACTATTCAGTTTACTAGTTTATTTAAATGCCAACTAATGGCATTTATGCTACTTTATGATATTAATTTAATTATTAACTTAAATATTTAATGGGGAGGGGGTTATTAGATAATAGTTTAAGTTTCAGGGATGAGAATATGTAACATTTCTAACGATGTTCTGCATTACAGAGAAATAGCAAGCCATAATAATAAGCTAATAAAATGTATATTAATCTCTTAAGCGCACTCTTACAGTTGACACTGGCAAGTAAACAAAATAAATTGCCTATACATGGCAAAATAAATTAATGCATTATATAAAAAAACAAATAAATAAAAGATAAAGCAGCAAACACTATAGCAATATATACAATTATCTAACTTACATTTACATTTACATTTATTCATTTAGCAGACGCTTTTATCCAAAGCGACTTACAAGTGCGGAGTACAACAAGCGAGTCAACCTGAAGAGGCAACTAGACACAATAAGTGCTCACAATACAAGTTTCAGACAGTGCTCAGAGTATCATATTCTACAACAAGGGAGAGATTTAAAGGGAAGAGGGATAGGAAATGAAGGGAAAGGATTTTTTTTTATGATGAGGTTAAGTGCTCACGAAAGAGATGTGTTTTCAGCTGTCTTTTGAATATTGCCAGGGATTCTGTATTACGGATGAAGGCAGGAAGATCATTCCACCAGCATGGAGTGGTGAACGAAAATGATCTGGAGAGTGATTTTGTGCCTCTCTTGCAACTTGCAACACTATTTTCTCTGATTTCACGGGAACACCAGACATTCTGAAATGCTTAACATACAGTTTAGTGCTTTGCGTTCATATTTGTCACGATTGTCTCTGTTCTTTGTACGTTTCCTGTGTTTTTGGTTTCCTTTGTTCCCTCCCCTTGTTAATTTAATCATTATTCTGTCAAGTGGTTCATTGGTAGCTCCTCCCCCATTGCCCTAGTTATTGATTGTTTTCACCTGTGTTTTGTTTAGTGAGCCCTTTATTTGTTGTGTATATATACTCCCTGGTTTTCTGTTCTTTGTTCAGTCCTTGTTTGTGCTTGATTATAGTGTTTTGTGTTCATCTGGTCTCCTGAGTACCTGAGGTTTGGTGATTAAAAGTGTATAGGTGTGCCAGTCCAAGGCACACCTATCAGGAGATGGTCCTCAGGGAAGTTTTGCAGAGTTTGTGGAGTGGGTCCTCGTGAGCTGTTGTTCCCTTCTCGCTGTTCATGAGGTAGAGGAACCTGAGCACAAGCCTACCATGGCACCAAAGCCTGAGCCAATGCCTGCCACGGACAATGAGTATGAGCAGCCAGAACCACCTACAGCGTACGTCCTGGAGCCAGATCCAGCTGCAGAGGTCAGAACCAATAATCTGTTACCTTTTGGATTACACTCCCGCTAAAATATCCACACCAGAGCCAACTGAGGCGCACTAGTTTATTGACATTGCTGTAAAGCCGGTTCCCACTTTCATTCCCGTCCCTAAACTCAAGCCCCCCTGACCAGCTGTGGCAGGTCTTTTGGATGACCCAGTCCCATCCTGTATCCTGCCCATGGATCCATGGTTTACCGCTGGTTCCACCCAGCCCCATGGTTCCCTCATCTCTGCTGGCTCTGTCCAGCTTTCTAGCATGGCCAGAGATCAACTGCCTGGTGTTTTGCAGCTCCTTGGCTGCGATTCACTAGTTCTTCAGCTCCACCTCAGGCTCCTTTTACACCACCTAGGCTCTGCACTCCCATGGTCTGTCATCCACCAGGCTCCTTTGTCTCTCTGGTTTCACCTAACGGTATCAGACTACATGATTTTGCAATCCTACATTGTTCTGCAACTAATAGACTAATAAAAAATTTATTTCACTAAGACGTTTTTTATTGATTAACATTTACTTGGGAAACTTAACACTTGTGGAATTGAACGCTGCATCAAGTTTGTTGACACTATTGGGAATGTCACTGGTGTGTGAGATGGTGTCTGAGTACATGTAAAATTACACCTATATATAAGCTAGGTCAAGGTCAGGTGACCTAGCAATGTCAGGAAGACATTAAAAGATGCCCACATTCAACATTATTTGCTTCTTTGTCTTCAGTAAGCCGTGTGTTTGTGTGTCTGAGTGAAATATTTTCAGGAAGGAAATTGTCCCTTTAGGAATCGCTGATTAGAGAGGCAAAGAACTGGGAAAGATAAATAAAGAATGAGTTCTAAAGCTAAAGACTTTAAATGTTGCATAAGCTATGTGTTGTGTTTGAGTTGGAGCATGCCCAGTTGGTGCTCAAGAGCTCAAAAACTGTGCATTGTCTCCCACTGAGACTGCTTCGTTCCTGCCTGTCTCTTTTTAGTGATGATGAGCGTCAGTCGTCTGCACCCTGGGGTTTGGGACAGTTTGCTGAGGTGGTGTGATGTTTGCAGTCATTGAAATTGCAGGTTGAGTTAGCAGAGGCAGCTCTTGAGATGGGAATTCTCCATCTCTAGATCTCTTTTCTGACTCAGATGTTCCCATTGCTGCTTCAGAGGCATGTTTTGCCATCTCTGAGCTCAAAGAGGATTCAATATTGTCAGATTTGGAGCCTGTGGGCACCAATACAGACATTTCTGAGAATGCTGAGGCAAAGCAGTATGCATTAACATCTCACGTTAGACCTCCCTTGATACCCTCAGGGGGCATTTCTGTAGGTCCCACCACCTACAGTGGAAGCAGAATTGCTTAGTGGCTCATCCACCCTATCTTCACTGTTCGGTTCCTTCCTGCCTCTTTGTTGAAGCAGGATACCGAGCAAGGCATCTCTGTCATGCCTATAATATTGTAATATGGTTACCAAGAAGCGTGTGGCTCATTGGATTACAGACACTGTTAGCTTTGCTTAGGAGGCACATAGTATGGCTTTGTCTCTAGAGGTCATGGCCCACTGTACCAGGAGTGTGGCATCTTTAAAGGCTCTGACTAGGGGTTCATCTCTAATTGATGTTTGTGCTGCAGCAGGTTGGTCCTCCCTGCACACATTCATTAGGTTTAACAGCCTAGACATGAACCTGACTCCTGGGTGCTGATCTGTCTCCTGATTTTCTCTGTGTAGTTCCTATGCCCTTGGACAGGCTCTGCCTTGGTATGGTGTACATCTCAGGTTGGTATGGAACACCTGGTTGGTATGGAACATCTCAGGTTACATATGTACCCGGTTCCCTGAGATGGGAACACAATGAGACACTGCATCTCATTGCTACACTTTAGTTGGGTCTGCATGTCTTCCTTCAGACAATAGAATCAAATGACACTGAATGCTGGCGCACATGATTTTTATTGTTTTTTCTTCAAAAAACAAAATTCCTATTTTGGTTCTTGCAACACATTTCAAAAAAGTTTTTTTTTGAAATGTGAAGAAAAAACAATAAAAATCATGAGGAACACATTAAATAATGTGCTGTTGTCTGCAATGACATACAAGCCAAAGTAAATTTAGAAATCACTGCTTTTTTTTATTTGTGTTTTCCATACTGTCCCAACTTTTTCTGATTTGGGTTGTAGATCTCTCAAGTGTGGGGAACACGTTCTATGGCCCCTTTTGCCAAGAGAGTCTCTAGTTCCTGGTCCAACACTAAATGCTGCTCTAAAAAACTTGGCTCCTAGAGGGGTTTGGTACAATAGGATGGCATGCACAAGAACCCCCTTGGTGGGGCTGGCCCCCAGTATGCTGCTGCTGGTGTCAGTTGTTGTTCTTTTATCTTCTTAGCCTTCGAGGAGATCATGGTCCTCAGATTGAACCTCATCTTTGGCTGTGAGGCCTGCATAGGCTGCCCAGTCCCCTTAGATATCTGAGGGGGAGCTCGAGCAGCCACACTGGCCTTCTGCTGCTGTCTATAAGCAGCCAAGGTCTTAGAAGTCGTCGAGGTGGGCGACCTGACCACAGTGGGGGAGGAGCTCCTTGAACACCTCCAATTGCTTTTCAGCCTCCTGGTATCTGTTGACAACGGAGCTCACTGCATCGCCGAACAGACCTTCAGACAGACCGGGGTGTTGAAAAGGAAGGCTTTATTGGGCCTTCTGCTTTGTGGCACGAAAGGCAATATCTGTGGCTATACAGAGCTCCCGAACTGTGTCTGGTTTTAACCCCGCAGCTTGGTCCAGGTCTTTAAGCAGGTCAGCCTGGTACACCTGCAAAACTGCCACTGTGTGCAGTAATGCACCAGCCTGACCTGCTGTTGCATAAGCTTGCCCACCAGATTAGAAGTAACCCTCCAGGGCTTGAAGGGCAAGGCAGGTTTTCTCCATGACAATGCTGTAGAGGGAGAGAGATAGCTTGCAAGCATCTCTTCAACCCTGGGCATCGCTCCATACCCATGCTCATGTATGAGGAATAATACTCATGCTCACAATAGAGGAATAATTGCTCATATTGGGAGTAAATACACAAGCTGAATATGGATTCTTCCACAACTTCGTCACCTCAGTGTGAAGATCTAGGAAGAATGAGAGGTTGCGATGGGGAGGCTCAGAAGAAACTGCAGAGCAGGCTTCTGAAGCTAGCGTGAGCTCATCCGATTCGTAAAATGTACACAGTTGACTAGAAATGACTTTATCCAATATTTTGACATAAACAGGAGGTGTGAGATATGTCTGAAATTAGCCTGGATTAAGATGTGCCTTTTAACAATATCCTAATGCTATCGATGAGTTAATAATATTGAGTAGATGTTGTAACACAAAAGAAAAAAACACCATATATCTATATATATTTATCCATGAGAGTATTTCTGTTAATATTTTAAACCAAAGATCAATTCTTTATGTTTTTTGCCAAATTTTAGAACCATTCATTATAGTCATTAATTTACTCATAATTGCACACAAGTTCTGTTTTTTTGTGTACAAGTACAAGTTTTCCTGAAATTAGAATTTTTTTATACATCTGTGGCTATAAATGTGGTTTTGTAGGGCTATGCCTGAAACTAAACACTATTAGTTATTTTAAAAAGGAGAGGTTTACAAACTGAAATTGTGTCAACACTTTAAATATTGCTGCTTATTCCAAGGCATTTCAGTGGATCTTAAAGTAACAAGATTCTAAATGTACTCTCCTGCTTAGCAAATCAAATGTATCACAACATGCATTAGCATTATAGCACTGTTTTGTTTTAGCCATAACAATGTATTTCCTGTACTAAATTGGTGTATTCCCTCTGCTATTTGTTATTTAGTGAAAAAGCAGGTTCATATGTATACAGTTCTGCGCCTGTGAAGGGTCACTGGTCCAAAGGTGACGTACCAGACTTCAGTGAGGAAAAACTATCACCTAACAAAATGTATTTTATGTTTTTCTTATTGATCGTCATGATTAGATTGCATCGTAGATCGCAAACAATACTCAATTATTGCATACAAGTTGTTTTTTTCTGTGTGCCAGGTTTTATGCAAAATTCCAGTTGGATTCAGGGCAAATGTATTTTACAGTGCACAGAAATGGGTGCCAATGGACTGCTGTGATCGTGGCTTTTAACCATAACCTAATCAATGCACCTGTAATTGTAATCCAGATTAGTTTCTTAAATAGTTTTTAAATAGCAGCCCCAGTTTCCAGTGTCTTGAGTATGGCATCTACACAATTATTGCCCCATGAGAAGATCAGTACATAATTGGTGTCCCTTGTGAAGATCACTATGTTATTATAGTGTAATTATACATTTAAATACTGCATAATACTAGCTAACAACGTGCTTACTATAGCTGTAAGATTAGGGTTTTGTTTAGAGTGAGCTGCTATAGTAAATGCATGCAGCGACAAAGCCGAGGTCTTCAAATGAATGTTGGTGTGCACTGTAGTGGTTTCGCCTGTTTAACAACAGATGCTTATGCAGTGCTGAAGCCGTGCGTTTACTGCGTTCAATCTGGTTTTGAGCACAGCACAAGGGTGCATTTACAGTGTGAATGCAGCACACATTCATTGTGCATTGCATTGTCTGACATGGCCCAATATTTGAATCATGTATGGATCATAAAATACCCCTTTTTACTTAAGACTTACAAACTTAGTGTGGGGGTGAAACACACTCCTCCAGACTCCAGAGAGTCTGGAGGCAAACTTCTCCTCCAGATGGTTATCAGCACATTTGACGCCAACAGGACAGTTTATGAAACCCTGTACAAGCTTTAAAAGAATTCCATGGACACCACATGGAATTCCAGTAACTGGTTCAGCCTCTGGCTCAAACCCTCTGAGACAGACTCTGGACACCACTTTAGCTAACTTAGTTGATCTCCAGAACTCAACGATACTCCATCACATTTGAACCACTTAGGACTCTCTCTTTATGCACATTTGGGTTCGTGTTCGGCACTAGAGCTCAATGCAAGTATTCCTTTTCTATACACATAGAATAGCTGTGCTAAATTGTGCCCCTTTATTAAGGCGATTCTACTCGTGGTTCATTCAAAATGCTTAGCTGATTTAACCTGTACAGGCTTAACATCCTCTCTTAACATCCCTTAAACTGTGTTAGATCTTTCTACATGCTCTAAAGTCCTGTTAAAGCAGAGAAGCATTGTTTTCAAGGCCAGACAAATAATGTTTCTTAGATTCAATAAGACTGTGTATGCACTTGCTGGACGAATGCAAAAGCTGATTATTAAAATTATTCCTGCTGATCAGGTACTACACAATATGTATATTTAATGATGATTAACTATATATATTTTCCTTTGACCTAAATGAACTGTTTCCATGAACGAAATGGTGTTTTAAACAACACTGTTTTGTTGATTTGACATTCGATTTGCTACATAATTGTGGTGCTGGTTCATGCTTATAATCTGGAGTCCCTAATTCTGCTGATCTGTGCTACATGCTCTATAAGAGTGTTAAATCAATGTATTACTGTTACGGAGGAGGTTCCTGCTCCACCTCCTCCTTGCCGCCAGAGGGACCCCTCTCCAGAATACTAAACATACCTGAACTACATTTCCCATAATGCCCCATACCTTGGACTGATTACTCCCTGCACCTGTAGCTCATTAACTCTAGTATATAAACACCAGTCTCACATTCACTCAGTGTGAAGTCTTGTTTTTCTCTGGCTGACATTTCTAAGCGGGTTTCATTGTATTATTGGATTACCTGTGTTTGACCTGGATTGTTTATCTCATTTTGGATTGTTTGCTGCCTGCCCTTATTTCTGGATTGTACTTTGGATATCTGATTGTTTGCTGCCTGCCATGACCCCTTGCCTGTCTACCGATTTGCTTCTGTCTTGCCTCCTACAATGTTGTTTGCTGGTTTTGACCCCTGCCTGTCTGAAGAATTCCCCAAATCGTTGACAATCAATTATTAATTATATATTTATATATATATTATATTAATGTAGTTCCCTTACACAGGGAATACGGGAAATATATTTCCCTTACACAGGGAATGGTGGAGAATAGATTTATTAACATTAATTTTGAGGGAACTTGTTCATAATTATATCTGTGGTGGAGAATGCTTTGTGAACAAACCTCAATATTAATCCCTGTTAGACAACCCATACCTAACCCATTTTCGCTACAGCATTCACACTCAAACACAACAAATGATTTGATGTTTGGTTTTATTTATTATATGTTCAAATACAAACAATGTTAAAGTTAATAACTAAGGAAGCGTCTTCAAATGTTTTATTATTGATTAAGTTTGATTTATCTACACTGCAGATCTGGTTTTACGAGGGTGCTAAGCATTCCCAAACAAATGTTAAAACAGCCTGAGATTAAATTATTAATTGCGAGAACATATAATAGTGAGCATGGATCGTGGACACAGGGATTATTTTTGAAGTGTGGTATAAAAATGACAAGTAAAAAAAATACCAACGCTGTACTTCCCACAGACACATACATAAACTTTTGTCCATTGCTTAAAGCACTTAATGTACAAATACTCACCTTGTGTGTATTTGTACATTATGTAAAATATCCATTTAGATGAGTATTCAAACTAAATTAGTTGCTTGTGAGTGTAAACAACTGGGAAAGACATTTGATGTTTGTCAGTACAGTTTGAAAACATGCATGAGGTCATAAAGTGGCAGCAGCAATATTCCTGCTGTCAAAAGAAAGAGAAAAGAATCACACGCTGCTTTACTAACAGCTTTACTGTTAACTTCTTAACTGTTGCTTCAATAGGAATTTAACCGATTATTAAATTACTACGAGCACAAAATTCTTCATAAAGCTAGTAACTTAATTTTACTGTAATAATGCACCAGATAAATCCATTTAACTTAAAAATGTACAAAATACTCTTATGGGGGACCCCCCTAGAGGGGAATATGTCCATCCACCCATAATTTCACAAAATCCTGTGAAAATAACTAAAGCTTATTTTTGAGAAGTTTGAGGAGCACTAAGAATGTATTTATCATCATTATTATTTTTACATTTTAATGTGTATTGTTTTGTTAAAATTAGTATGGTTAAATTTAGTATGTTAAGTTATCTGTATGTATAATGTAATGTCATAAAAACAACCCTTCTTTATCTCAGGCACCAACAAGAAATTTCACAGTAACAACAGAGGATGATCCAAATGTATCATACAAGAAAGAAAAAAATTAAACTGGTGGGAGAAAACCACCAGATCTATCTGAAGGACTTTGTGAGTTGGTCAGCTTGTAGAGTCTCTGGTTATCAACACAAAAAAAGACACAGCTGTAACAGAAACAGAATTTATTTAAACTAAATATGGAAAGATAATTAACTACTAAATGTCGAGATAAGATAAAACATTGCATTAACATAAAATATTCAATGGAATGAACACAGAAAGGATAAAAGCAATGCTGCTGTTAAATGTGCTAATAGAAAAATTACTAAGTAGTTAACCTCTAGAAAGAAAGACTCCTATAATCTCTTCTGAGTTGTGGCAAATTCTGTGCTGTAAATATCTAATGCCAAGGTCTCTAAAAGAGGTTTGTTAAAAATTATATTTACGTGTTAATTATAATTGACTATACACGTAATTAATTATAATGACTATACACATAAATTTAAGTTTCTCAAACTTGCTGGAAACATATTTTGGGCTACACGCATATATATAGGCAATACGCACTTAATATAAAATATTTCCCATATATTACATTGTTAAAGTGCTAAATTGTTGATTTGCTGTTCAGTAAATTTCTCCTGTCATTCCAATTCAAATGACAATTGCTTGTTTAGAACGGCTTGAAATGGAGCCAGTTGTGGTATTTAATAAATTCTAACAAACTTGTGCCTAGAAATTGGCGTCAAAATAACAGTTATAATAAATGGTTCAATCAAAAATGATAAAAGTAACTTACATGTGATTTATTTTTGTCTTAGCGATCAACGACAGAAGAGCACAATTCATATTGGTGCAGAAATTACAAGATGGAAAGAGTTAAAATTACAAAAGGGAATGAAGAGTGATGTAGAACTGGCAGCTTTTCTTTTGCGCAGGTGGGTACACAAGCACAGACCCTTTAGATATTGTAGAATTCTTCACATTAGGAGCCATTTATATAAGATGCTGCACACAAGGCACTAAAAGTGTTGTTTTGATTAAACATCAGAAGTGTTGACTGCAGTCACCACGCAAGGAATTACATCTTATCAGTGTAAGAATGACTTCGTATGTACAGTGCATTTAGAAAGTATTCAGACCCACTCACTTTTTCAGTTTATGTTGTAGTAAATTTGGTTTGTACATGTACAATACAATGATATCAGGCCATGACATTTAACATTAGTAACTAGTGGTTCATGTGTTCACTCCTCACCAGTGATGGCTTAAATGCAGAGTTCACATTTCGGGTATGGATTAGCATATCTGACATGTCATTTTTACTTTGTAGTGTGCTTTATTTAGAATTCAGAATCATACCTGTGTTCAGTAATGGGAGGAGGGCAGGCAGGTCTGTAAGCAGGCAGGTACACATGTTAAAAGATAAGCATGTAGTTAGGGGGGCATTCACACTATGGATAATACAGATATTTATAAATAAAGTTTTAAAAATCATTTCATCAAGAGAACGGCACAGTACACACCACCACTACAACAATAAAGATACAAAGACTGATATCTTTGAGATCACTTTTGGGGCACTTTTCTTCAGCTGATGAATGATAAAACATTGACAGCCAATTAAATCCATTTGAATTTAAAGGGCCTTTGCATTTACTGCAGCACGTGGTCTTAAAATAAACATAGCGTTATTGTCTATTAATGTGGATGCTAATATAGTTATTGTTATGGTTATCTTTATAAGTATCAATCTTATGAAAAATGAAAATTCTGTTATTCCTTACTTGCCTTCAAATTGTACCAAACCTGTATACATTTCCGAAGCTGTATAAAACATGTACATCTAAATTCATATTGTCATGCTACAGAGAGAGAAACAAGGAAGACAGATAAACAATTTAACAGGTAATTGATATAATCTCGAGTCAGGGACTTGAGAAATTAACATCAACAAGACCGGGTAAAACTGAAGTGTAGAGTGGTGCTTATATGAAGAGTCTTTGATTAGCTGTGCAGGTGTGGCGAATCAGTAGGCAGGTGAGAAGGAACGAGTTTGCGGAGTTGTGATGTCCGGTGTGGAAGGGATGGATGGCTCCTTGACATATACATGATATGCTGTGCAAACAAAATGTCTTGTTGCCACACACGTAATATAACAGATACACTTGAATAAATTATATAGTTTTATAAACGTATAAACGCATACATTGTTTTTTTCTGCCTTTTAATCTTAAACCAATGCAGATCTTTAACTTTTGCATAAAAACACTAGTTTATAATGTTTGTTCACAGTCAAAACCTTTTAATTTTACACTATTTACATGGTGAGTCGTGAACTCTGCAATCCATTGATAATGACTTTGTTCTTCCCATGAGTGTGGGTTAACTGATTGAACTAACTCTTAAACTGTGTTCTGGAACTAACATAACACGAGTAAGCAAGGTTTGGGCTAATCAAGTTAACCCTGCTTTCTGGAATACCGCCCTCCACTTGTTACAAACCTCAGGTGTAAAATATCTGAATACTTCTGATAATTGTATAATATTTTTGTTATATTTACTGTGTAATTTGGCCAAATGTATTTTCCTAACAGGGTTCAAAATGAGACATCAGGCTCAGACTTGCACATTCAAAGGCACCGCAAGGATTTCAGAGATCATCTCTTCTGGATCTTCCAGGTAGGAAAAAATACTTTAATGCTTAATAAATGTTACATGATTAATGTTATGTTTGTGTTAAATTATGACAGTAATCTGTTAATATTTCAAATAATTTGAATTAAAATTTGTTTTTAGTTAATGATCTGACAGTATTAAACTTATAATCATAATCATATAATATAATCATAAATGACTAATGAAAACATTCGATTTTGTCAAAACTAACTACAAAATTATTTTAATAAACTAATGGCACATAAAACTAAAATCGCAGTTTTGTCAGTAAAACTAATATTACTGTAACGTGATAAATATTGGGAACAAGATATTGTTAGTAAGTAATTATGTTAGTAAGGATTTTTATAGTTAATTTGTTTGGGGGTTAATCATTTTAACCCACTAGACCATTAAGACAAGTCTATGACATTACAAAATCACAAATAACAAATCTGGCCCTCACAGCAAAAAACATGACTTATGAAAATGTGAAAAAAACAAAACGCACAATCACACATCACAATTATCAGAGCAATATCACTCTAGCAGAAACAGAAGTTAGAAAAGAATTAATGATTCAAAACTGTTTAATCTGAAATAAAAACATGGCATATGAAATGTATAATATTTGATTATACAATAATTGATAATGACAAATCATTAAATGATCAATTAATAAAACGTATAACCATTACATCTGTAAATTATCAATATAATGCTTATTAGTATGACTAATTTTGTTTAAACTGAAGTTGTAATGATGGGTCACACACATGAGGATCCATTTGCAGTGTTTTATTCGATAACCAGGCAGACAGGGTTAGGCAACAGCAAACGTAGACAAGGCAAAAGAGTAAACGTAGTACAGGCGTGGGTCGTGGCAGGCAGCAAACAATCCAAAAACCAAATAACAATCCAAATCAGTAATGGGTAGAAACCTTTAATAAACTGCTGCAAATGGATCTTTCTTAAAAGTTTTATTTTAATGTTATTTTAAAAAGGATTTTAAATGTAACATTAAAATGACTGTACTTTGAAGGTTTTTTTTATTTGTGTAAAAGACTATTTTTTTTGTCGACTAGTCAACTAGTCTCGCACATCCCTAGTTATGATGGTCTCAGTAGATTGGGTGAAGGCTGGCAGTTCTTTCCACCAGGAAGCAACAAAATAGGTGAATGTCTTAGAGAGCTATCTGGTACCTCTGGTGAACAAACAATCAGGTGTTGCTCGTTTATAGAACCTAATTGGCTGGAGGGAACGTGTATCTGCAGGAGTGAGTTGTGGTAGGAGGGTAAAGTTCTTATGACTGTTCTGAAGGCCAGGGTTAGAGAGTTTGCACAAGGAGTATATTCCAGGTTGTAGTACAAATGTGTGTAAAAGGGATTAATATTAAGGTTTGTTCACAAATAAAGCATTCTCCACCACAGACGTAATTATTTATGAACAAGTTCACTCAAAATTAATGTCAATAGATCCATTCTCCACCATTCCCTGTGTAAGGGAAACTCTTATTTATATATATATATATATATATATATATATATATATATATATATATATATATATATATATATATTAAATAACAGTTTATATTTATGTTTATATATATATTCTTATACAACCCCAAATCAGAAAAAGTTGGGACAGTATGGAAAACACAAATAAAAAAAGAAAGTAGTGATTTCTACATTTACTTTTTATGGTTTTTCTTCAAAAAAAACAAAATTTTTAAAAAAGTTGGAACAGGAGCAATTTATGGCTAGTAATCAGGTAAACTGGCTAAATAATGATGTGATTTGAAACAGGTGATGTCAACAGGTGATTGTAATTATGATTTGGTACAAAAGCAGCATCCAAGAAAGGTCTAGTCCTTTAGGAGCAAAGATGGGCCGAGGATCGCCAGTTTGCCAACAAATACGTGAGAAAATTATTGAAATGTTTAAAAACAACGTTCCTCAAAGAAAGATAGGAAGACATTTGCTTATTTCACCTTCAACAGTGCATAACATAATTAAAAGATTCAAGGAATGTGGAGGAATTTCAGTGCGTAAAGGACAAGGGCGCAAGCCTAAGCTGAACAACCGTGCTCTCCGATCCCTCAGGCGGCACTGCATCAAGAATCGTCATTCATCTATAAGCAATATCACCACATGGGCTCAGGACTACTTTGGCAAACCTTTGTCAAGTACCACAATACGTAGTTACATCCACAAATGCCAGTTAAAACTGTACTCTGCCAAAAGGAAGCCCTATGTTAACAGTGTCCAGAATCGCCGTCAACTTCTCTGGGCTCGGAGGCATCTGGAATGGACCATCACACAGTGGAAACGTGTACTGTGGTCAGATGAATCAGTATTTCAGGTATTTTTTGGGAGAAATGGACGCTGTGTGCTCCGGACCAAAGAAGAAAAGGATCATCCAGACTGTTACCAGCAACAAATCCAAAAGCCAGGGTCTGTCATGGTATGGGGTTGTGTCAGTGCCCTTGGTAAAGGTAACTTGCACTTCTGTGATGGCACCATTAATGCTGAAAAGTACACAGAGATTTTGGAGCACAATATGCTGCCTCTTTTCGTCCCTGGAAAAGACATCTTTTCCAGGGACGTCCATGCATATTTCAACAAGATAATGCAAAACCACATTCTGCACACATTACAAAGTCCTGGCTGCGGAGGAAGAGGATACAGGTACTTTACTGGCCTGCCTGCAGTCCCGACCTGTCTCCAATAGATAATGTGTGGATTTTAAAGTGCAAAATGCAACAACAAAGACCCCATACTGTTGCTCACCTTAAGACTTGTTTGCAGCAAGAATGGGACAAAATTACACCTGAAACACTTCTTCACTTGGTGTCTTCAGTCCCTAAACGTCTTTTAAGTGTTGTGAAAAGGAATGGCAACATTACAAAGTGGTAAATGCTTTACTGTTCCAACTTTTTTTTAAATGTGTTGCAAGGACCAAAATATGAATTTAGTTTTTTTGAAGAAAAAAACAATAAAAATCATGAGGAACACATTAAATAATGTGCTGTTGTATTGTCTGCAATAAAATACAAGTCAAAGTAAATTTAGAAATCACTACTTTCTTTTTGTGTTTTCCATACTGTCCCAACTTTTTCTGATTTGGGGTTGTACATTATATATATAAGTATATATGTATATATATATATAAGTGTGTATATATATATCTACAGAGTTACAGTGTTACAGTTAAGATACATAGTATGGTAGCCAGCATACAATGGGAATATATACAAAACATGTTTTGGTCTCTCTCCTGCCCATGGAATTCCTTTGAAGCTTGGGCAGGGTGTCATAAACTGTCCTGTTGGTGTCAGGGGTGCTGATAGCCATCTGGAGGAGAAGTTTGCCTCCAAACTCTCTGGAGCCTAGGGTCTTTCACCTCCACACTAGGTTTAGGTTAAAAGGGGGTATTTTATGATCCCTACATGATCCAAATATTAGGCCATGCCAGACACTACAAGGTGTATACAGTTCCATCACTATGTCCAGTTGTCACCACACTGTTCTTGGTTGTCATTCTTGGAAGTCACTGGCTAAGCCAGACCATCAGGCACTCTCACCTGGATGACCTAGCCTAATGCCTGTTCAAACATTAAACAAATAATTATTCATATCCCCATAACAAAAATGACCTGTTGTCAAAATGTAGCAATAAATAAATAAATACTCTCTGATGGTGCTCTGGAAGCTGGGATGCGAAGTACATGGCGTTAATTTGCTTAATTTGGTGTTATTCTCAGAAACTCGACATTGTCTTTTTCACCACTGGAGGACATCCTCGGGTCTGTGTGCTTCTGACTTGACCTTTAAATAGGCCACTATTTTGGAATTTAATGGCACATAGCTCTCAGTGGTATCAGCATCCTCTCATTCTGCAAAGTCTTTTGAACTTTTTTTTTTTTTGCTGGCAGCAGTTTTTCTCTGTGTTTTCCTCATTGAACCCCAACTATTAGCACTTTGTTGGCATGGCACGGCACAGATTGTCTTACATTATCATCAACCATCTTTACCAGACACAGTTTGGGAGTGAAGAATGTTGTTGTTTTGTAGAGCATGTGAATTCCATTTGCTGCCAAACTGTTTGGTGACATTAGTTCGTCCAGACGTTGCTCACAAGTCAATGCAATTTCAATGAGAATGGAGTCAGTCCTGGCTGCTTTGCATTGGTTTCTTAGTCTTACAGACCAGAGCTGGACTAGAGATGCACTTTTGTTTGTTTTGGCAATACTTTTTTTGTCAGGGACACGTGAGAAACGAACCCAGTCAGAGACGGTGTGAAAAGAAAAATCACTTTATTTATAAAAAACAAAACAAGAACCCATGAGGGGGCAAAAACAAGAATCAAAACAGGCTTATGACAGAACTAAATAACTCCTACAATGGAGCAAAAACTAAAGCAAAAACTGGAGCAAAACACAAAACAGGAAAACACAAGAATAATCCACAGACGAACAAAGACTCGAAAAACACTTGAACAAGGCTGGAAGACTTGACAAGACTCAAAAAACATCTGCGAGACTAGAGACTCGGAAAATTAGAACAAGACGAACTGGCACAAGACAGAAAACACAGGGGCATTAAATGCAACAAAGACAAGTACAAACAAGTACGTGAAATAAGCGCTAACAAGACATGAGAACAAGGGGGTGGGGCTGAGACACGCGAATGGCGAATGTAAACAAGACAGAGGCCGTGTGCTTCCACACGCAACAAGGACCCAGAACATGAGTTCAGATTCTGACTTTAGGAAACGAGAACTAAGACTAGGAGGAGTCAGGATCCAAACAACATGCTCTGACACAAAACACAGGGGATTGTCAGGATCCTGGCAAGATAATCTAGAGAGACTCAGAACAGGAAGCCAGGATCCTGACAGTTTGAGTCTAAATCATTTGTTGCATCTTTGAAAAAATAAAGTAAAAAAAGTCACTAGAGCTTTAAAAATATTCTAGTTGATGCACCCTACCTTGTCATACTGTTTATTATCTAACAGGTTTGTTGCAGTGTCATCATACTGTTAAAACACAGAAACTAACATTTCAATATTTCATCTCTCCAATGACAGCTTTAAAAACTTACTCAGCTTGACTTGCAAGGCAGAGTGTTTAAAGTAGGTGACCAGTTTCCTCACATGTTTCAGAAGCTGTCCAACTTTGGTTGTTTTAACCATCACATGCATGTGAAAGAAAATGTAGAGTATGTGATTCTTACATTTTATTCTTGTGAAGCTGAATAGAGCTGCCACTATGTTCTCTCCTCTGTCAGTGACAAAGTTTCTTTGCCTGTAAACAATCTATTCCAAAAACTACAGTTTGTGTCTGTGTATTGTGGCTAATAGGAAGGAGGTTTTCCAGTAGTTTTGGATCCAGATGTCAGTTGTCACAGCGCCTGTAAATCTTATTTATGTAGTTGTTGTTGTGGCTTTTGTGGAATATATGAATAACAATTTATTTGTTTTTATATTTTTTATACTTGGATATAGTTATTTTATGTGGGAATCCTGCAAATAATTTTATTTGCTGCAACCTGCACACATCAGGGTCTAACCGCCCTTACCTCAGGCTTTCCACAAGCCTGCGGGTGGTTTTTCCTTGATCCTCTGGTGCGATGGTGTTGTCTTTGAACAACACTAGAAAAGGTCTTTGTCTTTTCTGCTCCTCCTGTGTCTCCACCTCTTGGCTCCACCTTGGTCAGTCCCTTAGTTCTGCTTAGACCCACCAACAACAACCAATACCTTAACCATGCTCTTTATTTGTTGGGGCACTGGATGGTTCTTACATTGTCATGTTCCTTGAACCTCTTTGAGGTGATTTAAAGTGATGCACATGGTCAGCAGCACTATTTAAATATTTTGTATGAAGGTGCCTAATGTGTGCCAAGAAAAATTTCCCCACACAGTTACACCACCACTTTGGCACAAGGCAGGATAAGATCCATGCAGGCGTGTTGTTAACACTAAATTCTGAACCTATGGGGATATGTCTGTTGTATCAGAAATTGAGGTTCCTCAGATCAGGCCATATGTTTCCAAACAGCTTTCATTTAGCTACAGTAATGTTATGGTGAACTTTTTTGTAGGGCTAAAATAATCACTTTGGACACCACGCATCCAGCGCACTCTTTCTTTGAACTGTTACCCTCTGGCTGGTACTACAGAGCACCAAAACAGACAGACACAAGAACAGTTTTATTTCACTCAGGTTATATTAAGTCTGAACATTCAAAGCTGTCTTATGTCTCCACACTGCTCAACATAACTGTATTTATTACTACATAACATCTCAAAGTGTACATTTGTAAATAACAATCATAATGTGTACACCTGTAAATAATATTGTAAATAACATATCTGTGCAATAAACTTTGTACATTCCCTTAATTTACTTCTACCGCTGCACTTGTATTGTATTATATAACTGTTTTCCTTATTTTAACTGCACTGGAAGCTCATGTCACCAAGACAAATTCCCTGTGTGTGTAAACATACTTGGCAATAAAGCTCTTTCTATTCTATTCTATTCTATTCTATTCTATTCTATTCTATTCTATTCTATTCTATTCTATTCTATTCTATTCTAGCAATATAGCTGTTATGGAGGAGGTCACTGCTATACCCTCCTATTTAAACCCGTGCTATGCAGACTATCTTTGCGAAGTCTTGTTTTGCTCTGGCCACAATTCTAAGCGGTTTCTCATTGTATTCTGATTATCTGTGTTTGACCTTGGATTGTTTGTACCACTTTATGCCTGTTTGCCGCCTGCCCCGATTACTGGATTTTCTACTGGGTTTTGTGATTGTTTGCTGCCTGCCTCGACCCTTGCCTGTCTCACGTTTTTGTCTTTGCCTTGCCCTTACCATTCCTGTTCGTTGGTATTCGACCCCTTGCCTGTTTAACTATTCTCATAAAGCTGCAAATGGATCCCCGTGTTAACGGTTCATCATTACAGTAGCAATGTCTTGTTTTCAGTTTATTTGCATTAACACTTATTTGCACATTTTTTCTATGTGAATTGTTCAAATGTAACCAACTTTTATAAATATGAATGCTGGATTTAATGTGTGGTTTAACTCCTTTTATTTCTCCTTTGTTTAGAATCTAGAGAACAAAATAACGACATTTGTCAAGAATGAGCTGGAAAAATTTAAGAAAATATTGAAAAAAGAAAACACTAAATACTTTGTGAAGGACTTTAAGGAGGATAGATGCAATATCAGAGATGCAGCTCTTGATATCACACTCTACTTCCTAAAAAGTATGAAACAAGAGGAACTAGCTAGTACTTTAGAAGGTAAGAGGCTTGTGACAGGTACCCTGTCCTTAATATTTTTATTTTAGTTACATTTATGTTTTTGTTACTATACACCAATTTGTTACAACACACTGCAGATGTGACTGTCTTAGAGCTTGGCCTTTGACACCTTTTTGCTTCATTATAAACTGTAGGAGTGAAAAGTGGAATCAATATATTTTTGTTTTGTGTTTAGATGAGCTAGTCTTCATTCATCAACGACAAATGAAATCAAACCTGAAGAGGAAGTATCAGTGTGTATCTGAAGGAATTGCAAAGCAGGGTGACTCCACATCCTTAAATAAAATCTACACTGATCTTTATATCACCCAGGGTTGTAGTGACAAAGTCAATACTGAACATGAAATAAGACAGATACAGTCAGCTTCCAGACACACTGAATCACCAGAGGTGCAGGTTAGATACACAAATTTGTTTGAACAGTCTGCAGAAGACAAGTATATCAGAACTGTATTAACAAAAGGAGTTGCTGGCATTGGAAAATCAGTCTCTGTGCAAAAGTTTATTTTGGACTGGGCTGAAGAAAAGGAAAATCAGGATATCACCTTCATATTTCCTCTTCCCTTCCGAGAGATAAACTTACAGGAGAAAGAAAGACGAAGTTTGATGGACATTTTAAGTCAATTTTTTCCGGAAATAAAAGGACTGAACCTTTCAAGAAATGATAAATTCAAAATCCTGTTTATCCTTGATGGACTGGATGAATGTCGACTTCCTCTGAAGTTTGAGGCTAATGAGATATGGCATGATGTCACATCAAAAGCCCCTGTGGATGTTCTTTTAACAAACCTTATCAAGGGAAATCTCTTTTCTTCTGCCCTTATCTGGATAACCACCAGACCAGCAGCAGCCAGTAAGATACCTTCTGAATGTATCGACCGGGTGACAGAAGTGCGAGGGTTTGATGATGCACAAAAGGAGGTGTACTTCAAAAAACGATTCACGGATGAGAATCTGGCCAACAAAATCATTGAGCATGTTAAAAAATCAAGGAGCCTTTTCATCATGTGTCACATCCCAGTCTTCTGCTGGATTTCAGCCACTGTGCTTGAGAACATTTTGGAGAAGAATGATCAGTCTGATGGCTCCATTAAAACACTGCAGGAAGCAAATACTGACGATATACCTAAGACTCTAACACAAATGTACACACACTTTTTCCGCTATCAGATCCAGCAGAGCCGTCGAAAGTATGATGGAGAATATGCACCAGATATTTCCTGGAACAAAGGGGCTATCCTTTCACTAGGGAAACTAGCATTTCAGCAACTTGAAAGAAACAACCTGATCTTTTATGACACAGACCTGAAAGACTGTGGGATTGATCTCTCTAAAACCTCAATGTACTCTGGGATGTGTACCCAAATTTTTAAAGAGGAAACGGGGATTGTTCTCGGTACAACATACTGCTTTGTTCACATGAGCATTCAAGAGTTTACTGCAGCTATTTATGCACATTTGTTTCTAGACAGCAACAAGGAAAATGTATTTGCTCAAGAGCACAAAGAACAGGAAGACAAAAATGAAACAATGTGTGGATTGCTCAAGACTGCAGTGGACAAGGCACTTGACAGTGACAATGGACACCTAGACCTTTTTCTTCGCTTCCTTCTCGGTCTGTCACTAAAGTCCAATCAGCCACTCTTACGAGGTCTGTTAACACAGCAAGACAGCAGTGAGCAGAGCAACAAGGAAATTGTTAAGTACATCAAACTGAGATTAGAACGTGATTTATCTCCTGAGAGATCCATCAATCTGTTCTACTGTTTGAATGAACTGAATGACCAATCTTTGGTAAAAGAGATTCAAGACCACCTTAACGAAGGAAGTCTCTCATCTGTTGACCTCTCACCTGCTCAGTGGTCTGCTCTGGCCTTTGTGTTGGTGACATCAGAAGAAGAGCTGGAGGTGTTTGAACTTCATAAATTCAAGAAATCAGATGAATGTCTCTGTAGACTAGAGCCAGTTGTCAAAACCTCCAAAAGAGCTTTGTAAGTAATTTAGGTCACGTTCTCTTATCTAAAAAGAACATTAATTGATTTAATAGTTCATCAAATTGTTAAACAAAACAGATCTTCACATTCTAACATTAGTTCCTTCATAAGACTTTATATAGAGAGGATGGATAATTACAAATGTTGTCTGTGATTTTGATGGATAAAAAAAGAACATTAAGCCTGAGTTAATTTTAAACATCTTCATGATATATGCAGGTTCAACTATTTTGTTCTCTCCCTCTCTCTCTGTCCATTTGTAGGATAGAGCATGAATAATTAGTGTTACTTTTCATACCATTTGTATAAAGTGTGATGTAACATCTTGTTACTCCCATTATTAATGCAATCATGTTTTAAATGAACAAACTTAGTGATTTGATGAACTGAACTTTCCGGTAAATGTACTAAAGGTTCAATGAACGCAACTTCATGTTATATTTTTTAAATTATACAATTAAGACATTAATTATTAGCCAATAGTTGTTGCCCCTGCAGTATGTGGTTCACTTCAGCTCACACCATAAAGGACATACTCTTACATAATCCAATTCAAATCATTAACCAAAAACAACATTAACCAAATACATAAATAGACCAATAAATTATTTACCCCTCTGATGCTGCCAGTTACAATCTAGCTACAATCTGGTTTTAATTAAAAAGACCAAAACAACTGAAAGAAAATACAACAACCAGATAACTGATTGCAATTAAAGCCACATTTTTTTTACTTGGAAAACTTGTCACAGAATCAGACTTTGCTATTGTGACTATTTTCTTTGTAGGCTAAATGATTGTAACCTAACAGAGAAAAGCTGTTCAACTTTGGCCAAAGTTCTTGGATCTGATACCAGTTTGAAAGAGCTCAACATGGACAACAATAATCTGCATGATACAGGGGTGAAGCTACTCTGTACTGGACTGGGGAATACAAAGTGTAAATTGGAGATACTGAGGTAGGTTGAGTGACAGACAACAAACCAAATAAATCATTGAGCTCAACCAAAACCAAAAAGGTGTGATTCTGAGATTATGTACAACATTTATAAATAATGTATTATTATTTATTTGAAATTCAGTACTTTTATCCTGTTGATTGTAATATGCAATGAGTTATGATGAACGTTACACTTACTATTAGCTTTTTTTTTTAGATATAGACAATGCATAGTGTAATCTTATTTTCTTTGAACCTCTGTAATAAAATTAATATGTGATATGAATCTAAATGTAGTGTGGCCATGCATGAAGATAACATCAATAATATATATTGCAGTGATTAATAATATTAAACAATATATAATAAAAAGGTTTATATGAATCATATGACTTGTTAAATATTGCCAGTGTAGAAGAATTTATTGTGTATTGTGAAAATATTGTTTTATTGTGAATATAAATACATTAAGCTCCTCTAACATGTTACTTTAGGTTCAGTAATTGTGGTCAGCACCTCTATTCCTTGCAGCTATAGTTGACACATTTAATGGTTGTGTGGTAATATATCTTTATTACTGTTTTAGACTGAATAAGTGTGAGCTAACAGAGGAAAGTTGTTCAGCTTTAGCTGCAGTTCTTGGTTCAGACTCAACAACTCTGAGGGAGCTTGATCTGAGCAATAATAACCTACAGGATTCAGGTGTCAAGCTGCTCTCTGATGGACTACAAAATAACCGTACACTGGAGATACTCGGGTAAGTCGTAATATGTATGCATATTATTATTAATGCATAATATAATTTATAATACTATTCATTAATATGCACAATATTTTAACCTCCTCCATATTCAGTTGGCAGGTTTTGCTTCACAACTTATTTTTTAATATTGATTATCACTAAGATTCAGTGGTTTGATAGATGAATTCATTTACTTTGGTTGTGGCAAAATAATGTTTGATATTCATTCCCCTTCCAGACTTTCAAACTGCAGCATTACAGAAGAAGGTTATAAAAGTTTGGCTGCAGCTCTGGAATCAAACCCTTCACACCTGATAGAGCTGGATCTCAGAGGAAATGATCCTGGAGAGTCAGGAGTGAAGCTGCTCAGTGATGTACTGGATGTTCCAAACTGTACACTGAAAACACTGAGGTAATTTGATGGCTAAATAAAACAGCTGCCAGTTGGATGTTTGAAAATTGATTAATCAATGGAATGATGTAGTGCCCAAAAGCACTACAACACAAAAGCATTTAAAAAAAAATTAAATTTTTCCAAGAACATAATTCCATAATTTGGAATTATGTAGCTTGTTTCATTTCCATAATTTGGAATTATGTAGCTCGATTGCATATTACATAAGCAACTCATTGAACAAACTCTAGGGAGTACACATAATGATAAAATTTAAACCTTGAATGCACTGTAAATCACTTCCCAAAGTGTCTGACGAATGCATAAATGTAAATTTGGGGAATTGAAAAATGGTTGGTAATGGACAATGTAAATATTCTACACACTGAGTTTAAACGAACCTGTATACCTGGTAATGACAACCATACGTCATTTCAGGCAACACAACACTCATTATTTTTATGGCTAGTAGGTGCTTAACTTTAAAATGTAACTATCGTTTGTAATAAGACGTTTGCAAATACAACCTATGGTGATGTTTTTTTGACACTTATTTTACAGACGTTATGACAGATTTCTGAATAAAGCCTAAAAATAATTCCTGTGCAGTTATTTAATTGTGCAGATAATGTATGCTACCAATATGCCCATGAACATGTTACTTGAATAATACATTCATAATAAGAAGAATTGTGAAAGTATTTTTTAACATATCTTTGTTTTATATATTGTAAGATTTTTGAAAAGTTCTGCTGCAGAGGAAGCCCTTAAATATATGAACAAAGTTCTTGGTAAAAACCTTTTATTTCTGAGAGAGCTGGATTTGAGCAAACATGAACTAAGAGACTCAGGATTGAAGGAGCTCGCTGCTGTACTGGAGGATAAGCACTGTAAACTAAAGACACTGACGTAAGTTACTGATGCACATCTTTTTTGTTATGAAAATATGTTTCACACAAGATTACTGTCATTAACTGAAGTAAAGGCCAAAAACCCCTAAACAAACTAAACTTAACTGAGGTTTTGGGTGGGGGTAGGGATTACATCACATTACAGAATCAGTCAAATTACCAATATTCAAAACCTGAAACCTCAGAATAAAACCCACTATTCTACGACGTGGTTATGACTCATTAGAAATGTTAGAACACAGAATGGTCTGGAGTAACAATCTTCCATCCTTCTCTAATTTCAATTCATTTTTTAAAATGAAATTTATTTCTTTAATACAAATGCTTGGATGAAACTAAAGCTTTGTGTTCTCTTTATGCAGCCTCAGAAACAAGCGCTATATCACAACAGAAGATTGGGCTGCTCTGGCTTCTGCTTTTAATTCAAACCCTTCAAACCTGAAAATGTTGGATCTGAGCGGAAGCACACTTACAGATTCAGGAATGAAGATCATCTCCACTCTGTTCGAGAATTTACAGTGTAGTCTGGTAAAGCTGAAGTGAGTATTTTGGCAAATCTAAATGTGCAAAAATCCAACTACTTAAAAAATGTTGCTTTTATAAGTTTTGCTGTTATGATTTGTTTACATGCAAATTTCGTATGTGTATAAAAGCCAAAAGCTATTATTATTATTACTTCTGCTCCAGCAGTGCTCTGTACTCTATACTCCAACAGTATTTTTACTGTTTATCCACTTTTAAAATTATAAACTATTACCATATTCTTCTTAACTGCTTAATTTTGTATACCTAGATTAGACTTTGAGTTATACTAATAATTATTATTTTTTAACAATCAATAATTTAATAAATGTGTAATATCTTTAATGCCAAATGCATAAATGTAATATTATTGAATTGTTTTTATTATCTACAGGTTTAATTGTATTTACATTACAAAAGAAGGTTGTGCTGCCTTGGCTTCAGCTTTTAATTCAAATCTCAGAGAGCTGGATCTGAGTGAGAATAAAATAGAAGATGTGGGAGTAACAGAGATCTCCACTCTTCTGAAAAATTCACAATGCAGACTGGAAACACTGAGGTTTGAATTCATTTAAACATGAATCTATAAGGTTTGAAATATCTGGTTGTGATAGACAACAATACAAAAGATGCCATGCGCCGTATTGGCGAACTGTTATAAAGTGGAAATAAAGTTCCTCACGGATATTTAATAATAGTGAAATAATAGTAAATAGTATAATAGTAAATAGTAATAAGAGTAAAAAGTGTTTTAGACTAGTGTTTAGGCTACCGATTTAATTTTTATCAAACTTTCGTGTGAATCCACAGGTCAAATTGAAGACCGAACTCAGAAATAAGTAGTATCCATCAGACAGGCAAAAATATAAAGTAATAACAAAGTACTGACTGCGGGGATGCAGGTTGTGCACACGTTAATGCTGTTTATGTTCGAGTCCAGTCGGGTTGGACTTGGGTAGGGTTTTTCTTTTAAAAAAATTGCTTTATGCACATCAGGTTCGAGTAAGAAGTGATTTGGATTAATTCAAGTCGGGTGGATTTTAGGACCTGAGAAGACCTCTACCTCGAACTCCAACTCCTGGACTGTTATTTTATAAATCTGTCAAACATAGTCTACTAATATTTCTTTATATTTGGGGGAGAAAATGCTAAATGTAAATGTAACTGCCTTACCGCTGTGTAAATGTAACTGCTGCACCTGCTCAATGGCCATGCTGCAGAGGCCATTTGCAAATTAAATAATTTAAACAATGATTTTGTGAATTGGTAGTTCTCTACGATGTTACATTATTAGTTTTAACTTCCAAAAATGTCATGTCCATATTATCTTAGCTGTATTAAAAATAATTTTGATTCTTTTGTGTAGTGAAACTTATGAAATATTAATATGAAACTATATTAATATTTTCATAAATTCTAATGCTAATTGTAATTTTATTTTTTTTCTTCTCTAGCCTTTCAAACTGCAGCATTACAGAAGAAGGTTATAAAAGTTTGGCTGCAGCTCTGGAATTAAACCCCTCACACCTGATAGAGCTGGATCTCAGAGGAAATGATCCTGGAGAGTCAGGAGTGAAGCTGCTCAGTGATGTACTGGATGTTCCAAACTGTACACTGAAAACACTGAGGTGAGCCATGAAATCACACAAAATAAATTCCATACAGACTGTGTTCCAAAACAAATATAATGTCAGTAATATATACTGAATCTGTTGCATCAGAATTGACAAAGGGAATTTAAGACTTAGACCAAGACTTAAAAAATACACATAAAATGGTTGTCACCAGCACCAAATGGTGTTTTTTCCCTATATCATACTGCAAACAATTGCTGGGGTTTGCAGTATGCTTTATATTTTTCTTTATATGAGGATTAGTTGATAATTAATAGTTTAGTTTTAGTTTAGTTTAGTGGAGAATTGGATTGACTTGAATAACTGTGCAACTTTCTTCTTTGCAGGTTTTTGAAAAGTCCTGATGCAGAGGAAGCCTGTCAGTATGTGACTAAAGTTCTTGGTAAAAATCCTTTACTTGTGAGAGAGCTGGATCTGAGTAACCGTAAACTAGATAAAACAAAAGTGAAGCAGCTTGCTGCCCTGCTGGAGGATAAACACTGTAAACTACAGACACTTCAGTGAGTATTTAATTGGTTTCATTTGTGTTTTATTTGATACTTTATACTGTATTCAAAGCATCTGTAAAATATTGCACTACTTAATAATACTTTCCAATAAGTGGTTATTTTTAACCCTGTAAGGTTAAGAATATAATGTCTGATCTTTGATGGAGGTTTTGAGGGCTAACATCAGTGAATCATCATATTGATTTTTCTTTTTTAGATGTGTGTTGTGGCAGAAATAAGCTGAAGAATGTTTTCTACCTTTATTTCCTTTGCAGGCTGAATAACAGCAATATTTCAGAACAGGGTTGTGCTGATCTGGTGTCAGCGGTTAATTTAAATCCTTCAAATCTGAAAGAGTTGGATCTGAGTGGAAATCAACTAGGAAACACTGGAATGGAGAAGATCTCTACTCTGTTGAAAAATCCACTATGCAGACTGGAAAAACTGAAGTTTGTATTTTTATTTAAATACATTTCTTCATGTTAATTAGTCATAGTAAATGATGACTATGGAGCCTGAAATGCCATTACTTTTTTCATTGTTTTTCATTTCACTATATTTACAGTTCCACTACTTGCATTGCCTTAAATTATAATTTAATATTAATATTAAATTATTAGCAGTTAATTAATATTAGAGTTTTCTAATTAAGTTTTAATTCCTTATCATTTAGGAAATACATTTAATACTTACATTTTATTTAAGCTTACAACATGCAATTGCTTATAAAGAATCATGACAGAAGAGGTTTATAAACCACACAATTTTTTATATAAAGATTTAAATATTATTTTTTAGATTGTCAAACTGCAGTATCACAGAAGGTGGTTACAAAACTTTGGCTTCAGCTCTGATATTGAACTCACACCTGACAGAGCTGGATCTCAGAGAAAATGACCCTGGAGAATCAGGAGTGAAACATCTCACCGATTTACAGCAGGATAGTCTGCGCTGTAAATTAAAGACCATCAGGTGACTAAAACATGCAAACCATTAAAACCAGTACCAGTAAAAATGTTCATTGATATTAACTGTAGTATGTGCAGTTTTGTATTAAAAAGGAGTAATGCAACAGACAATATGCCCCACACAGAGCAAATCCATGTGTCAGGTTTTGTACTGATTCAGAAGTTAAAACAAGCTGACTTGTATTAAAAAGTGTTTCAAGAACACAAAAGGCAGGCACATCATCAAGCCAGACCAAACTCCAGCCAAAACAGGGGCTAGAGAGCCAAAGCCCAACGGGGAGACAGAATCATAATCCAGAGGCCAGGCAGTGAGTGGCATCAGAGAGGGAAATCTGTAAATTATAGCTCACTGGCAGAGCAATAATCCACATTAGAAACTAGGCAGAGATAAGCAGAGACACGATGGACAAGCATGTAAAGCACATGAGAAACAAAGAAAGTGCAGAGTGAGCTTTTATATACGGTGAGTAATAATCATAGTAGAGAAAACCGTTTACTTCCTGTGATCAGCCATGCTTAGTGATAGTGATCCAAACAAGAGAGCCAAACAAAAACACATCTTAAAAGTAAATTCTGTCAATGACAGATATGCAGACAGACACTCTGATAGGTAGTTCTGTTGTTTACTGTTACGTCTTGTGTAAGCAAGTTTTTTATTAGATAATGTAACTTAGTTTAACAGGCAAGATATAACCTTTTTAAAACACCTTCTGTATCTGGTTGTTATCAGAAGTGCAGTTTAAATCACATTCTGTTCGTAAGGTATATGGTGAATTTTGGTTAGTATATATGAGTTATGATTTAATGAGTAATTGCCATACGCTTGCCACATACATATGAGTTTGGAATCAGTCCCTTTGCTAGCAGGAGATTTAATTCACTCATTGAGGAGATGCTTTTATCTCAATGATAAAGCTGTAAAAGACATCAAATTATAACAATGTCAAATAATCTTATACTTTCTGTAGATTTCTGAAAAGTCCTGCTGCAGAGGAAGCATGCGATTATCTAAATAAAGTTGTAGGTAAAAACCCCTTACTGCTAAAGGAGCTGGATCTGAGCTACAATAAATTAGGAGATCTGGATGGAGAGAAGCTTTCTGCTTTTTTGATGGACTCACATAGCAGACTGGTGAAAATGAAGTGAGTGAATAAAGTTATTTTTTATTTTTTTGTATAGTCCATTTAAAAGACTGGCAGTCACATGGTCTGTTATTGAGATTTGTGTCCAGTACAAGACAATAAGACAATTTTGTTTCTTCTGTTTAGACTGAATAGTTGTGACCTGACAGAGAAAAACTGTTCAGCTCTAGCTACTGTTCTCTCCTCCAACACTATTCTGAAAGAGATGGACCTGAACAACAGCCGTCTGTTGGACTCAGGAGTGAAACAGCTCTGTAATGTACTGGAGAAGTCTAAACTGCAGATACTGAAGTGAGTACATTTATCACATCATCTACAGTCTGCTGCAGCACTGCATTCACAAATGCCAACACTATGTGTCGTACTCAGTTTACCATGAGCTATTACCACCATTGTGAAACTAGTGGTTCTAGTGAACATGTCAAGCAGTTTACTCCAAGAAAATCGGTACATTAGCCAATTTGTAGAGATTCAGGAGTGAAGCAGATTTCAGATTGTATACCAAACAGTAGTAGTGGGAAAGGTGAGGCTTTTCAAAGCTTTGAAGGAATTAAAGTCAGTTTCTTCACAAAATTAATAACTGTTTCGAAGCACTTCAGGCAGTATATCTGCTTGTTAAACATGAGTAAATGACAAATTATTGTTTAAAAAAATCAACACATTTAGTTGTGCCTTCTGAGCTGTATACACTTCCTAATAAGATTCTCTTGTAAGCACCGCTGGGCAATGCTTGTCTCCAAATGTGGACAGGATGAAATAGAACCAAATGTAAGAAACCTAAAGACATCATGCAAAGGTTACGTCAGTGTACACAGACCAAAAAAAAAAGCAAGACAGCGAGTTGTGAATGACCCCTAATCTACCTTAACATTGTAGTTATACTATAGGCATACTTCCACATTTTACATAGCTTTTGTCATTTGAAGATTTTGTAAAATCCCAGAGGAATAAGGGCTCCCCCAGATGGGAGCTTTAGGACATATGCTTATGATAAGCGATACAGAAATGAAACACAAAATTGACCTATAAAGCAACTTGAAATGTCTATTTTTCAAATAACTGCTATTGTTTACAGCAATAATATAATGTCTATAAATTGTTTATTTAGGGGGGTTTATAAACATCATTAAAAACTTGATTTTTACCACAGGGGGTCTTTAAATCGATTGAAAGCCCTCACAAGAATATTACTTATCTAAATACATTACCCTTTCATAAACCACTGAGAGAGGTACAAGCCTTCACACACAACGACAGGGATTTCTAATGCACGTCAATTTGTTCAAATGGTCCGAATGTGTTGTAGTTATCGTCAGTTCAGTCAACCCTTTATACATAAATGAACTACAATCGTAGTATCCCTAATTAGTTTTATTAATATGCATCTTATAATGAACAAAAATGTTGCAATAATAATGTTTTCCGTGTTGTACATGTTTGATCTTTTTTCTGTTTCCTGTGTTTTTTTTTCATTATATGTAAAGCTGCTTTGAAACAATGCAACATTATAAATTGAATTGAATATTAAATGTAAACATTTTTAGTGAGAAATAATCCAGGTTTTTATTTGTTAAACATGCGTGTTATAAGTTTAGCACTTGTTATTTGCAGCTATATTTGACACAATTCATGGTAGTTATGTATGTTTATTACCGTTTTAGACTGAATAAGTGTGAGCTAACAGAGGAAGATTGTTCAGCTTTAGCTGCAGTTCTTGGTTCAGACTTAACAACTCTGAAGGAGCTTGATCTGAGCAATAATAACCTACAGGATTCAGGTGTCAAGCTGCTCTCTGCTGGACTACAAAACTGTAATTTTGAGATACTCAGGTAAGTATGTCTTAGCATAATATTTTAGCCTTCATATTTAATTGGCAGTTGTGCTTCATAACTTATTTTGATTTATTGTACAACGGGGCAAGATATAATTCACAAACTGTTTTCATTTACAGATATTGTTCAGGTTGTTTCTGTATTAATCAATTCATCTGCTGTGGTTATTTGCAAAATAATGTTTGATATTCATTCCCCTTCCAGACTTTCAAACTGCAGCATTACAGAAGAAGGTTATAAAAGTTTGGCTGCAGCTCTGGAATCAAACCCTTCACACCTGATAGAGCTGGATCTCAGAGGAAATGATCCTGGAGAGTCAGGAGTGAAGCTGCTCAGTGATGTACTGGATGTTCCAAACCGTACACTGAAAACACTGAGGTGAGCCATGAAATCACACAAAATAAATTCCATACAGACTGTTTTCCAATATAATTATCAGTAATATATACTGAATCTGTTAGTATTCTAACCCTAACCCTAACTGCATCAGAAATTACAAAATGAATTCTTTTCACCAGCACCAGCTGGTGTTTTTTGTTCTGTGAAATTGCAAACAGTTGCTGGTGTTTGTAATATGTTGAATTGAGAACTGAATTGAATTAACTTGAATACTGCTGCAACTTCCATTCCCGTTGCAGGTTTTTGAAAAGTCCTGATGCAGAGGAAGCCTGTCAGTATGTGACTAACATTCTTCGTAAAAGTCCTTTACTTGTGAGAGAGCTGGATCTGAGTAACCGTAAACTAGATAACACAAAAGTGAAGCAGCTCGCTGCCCTGCTGGAGGATAAACACTGTAAACTAAAGACAATTAAGTGAGTATATGTTTTATTTGAAACTATTCTTATGCTATTTATTATTATTTACTATTATTATGCTGTGTTCATTTTTATGCTTTGTTCAAAGTATCTTTAGAATATGGCACGGCTTAATATTGCTTTTCCAATAAGTGGTTGTATATCCTTTAATTATTAAAGTTTTGAGGACCAACATCAATGAATTTTACTAACTAATCAGATTTGTCCTTCTGTTAGTCAAATGTGTATTGTGGCTGAAATAAACTTAAGAACATTTCTAACTTTATTTTTTTTTTTGCAGGCTGAATAACAGCAATATTTCAGAACAGGGTTGTGCTGATCTGGTGTCAGCGGTTAATTTAAATCCTTCAAATCTGAAAGAGTTGGATCTGAGTGGAAATCAACTAAGAAACACTGGAATGGAGAAGATATCTACTTTGTTGAAAAATTCACTATGCAGACTGGAAAAACTGAAGTTTGTATTTCCATTTATTTACATTTTTGCATGTCAGTAAAACAATTGATTAGACTAACTGCCATTAAAAATGAGCCTGAAACTATTTTTACATCATTTTAGTATTAAATACTATACTAAATACTGTAATTGAGAATACAGTAAATACAATTAAATGAATACGATGTTGAATAAGAAAGAATAAACTTTTTACACAGATTTTCAGGATGCTGTATTACAGAAGGAGGGTATAAAACTTTGGTTTCAACTCTAAAATCAAGCTCTTCACATGTGATAGAGCTGGATCTCACAGGAAATGACCCTGGAAAATCAGGGGTAAATCTGCTATTAGATTTACTAGAAGATTCAAACGGTACACTGAAAACACTGAGGTGAGCCATGAAATAATACAAAACAAATAATTCTTTTCATAATTAAAATTTTTGCAAAGCTGCTGTACAGACAAAATTTTAACAAAGAGGGAAAAACAGAAAAGAGGAATTTATTTAAATGCATAGAAGCTGCAACACTCACGAAACTAAAGTTGGAAACTTGCCATGGAAATTAATGGCAATATATGGGAGTTAACTGGAATATATGGAATAAACTGGAAATTTGCAAAATTGCAGGTTAACCTATAACAGGAAACGTAAATGTAGGAAAAATATCTTGTCACATAATCTTGATTACAACAGATTTATTCAGATTTATATATTATGTTTCTAGCTAGTCCAGTAGTAATGCTGTTTCTTATGCCTTCTGCTAGCCAGTTTCCTGTTATCATACAAGAATGTAGATTATATTTTATCATGCTGATTGAGGAGTGATCATCTATCCTATTTCTATTCATTTGTCCTGAATCAGATCAGAATATTCCAATAGTTTAGTTAACAATTTATATAGCTGTACATAGCATTGCTTTTCTGATTCTATTTTATTCAAATTCATTATTTTCTGTTGTTCAGTGAAACAACAGAAAGTAGGTTATCCTACTCACAAATAAATCAAAGTCAGAAATCAGGATTTTCCAATCAGGACAAAGTCATTTTTACATTCATATTAGTTTGCATGCATGTGTGCTTATGACCAAACAAAATGCTTATATTTATGTTTGTATGTGATACATAGAGTAATTGTTACACACTATGTACAGTTAATTCCTGTAAATTCTGTTAAGTATCCAACATAGAATATTTCCAAAATTCCCCTTCCCGCAGAAAGTTTCTAGAAATTTTAATTGAAACCCTAAACGCAACAGAAAAATGTTAAAATGTTATTAAATACAATTTTTGTAGGTGGCATGTCAAGCATTAATTATTAATATAATTTAATGTTGGTGTAAATTTTGGATGTTCACGTGTGTATCATATTGTAATTATGTATGAATTTGTATGCAGTTGCGTAATGAAATGTTTTGCATCCTGGTTGCTACACAAGTTTCAGGATATTGAATTGAATGTTTACTCAATTCAATCCTGAGCAGTGTTGAGCCTTGTTTATCACACACAAACCTAAATGTAGTTCCCCTTCACTCAGTCACGTTTGATGTTACGTCAACGTACTGATGTATGGGGTCTCGCTTGTGAGCCCTATCACCTTCGAGTAGTAGAAAACGCACCAAATGAACATCGGCCTGAGAGGACAGAGCCAATGAACATTGGGGCAAAGGATTTGCGTGCCGAGGCTTGCCCACCTGGAAGCGGGTATAAAGCTGGCCGCAACTTGGAGATTTCGCTTTGGAGCCGAGTGTGCATCACATGCCTGGGCAAGCATGCTGGCGCAGTGTTCGTGGTCAGCTTGTGCTCTTACTATAAGAGCATAGCCATCTTGAAACTGCGGTCACGGCTGTACCTTGGACTGGAGTGGAACCTTCTGCCCATTCTAGGGCTCTCACAGCGTGTTGGTTCCCAGAAAGTGCATGAGGGTGTTTAGGTTGTGGAAGGCATCTTTTTCTGCCAGAAGCAGCTTTTTCCTCCTCCACTCTCACTACCCTCGATGGGGGGCTGCCAAGGGATGTGTGCAGATTCTTCCGGTGGAGTGTGCTATTATGGTGCACAGGCCTGTGCCCGTAATATGCTGCCACCTGTATGAGTGGTCCGCATCTCTTGTCCTAGTCCTGTAGATGGCGGCAGCTCTTGCTGCCGAGGCTTACAGTTTTTCATGGAAAGGCAGCCTCCACCCTGCTTACCATGACCATCCTGCAGGTTCACCAGGCCAAGGTACTTAAGCAGCTTCACGAGGGTAATTCTGAGCCAAAGTGATGCAGGAGCTGCGCTTGGTGACTGAACTTGCCCTCTGGGTAAAGGCAGTCACAACGCAGGCCCTCGGCCAGACGATGTCCACCTTGGTGGTCCAGGAGCGCCATCGCTGACTAAATCTTGTGGAGATGTGGGACACTGACAAAGTTCGCTTTCTAGATGCCCCCATCTTTCAAGGTGGCCTTTTTGGCGATGCTGTTGAGGGCTGTGCCCAGCAGTTTTCGGCAGTTCAGAGGCTGACGGAAGTCGTCAGGTGCATTCTCCACCTCCACGTTGCAGCCTGACCTCCATCTGTTTATCGGCGAAGGCGCCCCCTTGCTGCACCGGCTCCGTCGCGGACTGAGGCTGCCCCTCATCCCCGTCATAGAGTCGGCCGCAGGAGGTAGACGCCCGCTCTTTAGGTCCCTGATAAGCCCTCCAGAGGGATGGCTAAGCGACCCTAAGAGAACTGGCCTGGGCTGTACCCCCATTCTCAAGGACAGTTCCCTCCAGTCCAGGCCCAATTGGACAGTGAGTTGCAGTCCTCCTGGCGAAGGAGGCAATAGAGCCTGTCCCTCCAGCCGAGATGAAGTCTGGGTTTCACAGCCCGTACTTCATTGTGCCCAAAAGAGGAGGTGGATTGTGGCCAATCTTGGATCTGTGTGTCTTGAATCGGTCCCTGTACAAGCTACCCTTCAAGATGCTCACGCAGAAACATATCCTCTCGTGCGTTTGTCCCAACGATTGGTTTGCAGCGATCGACCTGAAGGATGCATACTTCCACGTCTCAATCTTGCCTCGACACAGGTCGTTCCTTCGATTCGCAGTCGAGGGTCGGGCGTATCAGTACAAGGTCCTTCCCTTTAAGCTGACCCTGTCCCCCCACATCTTTACCAAGATCGCAGAGGCCGCCCTTGCCCCATTACGGGAGGTGGGCATTCGCATCCTCGACTACCTTGACGACTGGCTCATTTTGGCCCACTCTCGAGAGCAGTTGTCCGAACACAGGGACCTGGTGCTTTGGCACCTCAGCCACCTGGGGTTTCGGGTCAACTGGGAAAAGAGCAAGCTCTCCCCAACACAGAGCATCTCTTTTTCTCAGTGTGGAGCTGGACTCGGTCGCTATGGTGGCACGCCTCTCAGTCGAGCGCGTGCAGTCATTGCTGCGTTGCCTGAACATGTTCAGGGCCAAGACAGCAGTCCCACTGAAACTCTTTCAGAGGCTCCTGGGGCATATGGCATCTATGGTCTCGGTCACCCCACTCGACCTGATGCATATGGGACCGCTGCAGCACTTGCTACATGACCGAGTCCCATGGTGGGCATGGCGCCACGGCACACGTCTGGTGTTTGTCACACCGTCCGGTCGCCGAACCTTCAGCCCTTGGTCGGACATTGCCTTTCTCAGGCCGGGGTGCCCTTAGAACAAGTGTCCAGGCACGTTGTTATGACAACAGATACCTCCAAGATGGGCTGGGGCGCTGTGTGCAGTGAGCAGGCGACTTTGGGCTCCTGGACAGGATCTCGATGCCTGTGCACATCAGTTGTATCGAGTTGTTGATAGTGCTTTTGGCCCTGTACTGGTTTCTTCCATTGCTGCAGGGCAGGCACGTGCTAGTCCGTACAGATATCACTGCAACGGTGGCGTACATCAACCACCAAGGCGGTCTACGCTCACGTCGCATGCCTCGACTTGCCCGCCAGCGGCGACAGTCGCTTCATGCTGTCCACATTCCGGGCGAGCTCATCCGTGTGGCAGATTTGCTCTCACGGCAGCTTCCAAACCCAGGAGAGTGGAGTCTCCATTCCCAGGCTGTCCAGCTGATCTGGAGTCGATTTGGGGAGGCACAGGTTGATCTGTTTGCCTTCCACGAGTGCTCCAACTGCCCGCTGTTTTACTCCCTGTCTGAGGCCCCCCTCAGCACGGACATGTTGGCACACAGCTAGCCCTGGGGCCCACACGAATACGCGTTTTCCTCAGTGAGCCTTCTTGCGCAAACTCTGCGCAAGATCAGGGAGGACGGGGAGCAAGTCTTGCTGGTTGCGCCATGTTGGCCCACCCGGACCTAGTTTTCAGACCTCGTGCTCTTCGTGACAACCCCTTCCCTGGCAGATTCCTCTGAGGCAGGACCTTCTGTCTCAGGGATGAGGCACTTTCTGGCACCTGCGCCCCGACCTTTTGGACCTCCACGTGTGGCCCTTAGGATGGGACGCGGAGGACCTGAGTGACTTACCCCCGGGCGTGGGGGTACTTGCTGACTGGTGGTTTTCCCATGGAGAAGACCCCCGCACGTGCCCGATCAACTCTGTGCTTTCTTTTATGCAGGCCTGGCTGGGTCTCAAGACGCCCTCCCACCACACCCTTCAAGGACCAGGTGGTGAACCTGCAACGCTGCCTGTGGAGGAGGCAGACCCAGCCCTTACTTGTGAGCCCTGTTCGCTCCTGTGCATGTATGTGGACTGTACGCGGAGCTTTAGACGCTCCGATCAGCTATTTGTCTGCTTTGGAGGTTGTCAGAAAGGAAAGGCCCCCCCAACAGAGGTTGGCCCACCCCCAACAGAGGTTGGATAGTGGAAGCCGTGGCCTTGGTGTACACTCCCAAGGCTTGCCGTGCCCCCTTGGAGTGGGGGGCTCACTCGATTCCTCCTCCTGGGCGTTGGCATATGGCACCCCTCTATTAGACATTCGCAGAGCTGTGGGCTGGGCGACACCTACACCCTTGTGAGGTTTAACAATCTCAGGGTGGAGCCTGTGTCCTCCCGTGTGTTGGGGCCCACTAAGTAGTGGGCGGGAGGACATGCGTGGTGTCCTTGCTTGCGTTGCCTCCCCCCTGGGATAGGGGGAAATAGGCATCTATACTCCTTCGCAACGGTTTTCCACTGGTGAACCTTGCATTGCGGTTCCTCCAGCACCTGTCAGTGGGGAGGCTCAGCAGAGGAGCCTCATGTCAGGCCCAGTACTCATGTGTATGCCATAGTCAGCCCTTGTACTGGGCTAGGTGCCCCATATGTATTGATTCCCAATTGGTCATCCCATGTGTGTATTCTCCACGATAATTGGTTTCCCTGTCGGTGAACCCGTGTCTTTCCCTTGGCACTTACCGCTGCCAGTCTCTGTTCACAGTAGTGCCGTCCCAGTAGGTAGGACCTGCACAGACACCTTCTTATAGGTAGTACTGCTTGTCAGTCTAGACTTCATCTCCACACGTTACCTAACCCTTTCCCTCGTAGGGGGCACTTTCCCCAGTGTTCTCGTGGCTATCTCAAGAGAGGAAGGAGACCCGTGCACCGAGGTGCCTTCTCCTGGGGGGGTAGGAACAGTTGTCACAATCTCTCTGCGGAGCACTGGGTAGGTTATGGAGGCAGGGGAGCTGTAGTACAGAGGCACGCCTTGCCTGCCAGTACTTGCATTCCTAGCCCGTAACGTGGGTCGTCTTGCAGCGTTTTCCACAGGGACCCCATACGTCAGTACGTTGACGCAACGTCAAACATGACTGACTGAAGGGGAACGTCTTGGTTACGTATGTAACCCTCGTTCCCTGAAGGAGGGAACAGAGACGTTACGTCCCCTTGCCGCAAATCCGATTCACCGCTGATCGGCCGAGACACATCTCGGCTCCTC
>JAZGTH010000031.1:2380000-2460000 GCA_036877525.1 Chromobotia macracanthus
TAAAGGAATTTATAAAATACATGAAAATACATGTCATATAATGATTTTACATAATTAACTGTAAAAAATAATTGCCCACCAGATTACAATAGAACATTTGTATTTGTAGTGATAAAAGGGAGATATAAGGGAAGTACATGTGTCTTAATGTATGTCAGCAGTCCCCCAGTGAGCAAGCAAATGTGACAGTGGCAATAAACCAAAACTCAAATGGTGTAGAAGTGGAGAAAAACTTCAACAAAAATCAACAGCTTTTAGCATAGAGAACTAGTGTATCAAGGTTAAAAGCAGACAATGGGAATTAAACTGTATGCTTAGCTCATCAATATAGGAGTTAAAGAACAGGACAATTTCACTCCCTCTTTCTCTGCAGGCTGTGTGGATGCAGTATTACAGAGAAACAGTGTGACATCCTGGCTTTAGCTCTGCAATCAAACCCTTCACACCTGAGAGAGCTAGACCTCAGTGGAAATAAAATTAAAACTAAAGGACTGGAGCAGTTATGTGATCTACTGAAGGATTCACACTGCAAACTGGAGAAACTGGGGTGAGTTGTTTTTTTAATTACAAGACTGAAAATAATAAATATTTAAAATGTTTTAACCTTTGCATAATTGAAATCTCTAAAAATTATTTAAACCTTAACCTATTTAGTTTATATTGTATTTTAAATTGTAAAATCATTAGAGGTGTGTAATCTGCTGTAATATAATCTCTTTCTCTTTCTGACTCTTTCTATCCTAAATATAGAATTAAATGTTGCTTTATGTTATGTTAATTGTTGCGGTTAGCATAAAATGCTAAAAATCGGTTAAGCAAAAGAGCACCACCAACAATAATGGAGATGCTGTAAATGCCCCTTGTTGGGCATTTGAAGAACATGTGAAGAACATTCATCATTTCTATTTCAAGACGCTCTTTCCTCTGTCTCTTTACAGCGGATATGAGTCAGATATTATCTGAATGGGTATTTTAGTCTTTATACAGTATGTTGGAATGTTGGTCTAGAATAGACTAAAATCTACACTAAAAATAAAAAGATATAGAAGACAAGTATTAGCAAACGTGACCATTACATCAACAGTGACTTTAATGACTTCTCATTCTAAATAGATAAACATTAATATGAAGTTGGTCCCCCCTTTGCAGCTATAACAGCTTCCACCCACTGAGGCACATTATGGAATAGAAAAAAGCCTTCCCCAAACTGTTCCTACTAAGTTGGAACCATAGCATTGTCCAAAATTTCTTGGTATGCTGAAGCATTAAGTTTTTTTTATCACCCATATCACTCTCCCTCACTGACCAAACATTACAGTTGCCACAATGCAACAAAGTGTTGACATGACTAACAAATGACTGTTCATAAATTCCTTATTCTCAGCTGCATTTACCCCACACATCTCCTAAATAAATAATTAGCAAATATGAATATGAATTGGCTATACCATTTTGTTTCCAGCTATTTAGCGAAAGGTAAGGATCTGTTTGATTCCCTTTTCCCTGCAGGCTGTGTGGATGCAGTATTACAGAGGAACAGTGTGATGTCTTGGCTGCAGCTCTGTGTTCAAACCCTTCATACCTGAGAGAGCTGAACCTCAGTGGAAATGAAATTAAAAACAGAGGACTGGAGTACTTATGCCATCTACTGAATGATTCCCACTGTAAACTGGAGAGGTTGAGGTAAGTGATATCAAAGCCCCTTTAAGAAAAGTCACGTCACTTGATGGCCATATTTGCAAGCCTCCAGGCAGCTATTTCAGTCATACAAGACCAAGTTCTATCTGCTTGAATATGGAACAGCATTTCTAAAACATGTTTCTCTCAGACAACCATTGGTGTTCAATGACAGAAGAACACCTGTAGAACGGTTGTAAAACCCCTGTAAATACAGCTTCTTTGGAACGGCTGTATTTAATGTTGCACTTTTCACCATTTAGTAATAGCACTGCAGCATCTTGTTAATATCTATAGCTTATAGTAATATTTAAATACAAGAACAAAACAATTTTGTCAATTTCTAAAATCATTTAAACAGGTTAAACAAAGACTTCATTTTAATTCACATTTTATTTATTGAAAATTCTTCATTAGAGGTAATACTAAAATAAATAAATATATTCTCTTCCTTCCTCTGTTTGTCTCTTTCTAGCCTAAATAATTGTGAAATTACAGATGTTGCTTCTTTGGCTGAGATGGTTGCAGTGTTTCGTTTAAAGGAACTTGATTTAAGCAAAAATAAAATAAAAGACGCATCAAAGAAACAGCTCTCTGACAAGCTAAAACATTCAAGCTGTAATCTAAGGTGAGTGGACATTTCTCTAAGTGCTAATAAAAGAGTGCATCATTTGAATTTGCTACATTGAGAGTATTTGTGAAAACAAATAAACATTATACCAACAATGCAAGTCATAAAGCACAATAGAGAAGATACATGACAGAGAGGTAGAAAAGCACTTCTGTGATTGTGGAATCTGAGGCAGGGGCACTAGCTTTCTTTCTCCATTCTGTACCTGCCCTGTTTTTAAATCTATTGAACACACAATGGCATAAACTGAAATAGTCCTTGTTTAAAATAATGTCAGAATGACTTGCAATAAATGTTTAAACCTTACAACGCTAACTACATAATGTTATCATTCATACTTTTCAATGGTTTGATGTTTCATGTTGTTTTTCTTATTTCATTTAATAGTCTAGACAGTGGAAGTTGGTGGAGTTCTTAAAATTTCTGGTCTGAATCTGAAAAATCAACAAAACAAAGTGACCGTCATCATCATATAAAAGCCGAAACGGACAAAAATGCAAAAGATGCTCTACCTTTCTATAGTACGGTGTTTCGAGAATAAATTATTTTTAAAAATCAAGTAATATAGCTTGTATGAAATGATTAATATGAGCCACCTTTTAGTTTGCTTTTATTTGATGAGTACTCTACTGCCATACTGATAATGCATACAGGTTGGAGAGGCCTCAGTCCTTCAAATTAGATAATTTAGCATTAATAAGAAATTAGTAAAGTTGATATGGTATGCATACAAATTATAATTTTGTTTCTCTTCTGTACTTAAAATTGGGTTAAAGTTTTGTACTTGGGATGGGTTAGGTCAGCAAGAACGTGGGACTTCAGTATAAGACCTACAAAAATACATGTATCATGTCATTGGGATACTGACTGCTTGCTGGGATTAAAGTATGGCAGCTAAAGATCTGACGTTCTTTAAAGCAACATTTGTTGTTAGGAAGGTGACAGATTCATTACTTCATTCATATATGTATTTAGGTATTTTTAAAATTTGTTTTATTCCTTATTTTCCATTGTACATTATTTGTGTTACTGTTGTTTACTCTTATATTATGTGCTGTATTGTCTTGACAAGTAGAGATAAGGGAATGTCTCCATCTGAAAGTTTTTAATAATGTCATAGGACAGTGTTGTGGAAAGTTATTACTTTACAATCTTAACTAACCAGATGAAGTTAGACTGATCATTGACAAAGCATGTTTTGTCCAATAAAAATGTTTGTTTTATTCAGTTTTTCTCCTGCCTGCTGTTCTTACCCTCCATGTCTGCTATAATCTACTAGCAAGCTCATTACAATCTATACCAAACACAACCTTTAAATAAAACGTTTATTCGCACTTTATTGGATACATGTAAATGTGTTTATTGGAAAATTTAAAGGCATTTAAATTTATTTTTAAAAAAATAAAGAGGTAATATGATGCTCCTGGACTACTGAGAACTGCTGGGCAAAGTCCTTGACAGTGTTGCCAAAGAGGCCACTCTGGGAGATGCAAGCCTTGTCTGCATTGCACATCTCCACAAGGTTTAGCCAGATGTGGCGCTCCTGGTTTAGCCAAAGGTGGCGCTTGTTTGAAAAGCCTTTGAATTGCCTGTCTGATCAGTACTTTTTCTGCCGACTAATTCAGGACTGAATTTTTTTTAAGGTTCTGGATGTTGTCAATATGTAGTTCCAAGAAAGATTTGAGGAAGAGGGATTGCTTACAACCAATAATCTTGAAAGGGTACTTTTAACAATGATTATCAGTGAACTACTGAGGCTGCAGGCACTCCAGAATATGTTGCCAGATGTCCGCCAGCTTGATTAAATACTGGCTCCAAAGCACAACACAGCCTTGTTTAAACAGTTTTGCTGTGTGTCACATCCACAATGACAAACTGGATAGTATAGATAGCTGCTGCAGCAGAGGACAGCAGTGCCGTAGAGGTATAAAATAAAAAACAGAAAATACAGCTACAATTCGCATTACCTTTGCAAGTTAGCTACAGTGTTTTTTTGACAGTAACCTACATTGTCTTAAACAGTTGTAAGCTTAATGTAGAACCACCGAATATTTTAAAATGTCATAGCATCGTGATAATTGGTTAACTAGCCTGTTACTGAATTGCATAAGTGAAAAATATCAGCAGATAAGATGCGATTTAGGGTAAACAGACTGCTGTAGGCTACTTGCAATGTTGGATAACAGGTCAAAAACTATAGCAATAGCCATAGTACCGTAGACATTTGTAGTGAACTTTACTTTGAATACGTAGCTAGTCATATATTAAAATAAAACATTAAATACATTATAGTATAGGTTATATTCTATATAGGTTACAGTATTTAATTAATCCTTAGATAGGGTGGAACATAGGCTTATATTATAGGCACTCATATGCAATAGTTAGATGAGGCATGTTTTCTTGTCTGAATCGTGTGTTCATCTATTCAAAACTAGAATGTTGCTGGATCCAGTGCAGGCAGTTCAGCTTCTGCAGCAGAGTCGAGTGCCATAGAGGTAGGAAGACAGCCATGAGAGAAACACCCTTACACAGATGCTGCCAGTTTCTTAATACTGTGGCTCTTATTAATTAACCCTTAAAACAGGAGGAACCTGCGCATGTGTGACACACACAGATCACACACATACCTTTACACCAAACACAAAAATGCACATGCAGCATACACTTGCAACACTTCAGCATACTTTAATTCACAAATAATTGTATATCATGAAGAATTTAAAAAATGTTAAAATCTGTTGGTACACACACAACTATTACTGCTGCTACTATTTATAGTTTTTGCTATATATTCTATTCCCGTTTGTGCTGTTGTTATTACTTGTTTGTATTTATGTGTATTTCAATGTTGAGAGCAGTCAGTGAGAAAACATTTTGCTGCATTGTGTACATCCTATACTGTGTTCATTAACTACTAGTATGTTGCTGGAATCAGTTGCTGGTCTTCCAGTACCAGTGCTGTGAGGAAGGATGCTACAGCAGGCCTAGCAGAGACAGGAGGAGTGTGGTAGAGGTAGAAAAAAACAGTGACACAAATGTACTTTGGGTTAGTAGAGGGGAACACATACACTGCCAGTCAAAAGATTGTAAACAGCAAGATTTTTACTGTTTTTTTAAGAAGTCTCTTCTGCTTACCAAGCCTACATTTATTTGACACCAAATAACAACATACTGTAGAGAATGACAGTAACATCAGACAAACAGCATAAACAGACAGCACACAGACTCTACAACATTTACACATTATTTTTCTTTTGTTTTTACTGTATGTGTAAATTTGTTATAATGGTGTGCTTTTTAAATAGTAGTAAGCATTGTTTGCCAGTCACATACATTAACTGTTTAAAAATCTGGTACATACTGTACTGTTTGCATTATTTCACCATCTGTACACAAATAATCAATGTGTGGGTTCATGGGTGGGTCTGTGTTGGTGTGGCTAAAGTGTCAGGGCTGGATTTTTGTCCCAGTCCGCCCCTGCATTACGCAGTGAAAAGAATTATTATGTTTCTACTGTTGCTAAAATATAAATATTGGCTGAGACTTTCCTACTTTTTAGTACTTGAGAGACTTTTAATTTAGTGCATAAAATTAAAAATGTGTTTGTGGGTTAAAGGGACTCAGTGTTGGAGCAGATCACAGATTTCCAAAATGAACTTGCTTAACTTATTAACTTCAAAACATGCGCGTACGCACACAGTGAAGTTGCCTAATCACTGGCCAGTAACACGAAAATAAATGAAAATAAAAAACAGTTACATGAAAATAAATGTTGCTCTCCTTTCTTTCTGGCCTGCAAATTTTCAGAGAGATGTTTAAATCGCAAACCCCCGTTGTTGTCTACAACGTTTCAGTGCCAGGACTTTAAAACAGCAAACAGGAAAACAATAAAAGGCATGGCTTACATCGCATCCAGCTGGCCAACTCCGTTTCCCATTAAAAGTGACGGAAAAGCACCGAGTGTGAGCTCGACCGCGATCGCTTGACTGCTGCTGAATTTGCAAGTTGAGTCGATCTGGTTCAAGCTCCAGTATCTTCTTTTTTATTAATCTGAACACCTTGTGAACTGTTTTGTTGCAAATATGAAGCCGATTGTCATTCATTTCGAGATGTTTTGCTTGCGTCCACATTTATTAGTACCTGTCAGTCAAATGAGAATCTGCTGAGCGAGAATGAGTTGATAACGATCCAATCACATGAGACCAAAAATATAAAAACAATATTGATTTGCTAAAATCAAGAGTGGGAGGGTCCCGAGGACAATCTATAACAAGCCAATCAGAGCTCAGCCTCAAATCACATGGGTTTTTTCACGGGCCGCAGCTGGTGTTTGTCTCGCACAATTCAGTAGAAAGCAAAATGTGCGTTTAGAATTGATTTCCGTGTTTCCATGTACGAATAGCTTTGCTAAGATAAGTAAGATAAAAATCAAGCCTCTAAATAAAAAGCGAATGCGTTTCATACCGGTTTTACATTGAATTACCCCAACGTGTGCAATGGCAAGACTGTATGCCATATCGTAACGTTTCAGACAAGGAGAGTGGACGGGCTATCATTGTCGGGTCGGAAAGTCTCGCATATGGCTGTTGGATGTAAAGAAATCCAGCATGGTGGACATAAATATCAGCCATAGCCACATTTCAACTAAACAGACACTGTAGATAATATGTTTAAATCGGATGTAGATTTGAACTCCACGGCTTGATTGAGATGTGTTTCTGTTTATTTACCTGTATATTGTTTTCGTGCAACTTTTAAGTGATACAAACACGTTTATTTGTAAGGGTCTGTAAAATAAAAAATAGTCTCACATCGCCGGTGTGATTTGAATGTGAACTTGAGATGGGTCAGCCAATGGTGTAGCAGAATTTAATTTCATGTATGCTCAAGCTTTCTGACATTTACATTTAGTCATTTTATCCAAAGCGACTTACAAAGGACAAGAGCATTGAACATTTTGTCTTGTATGCCAACAAGCCAAGTCTACAAAGCTACGTTTACAAGAGGACATTGTATTCTGTTACTAGAGAGAAAGATGGACTAGAGACAGGGACATTTTTTTTGTAAGGATAAAAGGATAGGATAGAGGGATAGGGTAGAAGAGCATTAGGGTTCAGACAGGTGTCTGCGAAACAGGTGTGTTTTGAGTTGTTTTTGAAGGTTGGGATGGTCTCAGCAGATCGGGTGGAGGCTGGCAGTTCATTCCACCACAAAGGAATGGAATAGGTGAAAGTTTTACAGATTGATCTGATGCCTCATTGTGGGGGAACGGTCAGCCGTTGCTCATTAGCTGACCGTAGCTGGCGGGAGGGGACATATGTCTGGAGGAGTGAGTTGAGGTAGGAGGGAGAGGTTCCGGTTACTGTCCTAAAGGCAAGCATAAGAGATTTAAATTTGATGCGGGCAGCTACAGGTAGTCAGTGGAGTGAGGTCAGGAGGGGTGTGACATGGGCGGTTTTTTGGTTGATTGAAGACCAGACGTGCTGCAGCATTCTGGATCATTTGCAGGGGTTTTGGTTGCATTGGCTGGAAGGCCAGCCAGAAGGGCATTGCAGTAGTCCAGCCTTGATATTACGAGTGCTTGGACTAGGAGCTGCGTTGCGTGCTCGGACAGGAAGGGTCTGATTTTCCTGAAGTTGTAAGGCACATACTTGCATGACCGAGAGATTGTTGCAACGTGTGAAGTGAATTTCAACTGGTCATCAAACATCACCCCAAGGTTTCTAATGGACTGAGTGGGTGTGAGAGTGGATGATCCAAGTTCAGCTAAAACTTACAGAGTTTTAACATGAAGGATAGTTTTTATCAGTCATGCATTCAGTACTGAAGAGTATTTTTTTTCAAAATTGTTAGTGGTGGTCCAGCATGGCAGAAGCGCATCAGCCTGTGATCTTTCAGTTCACTGTCACCCCTAATGGCATTGACCTTCAGCTCAGTCATGAAGCTCTTCAGCAGGTCTATCTGTCTGGTCACTCCTGAAAGAAAAGATTCATCCAGTTTAAGGTCCAGAAATTTTGTCTCCTACATTTTCTATTATTATAATATATACCAACACGTCTTGAATGAGATCTGGTTTATTTTTCTCACAGAATGGGATTTTGAATGGGGTGTACCCAGGAAGTGCTCCAGGGTTTATGTTGGTGTTGGCCGGGTACATGGGAAGAGCACATTATTTAAAAGTGGACCCTTCCTTTAGCTTGCTCGTCAAACTTGGCAAACATATCCCAGTCAGGTATGTCTGTCCCATCAACACTGTGCGTTATTCCTCAGCATTGCTGCAGATAATAGGTAACTGAATAAATATTAAAATGCTCACCATTTTAAACTTTATTGTCTATTCTCGTAAACATTTGTCTTTGCCCCTGAAATAGTATTTGTATATTATTATATGTTAGATGTAATACTCAATAATACTCCTCTTTGCTCCTCTCTTTGTAGTAGGTACATTTCTCCTCAGAACCAGATGTTAGTTGGAGGTGTCACTGGAGGGCAATGGAGGGCACGGTCTGTTGATTGCCATCATATTTACCAAGAGGAATGTCCTGAAGGGTCTGTTGTCCTGGCATGGCTGGATGAATGCTCCCCGAGGAAAAATGACCTGGAAAATTCAACTTTGGCTGGTGTGTATGCCATTAAGGATGATTAGAGGAAGTATAGATTGTGTTAACTGTATTCTGCAATAGTTTATTTGTAAATGCAATAGGGCTGTCATCAGATTTTCACTACATGGTTATCATGACATAAAGAACTCACAGTAATGGTATTATCATGATATCAGGTGAAATATAAAAACAATAATCAGTTCATCTTTAATTTTATTTTGTATTTTCTCTTTTTTTGGCCAGTGAATCACATTCAAAATACAAGTGTAGGGCAGCAGAGAGAGAGTTTGTGACCATTGTGGGTCTTCAGGCAAAATATTACTCTGTTTTAATGGCTTCACCTACTGTATCGGCGTGTCAACCAGAGACTAGTGCTGAGTTATGTATAGTTTTAACATGGTATCAATAAACATGTTATTAATATCATAGTTATTGTCAATACTGGTATCCTTAAATGCTATATACACTATGTGCCAAATGTACAATATTGAAATAAGTACTGTATACACACTAAACATTACATACATACAGTAATATACGATTTATAAAATGCAAATTCTAAAAGAGAGAAATACAGCCAAGTACCTAAACAGTTCCAAACGAAGAGTCAGCTGAAGTGAAAGTACTGAGTTCCTAAAATATACACAGTACATGGTAAAATTGATTGTTTTGACCTCTGTCATTTGTTAATGCTTGTAATTTACAATGCTTTCTTATCTTACAGATGCTAGTGAAATTTTTTTCTGGCATGCAAACACCAATGCTATACAGCTTCCAGACTTCACTCCCTCTTTACCTGTGCCCTCCGTGAAGGACACAATGAGAAGAGTAAGTTATGCATCTTATTGTTTATAGTTTGTATAGTTAATTATGTACTTGTCCAGGTCAGATTGGTAAACCAGGAATAGCTAGATTTCATTAAGTTTTCACTGTGCATTTTGGTCACTTGTTTTGCTTGAGGTTGGTTCCACATCGTGAATGAAGTGAGTTAACTTACTAAAACATGCACGCTGTTCAGAACGGAACTGAGAAAACGACTCTAGTTTAGTTTTCATTTTAATCTATTATGCCTCATTGGCTGGGGTTCATAAACAACACAGTGCTTGATAACACTCACAGTACTGTTTTTGAAAGTGGGTGTGAATTTTGGATGTGCTGTCCTGTATTATCTTGAATCAGTTCGCCCACTGCTGAACGATGGGGAATACCAAAGAATGGAATGTCTTGCACTAGACTTTCAGAAGAACCTTGGACCCAAACTTCAGTGGTACCTCAGACTGAACTCTTGGTGGGCCACCTGTTATATAACATATAAATAATCTCAATAAAAAAACGAACAGCTGCAGTTCTTGGATATGTTTTCTTTATGTGTGTTTCAAGTCAGTGATTGGTGGGAAATATATATCTACTTGAAAGGTTGTGGGCCAATCATGGTTAACAGCAATTTTTATGCAATGGTAAATGATACTTGTCACTTATGTCATAAACAAGTTGCAGTGCTTTTTGTGGAACCGAAATATAGGTCTTGTAAGGTCAATGGTTAACCAACTCTTTTAATTTTTTTGTGGTATGCAGATGTAGCGTGGCTACAGGGAATAAATTAATTTCACTATAAATGCCAACCCTTAAGGAAGGGGGTATTAATGCTGACTATGCCACCCCTTTAAAGTGAAGGGAACTACTTGATGGAAACCAGACACACAGGTTTGTTACCATGAAGGGCAGAGACATAGATGTCCGTATACAAAATGTTTATTAAATTCAGAAAATACACATTAAAAGATCAGGCAATGATGCAGCTCAATACACCATACAAAAACAAATAACTTAACTTACGAAGACTTACCAGTGGAAGGCTAATTATTCATAAACACACACACAGTGAGGTGAGTGATTACAAACGGCACTCCATGCTCCAAACACCACCACCAGGATACTAGGACAGCTAGCCACCCGACTTAGGGGTCTAAGACAACACAAAAGTAAACAATTTATAAATACACAAATCAAAATTATACTAAAGCCTGTTTGAATAAAACATTTCCCAAAATACACAACACGATTGACAATAGACAGCTACCACTTACGAAAGTGAAAGAAAAAGACAAAAGTTTAACAATCACTTCAAAATAATCAAAATCAGACTAAGCAAAAAAAAAACTAATCAATTACAAAGAAAACATACAATAAACAAAGCACATCATACAATAGTGCAACCAAAACAAAGAATAATTGCACAAGCAATATAAAGAGAAACAACCAAACTCTAAAACAAAAGAAAATCACATCAACAAACTTACACACAGCTGGTAATTCTCCAACTGAAAGTCAGGCCAGAGCGCACAGCCCAACACATACAGCGGTAAGATAATCGGGGTAGCTAATGCCTCAGTCACCAGCTTTAGTGTGAAGAAAAGAAAGCAAAATAACAAAACACACGCAGCAAAACAGCAGTGCCATCTTAATCCCATTCTATGCTGGAAGAGGTCACCCCAACCCCCAAGAGACAGAGCGTTCCCAACGAAATTATTTGTCAGGGGAGTTTAGTTCATAGAGTTTAGTTGTTATTTTGTTTTGTTTTAATTTTGTTTTGTTTCATTTGATTTGGCTTTTCTATACATCAATACAATCTGAAAAATCTGGCTTTTTATCTAAACAGGACTTTCTGTATGTCTTCCCCACACATCTGCAAGCAGTGAGAGCTGGAAATGCCATTCATGCCATAATGCTTTACAGGAGGAAGCTGAACTGGGCTCAGATCAAGTCAGATCAAGTCGGTTAGCCAAACTACCATATTTTTACCTCTGCAGGTGCTGCAGACAAATTCATTACTTATGAATTAGTATTCAATCTGTAATTGTTTTTGGTTAAAAATGAACAAACATCAGTTATAAAGAAAGTACATGACAATGTTCACCACAATCTCCTTAACTATTCGCAACAGTAAGTTAATAATGATTCTGATTTTGCCGGAAATTTCCATCTCTAAACAGAAATAAAATCCATCTACTACATTGCATCCATCTTTGGTTTATACTACCTACAATATATTGTTAAATGCCTTATCTAACCTCATGCCTGTATCTATATAGCACAATCCATTTATTTGATGCTTTAAATAATTGTATGTTTCATGCCTCTTGATGATATTGTCACAATGGTGCAGCTTTTTGCACTGGTGAACAGCGTTCTGCTCTGTTCTGCACAGTAGGGGCAGTTATTTAATGCCGCATGCCAGATGGGGAGAGGGGTAAGAGTAGACAGTCTGTATGCAATAAATCATCCTCTGGCCATGTGTCATCAGTTGATTTCAATTAGATGAGTAATAGGTTAATTCTTGCATATGTTCATTGTCAGTTCAGTTAACACAGGGTTTTTCAGTCCTTCTCATGGAGACCACCTGTCCTGGGCTTATCTCCAACCCTAATCAAATACAGCTGAACAAGGTTTGGATTATCTGTTTGATTAGGTTGGCACTGTTCTTTGTAAGACATTGACTTTTCTGGAGTATTAGCATTAGCACACTAACACTTTAGATAGAGCAGCAGATGGAGAGAAACTTGAGTGACACGTCAGAACTGCAGCCTGGAGAGGAAACCCTTTCTGCCATTACTGCAGGAGACAGTTTTCAAAAGACACACCCACCACTGCCATGATATTACTGTTATTCATTTGCCCAGTGTCTTGTAACTACTCCAATTTCACAGTTTAGACCAATAGTTCTCAAACGTTTTGACTTAACCCTTTTTTGCCATTTTGTTTTCTGCTTTAAATTAATTTTAGGATATCTTAAGACCCCCTTGTTTGTTGATGTGGTCCCCAGTCCCCTGGTTAAGAAATGCGGATCTAGACTATTATAGGTCCTCATTCAGCTAGTAAATTTGTATTTGGATGTGTCCTAGAGTGCCTTGGGCATGTGCCCGTAATGCCTACCTCTAAAACAGTAGGAACAGACAGTCATTGGATGCTGTAGAGAAGGATGCTTTCTTTGTTACACTGGATGACACAGAGCAGTGCTATGATCCAGATAATCCTGCTCAGTTTCTATAGGTGGTTTGATAAGTCCTTTAACCTGATCATCTTTAATAATGGAACAATGGACCTTAATGCAAAACATAGTTGGGCTGATGCTCCCATCATTGGCCACCTCTGGAATCTTAAAAACACACACATCTGTTTCCATGGCATGGAAATATTAATTTTGTATTTCACAATAACTCTTATTTATCATGCTTGTTTATCATAATTGTGACATTACCTAATATAAACCTGGATTACATTTTTCATGAAGCATGTGCTGTCGATGGACCCTGTTAAGCTGGGCTCCACAGCAGATGGCCACTGTAAAGGAGAACCTCACCTTAGGTCAGTGCGCTTTGCCCTCAAAAAGGCTGATAAATCAGCTCTTTATCTGTGGCTGAGGCTTTGGCTGGTGATGTGGACTCCCACATCATCCCCTTCAGTGACTTTGGAAAGGGCCTGATCAAAAAGTGCAGAACTAGTCAAGATGCCTTCATCTAGCTTGCGTTGCAGCTGGCCCATTTCAGAGTGAGCTTTCCTATTGAAATCAATGTAATCTACCTAAAGTTTATTAAATTGTATGCCTATAACAAAAATTAAAAAAATCCTTTTATTGTTCCTTCAAAAAGTCACAAATGTATTTTCATTGTACTATACAGGATCCCCAATCTCAGAAGAATTCCTCTAGAAATTTACTTCATATCTTTAAAATGTTCATTTTAATTTACGTCAATATGAATCAAAACATTTCGCCAATTTTTTTAACTGGATGTATCACTCTGGTGTACTTTTGTATCAAACTAGGCCACAGTCCAGTCATTGACCCATCAAAGCATCTCTTGGAAATAGATTACAAACTTTAATCTGTGTGTTCTGTTTAATATTGGCCTACAACATGGAAAGAAGTGTGTTTAAACCTTTTCCTTTCATGTGGAAGTCTGCCTTGAAATCTGTTTCATCCAGTGAGCCTGCCAGTGCCGGAAAGTAGATTTATTAAAAAGTATTTTTTAGTCTGTTATCTTTTGTTAATGTAAACAATTATTTATTATAAAATGTCAAAGAGACTAACCAAAGGCATCAGGAATCACAATGTTATATTCTAGAGTAGTGTAATGCAAGATAAATGAAATCACACAGACATCAGTAGACCTGATACAAGAGAAAGATCATTTGACTTACATAGCATAACAACTTACATATGTTTGAGGAGGCCAAAGACTTTCACTGCCTTGTCCCTGAGGTTACTGGCCTCTTCTCCAACATGTTTGGCAATGCCTGTCAAGTGTTTAATCTATTCTTTATAACCACAGCCTATAAAGGAATGTATACTCAGCATCCAGCTAGGCAGAATGATTTCCCATTCGTTCAGGAACCCTTTGATCGCTGATGAGTGGGAGATGTTTAACTTCATACAGATATCTCCTTTCCATCAACTCATTAAAGAAGCTGGAGGAGCGTAGTTTGAAAGAAAGCCAAACTTTGAAAGAATAATACAGATCCAGTCTGTTGTGACATGCCATGTTAACACCAAACACGTGAAAGTTTCAATGTGAAGAAGATGAATCTGCATTTGGTGAATCTTCTTAACATTTCCTGATGTTTCTTATAGGAATATAATAATAATAAAAAATATTTATATACGAAAAAACAGACAATATACATAAACATGAACCGTCAAATCAAATGAATTTCCTACTAATCAGCCTGCTCTCTTAAAATAGGTTCTTAAAGTTCCTAAAGGGTGTGTATGGTGAGGTTGAAGTGTGTTTGTACATTGTTATGTTCTCCACCATATCTTTGCACACGCCACATTAATTAATGGTGCTAAATCAAAGGACATTTAAAATGTTGTCACATGAAAACATGGCAAATATAAATGTGTTTGTGTTCTTGAGTTTGACAATAGATGTTTTATGAACGCTGAGGCCTCCTTTCCCTGTACAAGTAATGACAATTTTCAGGATTCAGAGAGATTTTAGGTGTCCTGTTTGTGGAAAGTTAACTAATAACGGTTTTAAGCATGAAACAGGGTTACCTTATTGGTGAGCATCTGATTGGTCTGTTTGAGTCCATAGCAAATCATACTTCCAACTGAGCATTGCATTTACAGTAGGTGCTGGTCAGGTATCTCAAGCATAGAGCACACACTGACTTCCGTTTCACCCTCACTGTTTTAATCTCTTGAAAATCTCTTGAGAAACACATTTTTTATTTTCAAATATCAATCTTATTCAGACCATATTCTGTAATGCTCATGTAATTGACTGTGTGTGATACTTTCTTTTTGTCCTTTTTGTTATTGCCTCAGTAATAGTAAACATTGCCTCAGTAATAGTAAACAAACAATCTCAGTCATTCTGTTGATAATTTCACATTGCCTGTATCAATTTGTGCCACTAGAGTGTGCCACGTGACCTGACAGAACATGGTATTTATTAAACACTATAAAGAATGCATTACAGCATTACAGGCTGCAGTTCTAGTATATTATCAGAGGTAGTATAATAAGTTATTTCGGGCCTGTCTATTTGCAAACATCTCATTTTATAAAACGTGAGGACGTAAATGACAGTAATAAATTGATACATTACTTGTTTTGGCATCCTGTCATATCAAATGATCACATTTTAACTTTGTTAGACAAACAATGGACTTTGTTTTTTTTCCTAACGTTGGATCTCATGTCCAGTTTGAGGCAAGTTCATGTTCTACAAACTGAATTGCATTAATTACAATTACAGTATCAAGATTCCCTAGTCTTTTAAAAACCGATTGTAAACAAAATATTAACCCAACTAACCCAACAAGCTTCGTAGCTGGCCTTCTGCGGGTACACACCTGTCAGTTGTTTAATTGTATTTTTCGGTTTGTTTATTGTATTTCTGCTGTGTTTGCCTCATTGGATACCAGACACTCTTATTTCTGAGAAGTGAATGACAAATATTTGAATTAAGTTTGCCAACAGGCAGAAAAACAAAATTACCATTGTTGTTTTAATTGCGTTTGCTTTATATTGGTGCCACAAGACAATTTTTTAATTTGACAGAAATTTATTTGCTAATAAAAATAGTAATCGACGGTAATATACGGATTACACACTCTCCATTTGTTTAATTTAAAATCTAATAGCTTTTGATAAAGGGAGCAGCCGCTCCGATTTACACATGCACAGGGTGCATGCTGGGCTGGGGGTGCCAGGGGCGGGTGTTAGTATAAATTGCCTCTCACTAAATATCACTGGCCAGTCCTTTGAAGTTTGAGACACTTGCAAACATCACTCAGATGTGCAACTGATGGAAAATTAAACTAAGCAATGTTTTAGTAGGATAGGATAGCTAGGAATACCCCTCTTTCCACAAAAGGACAATCATGGATTTTCACCATCTGTTCTCTCTATCATGCCGAAAAGCGGTAAGGAAAGTAATGATGACATGATTAGTTTTAACAGTGGTCTTGCAGCATGTTTATATATTGCATACTTTAATTTACACCCTACATAATTGTTTACAAATGTACATCCTTGCATCATGGCACTAACACAATGTTAAAAATATGTGGGGTTGGCAGAATTTTAGCAATACGATTTTACTACAACTTGACTTACTCGTTGTTTTGATGTCACAGTCTTCGACGAGAATACTCAGTATACTGTTGTTGTTAATGTACACACACCCCGGAGCAATGGCAGTGGAGATTATATGCGATGGAGAACTTCTGGATACTCTGCAGTTCGTGTGTGGAGAAAACGGCTTTTATTTCAGTAAGTGTTAACTCTTAAAGCGCTGAAAATCTAAACATGATTAAAAACTATCAAAAAGACATATTCAGTTCAGATCGTTAATGCTTTTAAATTGTGTGGCAGCAGATATTTGCTGTGTGCCAGGGCATAAAATACTGCAACCATTGATTTCATCTCTCCCTCCTATCAGATGACCGTGGGCTTGCCCCTTTTGTAGCTCTCCTGCTGTTTTTTATCTTTTATCTCTGTTTAGTAGTCAAATGGCAAGGTTACAGGATCCATTTTGATAGCTATTCACACATCCCTGGAAAAATAAAACAATATTTGGCTTTCTGCAGTGCACTGTTTTTGTGACAGTTTAAAGTCCTGACTTTAAAGTGAGCCTTCTTGTCAAATATCAAATAAAAAGCAAGACAACAGAATAGAAAGGATCTGTTGATGGCATCTCAAATCTCAAAGAAATCCAAGGAACATGCCGACAACCCCATGTGGGATTTGGTGAAATATAAACAATAGGGTGTGAATTGGCAGCACTTGTTTCTTTCCAGGGGAAATCCAGGGTTGATCGCTTACTTTCTTTTCCCCCACCCAGACAGGCCAAACAGATCAAACAGACACCGTTTTCAGACAGCAATAATTGAGGAGTGCTGCTTTCATGGGTGTGAGTTGCATCAGCTGGAGCAGTACTGTGCAAAACCTGTGAAGTCAAAGCGAGACGTTTCCTCCACTTCACTGCAGGTCATCCCAGTGTCACAGGCTCTTCACAAGGTACATGAAGCCGCTTATCTTACCCTCCCCTCATCCCATCAAGCCCAGCACAATGATTTTGCTGAACCCACAAACACAGACTCAGACTAGATAGCTATACATTGCTCAGCAATAGTGAATTGCTGAGCAATGTGGAAAACATGGCACATATCATCAGCAGTGCACAGAGTGCATTAAAGCTAATTTACTGACAACACTGAGAGGGGCATGCTCACGAACAAAAGCTCATGGTAACACCTGTATTGGACAGCAAATGGAATGATGTCATAATTTTAAGCACCCCAAAAAGTACAAGTGTTGTGCCTCATTCTGGCAAATTTTTGTGCCATGTTCTCTTGGCATGGAAATATGTTAAGCGTTGGCAAGACAGTTGACCAGCTGGCCACGGCTTGGAAAACAAACAACCCAACAACACAATAGTCAGCCCCATTTGAGAACCATACATTTGCACCATGAGCCAATCAGAAGTACAGCTCAGCCTTAAAGCATTATGCCGTCATCCTGGAATGGCCGTCTTCAGCTTTTTACCAAATAATCATTTGGTGTGGAGTCTGATGTTGGTCATTATGTATGTACTGCAGTTATATTACATCTGGATCTAGCATTTGGCTTTGTTCACACTCATATCAAACCGTTCCATAACTTTTAAGATGGTTGACGATACAATGAAATAAAGTGATCATTCAAGGTCCATACCCTTTAGAATCAATCAATTTGACCAAACAATTTGTAAAGGAGTTAACTCGGGTAAAATTATTTATTTTACAGGATATCTCAAGAAGGCTTCTTGGTGTGAAGTATTCCAAATATGAAATATGGAAAAGAAAAGCTGCCCAAAGGCTAAGGAGACGGGTCCCTTCCATCCTGCTCACCAGAATGTTTAGGAGGAAGATGGCGAAAGTTCAAGAGAAGGATCAAATAGATTTCCACAGGCCCCTCATTACCCTCCCTGACAGGCATCCTTCTATCCATCTAGATCAACACTTACTAACAGCGATGCCCTCCTAAGTGGCAACAAACAAGGGATTATATGCAGGTCTTGGTCAGTAGAGGCACTTTTTCAGGAATCGTGCCACTCACCATCTTTGTCAGAACCGATTATGAACAATCTGTGTTACCACAATTCAAAACGGCAAGACACTAACACTAAAAGTGAATGTAAGAAGGTGGAAAGTCTTGGTTAACATCACAGGGACACTGATTCTGAGGAACTGAGGAGATGCAAATATCAAGATTACATGCACAAATTCTGTATGTTATTTTATTTGTTCTGCTCATGCACCTAGATGCTATGTACCAAAAGGTGTTGTGTCTACTTTAAGTAAACTCTATGGAAACTTCTAAAGTTGACTTGTCTCACTTTTTTAATCAACTGCATTTTGCAATTCTCTAACAGTTGGATGAATTTATAACTTTTGGAGCTGCAAAAGTGCATACATACACTACATACTGAGCCATGCAATGAGTGCAGACTTCTGGTTGTGGTTATTTTTATCTCATTTTACACAGGCAGTGACCTGGCTGCCCTCAGCGAAAGGTGAAGGCTGGAGAACACATACCCTTGATGATTTTCTGGCTAACCTTGATGAAATGCCATACAGCAGCTCAAAAACATGCAGGTTCCATATCAGCTGTGCACCATGAAGAAAAGTTGAGCTGCCTCATCCATAGTGCATTCCAGATCTAGCCTCCTTTTCTCCCAGATGATTGTTTATAAATTCACTCATACTGAAATTTCAAGTCTTCCTGAAATAAGACGGCAAAGCTTAGAGGGAAAACTCTACCCTCTAAGCTTTGTAAAGGTATTATCTGTTACTTCTGCAGCTATCAGAATTCCAAAAATGGTGCAACCAGAATGGAGGTGATTTCATGCAAAAGGGAAGAATTCCCCCTGATAAGGATTCTACAGCCATGGCTAATGTGTTAAAGACAAGATGTTTAAATGATACCGATATCACTGATTGAAGGCAAACAGATAATTGAATATCACCAAAAGGCTGATATAAAACATACCAGTTTAATCACCTTGCTACAGTCAAAGTTGAATGTTCAGATGTCATACAAGGGCAGCAGCACATTCAGTGATTACCCCACTTCACCCAGCCCAACTCCACACCAAACTCTGTAACCCTATGGGCCCAAACCTGCACGTAAAAGCTGTCTTCATACCTTTGCTACATTTTTGGAAAGTTCAAATGTCAGATTTTAATTAGCATGTGCTTTGGGGATGTTTATGTAAAACTAAGATGTGGTTTAAAATGAGATTTGAGATTTGATTAAATCTCATTTAATAAAGGGCATGCCTGTTTTTCTAAATGAAAGACAGGAATGGTATCTAGGCTCAACTTCAAAGGCGCCACTGAAGCTCTTCCTCAGTCAGTCTGTCAGCTGTCTACATTGTCTTTTATCTGTTCAGCTTCTTATGCACCTGTTAAATCGTAGGAACTGAAAAGATGTTTTTTGTGTACATTAGCATGACAATTCATTCTATTGTATTTGTGGTTTGTATGTCTATGCCCATTTTTGGCAGTAAAATGGATGATGGTACTTGTGTAATGTGGCATTACTCACACGTATTTATTTGTCTGGCTAGTAAAGGGTTAACTGAGGACAACCCATGCCTTGAATGGGTTGTCCACGTTTCCATAAGCAGCCAGTTCACACCACTCGACCCAATCCCCTCCCATCTCATACAGGCCATATCAAGATCACTCACACCATCACTCACACACATCATCAACTCATCTCTTCTTACTGGCACTTTTCCCTCCACATTTAAGCAAGCCCTGGTTACTCCTCTGCTTAAAAAGCCCACACTCGACACTTACATTACCAACAACTACAGACCTGTATCACACCTCCTGTTCATAGCAAAAACACTTGAATGGGCTGCTCTCAACCAGATAACATCTTTCCTCTCACAGAATAATCATCTCGATGACATGCAGCCTGGCTTCGAAAACAACTACTCCATCGAGACTGTGCTGCTGTCCGTCACCGAAGCCTTGAGGACAGCTAAAGTGGAGTCCAAATCCTCTGTACTACTGCTACTCGATCTGTCTGCTGCCTTTGACAAACTCCCTGTGATTCATTGCTTTGTTGTTTTCCTCACCTTGTAAGTCACTTTGGATAAAAACGTCTGCTAAATGCCTAAATATAAATGTAAATGCCTTGAAGAACACATTCACGCTGACACAGTGTGCCTGTTGTTCAGACTATTGTCTAAAGTCAAGGTTGCAACTATTGATGCCCTGCTGAGCAAGGTATCTGCTGCCTAATGTGTAGACAAAGCCATGGTAATTTTATGCCTGAGAAACTTTTTACAAGTCCACAACAGACAAATATAGCTATAACAAAAATATAGCGATAACAAAAATATAATTAAAACATCAGTCATTTACCTACCATCAGTCTTCATTAACATCTGTTGATGGGTCATGATGAAGCCGTTTGCTGTGTGGTTCTTTGACCTAATATTACAAACATTACAAATAATTCATAAAACCATCTAAAGCAGACTGATTATTTTGTAGAGTAAATCTCTAAAACACTTGGTGTTTTAGAATTCTACAATATTGCTCATTGCTAATGATGTGTGCCAGAAAATTATGTGGTTAAAACAGAACAATGCTTTACATTATAAAAACAATGGTATTACACCTTATTTTCACCTTATTACTTACCCTTTTTTATGACTGCTTTAACTTATTGACCCTATATTGAATGAAGCTTATTGACAGTACATCAAAGAAATCTGACAAATACAGTGCTTTTAAATTTAATTGAAGGCTGAACCTTAATTCAGAATGAATGTTACTACCTGCCGATACCATTTGAACAAAACCTTAACAAAGACATTTTTTGTATTACTCTTTATTACTGCGCTTGGATGAGCGTGTTTATCCTCGTCATCATCTATACATAATTCTATTATGCAAAAAGGCCAAATTCGTTTGGGAGTGTTCATTGTGACATTCTGGCTACTCAAGCAGATGGAGCTCTCAGGAGCACAAGGCAGGCCGCCATCATGCTCTGTGCATGACAAAATGCAGACTGAGATGGAGCAGGTTATGAACTTTCAAACACAAATGTGTGTGCACTTGCAAAGACATATATAAACAAACGTATATGCATTGCACATGCACTAAAACACACAGACAGACACACTCGATAATGTGTGACAATCACAAAGTCTTAGTATGGCAGGATCACTTCACACCAGCTCAGAATTGATTTAGAGTTAGCCAGTTCATTCAGTCAGACAGTGGGTACAGTGAAACATTAATCTCTGTCATTTCTGTGGCAAGTGCAGAGTCTTTAGCACAAGATGAATGTTTTGTGTTCAAACTTAAAGTTCAACCCTTACAGAAAATACACTGAATTTCACATGCAAAACACATGTGATCAGAGGTAAAATGTGTGGTGTTGGAACATTATCGTGTAAATCTCAAGACAATTCTTATGGGAAATCTATTGAATCACATGTGAAACATGATTTTTGTACATGTAAAATTCATGTGTATTTTCTGTAAGGGAAAAATGACATTTGAGCAGCAACACACTAAATGTGTAAAGAGAAAAGATGTGTTTGTGTGTTTCTATACCAAGATCACATTCAGAGCAAGTCATGTAAACACAGGAAGCTGGACAACATTTAAATGGGATGGATGTTAGTAAAATATTGCATTGTCATGTCTCCTGGGTATTTTCACTCAGGATATGACTTTATCACCCCAAATTATTTTCTAGGACAGCAAATGAACATCACTGTAGGTGACCACCTATGTTGCCTTTTTATCATTTGCCATGGTTCATTATTCAGAAAACAACTTGTGTGCTGTCCATGGTCCTGAAACATGTCTTGTGGAGGTCTTATAATGGATGTTCTCATAAAAGTCTTGAATAAAGAAACGATTACTATCAACATAATGACTGTGTAACGATCCCTTCCTTCTATTGAGAAGTGATGCCTACATTCTTTTACAATAAGAGGTTTATAAGTACAGTGAACTTGAACTTGAAGCTGTAAATAAAACTAAAATAGTTACCTTACAGTAGCATGTCTACCCTCCAACATCGCTCCTATCCGGTCGATCGGGATATCTCCTATCGCAGGTGAATGCAGGAACGTCCGCCGTGTAGCGCAACTGTCCGCTTCTTTCACTCACAGCGATCGAGACGTCAGTCTGGTAGTTTCTCTCAGACGAGGTCAACACTCCGTCGTCCCTCCTCATAATGCATCAACGGTGTCAGCTAGAGAACATTTACAGTCACTCAGACTTAAACACAGTAAACAATGTAAACACAGTACAAGCTCAGCAGTAACTCAGCTTACATTCTCTCTGATATCCTCGAGTCGAAATTAACGACACGTTTACACACAATACTTTACAATTTCTCTTCTCTCACACACACTCTCTTCCTCCTGATCTCTCCGGTCACACCCAGCCTTGACTGGCCATGCCCTGAGACACCCAATCATTTCTTTTTCAGTGTTGGGCAACGATCATTATATATATATATATATATATATATATATATATATATATATATATATATATATATATATATATATATATATATATATATTTTTTATATTTTTTTTATATATATATAAGAGAGAGAGAGAGAGAGAGAGAGAGAGAGAGAGAGAGAGAGAGAGAGAGAGAGAAATATATATGTATATAATGTTGCAAAGTACTACTGTATTGTTCAATCTCAAACAATTTGGCTTAGCTTTAGCTTTACTTGATATTTTCCAAGTAAAACAATTAGTTGTTTTAGAATCAATGGTATCTTGTTAAAAAATAACATCACACATTTATATTTGTATTAATGTACCAAATATCCTAGAAATGAAGTTAGAGACATCTAATCAGAATAATCTTGAGTATACGCATTGAAAAAAAGAGTCACAGATTCTTTAAGAACACCACGGAATTCACAAGAGTAGTCCAGATTCAGTTTGAACCATTCAAATAATACTTTAACAGGGTGAATTCTGTGTAATATTTTAAAAGATACTTCTTTTACTTTATTACTTAAAAAAATTATTTGTTATTGACCATACTTTCACTCAATGTTTTCCTATTTATATTACTCAACTTTGAATGCTCAAACTTTATTTAAACCAAAGAACAATTTCCCATAGGGCTACACTTGCATATATATTTATAAGTGAAGTTTTTGCTTAATGCTTGATGACTTTTGAATATTGATTTATCAACAAGCTGAATATAAGGTGGATATAACAAACTGTGGAAAGAAAATGTTTTGAGTAAAAATATATACTTGCAAGTTAACCCAGATAAAAAAGCAATAAAATAATCAAATTGCTCAGTAAATAAAACCGCACAGAACCTATTTCAGTTTTTGACCATAATTGATAATAAAGATAAAAAATATTCAGTACAAGTTCTAAAGAAGACTGAATCAACAACAGGCAATGTGTTAGGTGAGTAACTCTTAATCAAAACAAATAATGATAATTCTAATAATAAGTAATTCAGTTTTCTTCTTAAAATGTATTGCTGAAATATAAAGTAAAGCTCATCATTTCAGCTCAGATCCCCACACACACCATTTGAGTCTTTTAATTTGTTTAGCTATCAGCTAAAAAACAAATACAAATATTGACTTGTCTATTTCAAACATCCCAGTTTCCAGGCCTCCCCCTGATTTTCTGCAAGGTTATCAGCACCCCCCAGCTCATTTTTCTTCCCTTCAGTTAATGTTAAACCTAGTTTAGTCCAGAGAGACAAAAGTTAAAATTAAGAGGCTCAATTTGCTTATTTCTATCAGATTTATGAAGGCATGTGATTCAACAAAAGCTGCTGAATGTTTCTTATACCAATCAATCACTTTTAAAGCTCAATTCTATTGACTTTAAATGTATTTGAATGTGTGTGAGAAGTGAGATGAGAAACTTAAAACCCTTGTGTTTAAAGAACATAAAGTCAATGATATTTTTACGATGAGATAATTCATATCTTATGCTAACAACCTGATGGGTTAAGCTGCTGGTTAGTCAGAGTTTACTGGAGATAATCCAGCTGCTGTGACTGGGTTTGTGTTTCTCAGATCAGTCGTCATTCTGCCTTTTTTTATGTTAATGGTATAATTGTTTCATTTTCAGTAGTGCACAAACTCTGTGTTTTATGAGAAAACGTATGTAATTAATATATTTAATCTTAATATTTTTAACTTAATATTTTTTAACTGCTTTGATAACACTTTTATCAACAGGCAATATAAGTCAATAGTTTATAAAAAAATAACTTGTATTTCTTTATTGCATGTTCTATTGTGTTACGATTTAGTGCAGTTAGATTTAGCTCAGCAAGAGCTTCTGAAGAGAACTGATCAATTCTTTCCAGGAATTGTGCCAGATGTTCACCTAGGAGGGACAAACATAAAAAAAAATGACAAATTTCGCAATTTTAATAGGGTAGACAGTCAAGCTTTCTTTCTTTGAACTTTGTTATACAAAGAATTGTGAACATAGACCAGACTAGACTTTGGTATTATTGCAACATTTCTAAGCAGAACATAGAAGTCAGGTCATTCATTTTCTAAGAAATTTAAATCACAATATCTGTCAATATAAAATTGTGGGAATATGTCTGCTTTTAATAATATGGTCTTTATTTTAATTATATTCTACCATATTCTACCATTTGCTACAGGTATTTAGCTCTGTTACAGAGGAGGCTCCCGTACCGCCGCCTCCGCACCACCAGAGGGAACCTTTGCCTGAGTACTAACATTTTCCCTGAACTCCATTTCCCATAATCCCTCATACCTGAGACTGATCACACCCACACATGCACACCTGCACCTCATTATACTCACCTATATTAACCACATGGACACACACACACACACACACTTTGCGAAGTCTTGATTTGCCCTGGCTATCATTACGGTTATCCCTGGCGAGCGTTATTTCCCAGTGTTTTTGCCTGCCAGTTGTGACTTTGGATTGTTTATCGTTTTTTTGTTGTTCTCTGTCTGTCTTGATTATTTGGATTTGCTATTTGGATTGTGATTGTTTTCTTCCTGTCTCGACCTCTTGCCTGTCCCTTGTTCTGCCCTTGCCTTGTCTCTGTTGTTACTGTTACCTGCAAATAGATCCCAACGCTGCAAATAAAAGCGGCAAATGGATCCCAACGCTTCTGACTCGTCATTACAAGCTCATATAAATTGGAAACTAGAAGTCATCCTAATAAAAAGAAATCAAAACAACCCCTCAATGTAAAGATATGCAACTGTAAATAAACCTTTTTTCAAAACATTTATTCAGAACAATATTCTCAAATATCAATAAAAGTATTATGCAGTGACATAAGTCACTGTATATGCTTCAGAATGTGAAAGATCACGGATCAAAAATGAAAGGTAATGTAACATACAGCATAAAAGAATCTATGTAAAACTCTGTTGGCTTTTTGATTATTTAATCTCTGACTCACTGTTAATGCCAATAACAAAAACATCAAACAGTCAGTAAGAAATACAGGACCCTACCCAGCTGATAATTTTAGGTTGTAAGAACATTTCACTAACAAAAACATAAAAAATATGTAATTATTTTTTTAAATTAATTAAATTAAATAATTTAATTTAATTATTAAATTAATTATTTTAAGTTCTAGGAACATTTTGTCCAGTCTATCCAAGTCATCATGTGGTGCACGGACCTGACGGACACTGTCGAACCACAGTCACATGGAAATCAATGCAGCTGTGATGTCACCGATCATGGAACTCACAACTCACTTGGCTCAAAGACTTCTGAATCTCTTGTTAGGTTCATTGTTTCCTGTAGCTCCTGTTGAATGTTAACTAGTTTGACATGGAGGGCATGTGTTTTAGTTTTTCTATATTTTTAATTGATTTTTACAAAAATTTCAAATGTGGATTTTAAAGGACAAATTGCTATCAAATTAGGAACTTTATCAGGCATCCATCAAGAATAAGACAGTATCACACATAAGACAGTAAGACAGATGCAACCATGATCCGCTGACAGGAGCAAATCGTTTGTCACTCTGATGAGAGCAGTTTCTGTACTATGATATGGAAATCCTCACAGAAACCATTTCTTTCCTGTTCAGGTATTTTTTAAATAAAAGGTAGATTTGAGATGGGTCTAATTTACTAGTTCCTTGGGATCTAGTTCCTTTGAGATATATCCCAACAGCAATGACGAGTTACTAATACTTTGTGAAGGAGCAATAATATTATGTAGAGGATTAGTTTCAGGAAGCGTCTTTTTGATCAACCTGGTAGGTATAAGATGTATTATACATGTTGTTGATTGAGATAATTTAATTATTTTTGACACTGTATACTTACCTATAATAGTAAATAACTGGAGTTGTTCCTTGGGCAAAAAATAATGTAATAATGTGTTGTTATTGTGTAGCAGGCAAGTATTTCTAAGTATCTACACAGTTATAGTTACCAAGATTACAACATTTTAATACTTGATAAAGACAATACCTGTGGGAGAGAGGAGAAAGGGTTAAATATTAGATTTTTTTTTTGATTGTGTACCCTGTGAAGAGGGTTTTACAAGGCAACGTTCATTTGCTGACCTTAGGGATCTGGATGGGGTGTAGATGTGTATGAGTTTGTGAAGGTAAGTTGGTGCAGAGCCAGTAGAAGTTCTGTATGCAAGGAGTAAAGACTTGAATTGAATGCGTTCAGTCTTGGCTAGACTGTAGCTGATGTCTTCTCATCCAAACCATGTGTCTTCCATACAGGCTGATATGCATGCTGCTACTGTGTGATCATCAGGGTGGAAGGAGAAGATTGGGTGTCCTCGGCATAGCAGTGATATGAGAAGCCATGTGATTGCATAATAGATCCAAATCATGTAGTGTAAATGGAGAACAGAAGTGGTCTGTTCAAAGACTGATCCTTGTGGGACCCCATGACCATATGATGCAGTGCATTTCATTTGATCCCCAGCGAGGAGAGTAGTAAGAAGGATCTGGTGATTGAGCAGCACAGTCTCTATGAAGTGGTTGCTCTTGAAGCCTGGCTGCTTGTTGTTGAGCCGGATTCTCAAATAACATTTCAGCTGATGAAATGGTTTAAAAGATGCAAAAGACAGCAGAATACCTCAACTCAACCTCAACTAGCAAAACATAACACTGCACTCATAACAAACATAATAAGTATTTCTTACATGAGATCAGGCTCTTTCAGTAAAATTGAATATCTACTTATCACATATCACATGCACGTGTCACAGTCAAGCTTTCCACTTCTTTCTTTCTTTCTTTCTTTCTTTCTTTCTTTCTTTCTTTCTTTCTTTCTTTCTTTCTTTCTTTCTTTCTTTCTTTCTTTCTTTCTTTCTTTCTTTCTTTCTTTCTTTCTTTCTTTCTTTCTTTCTTTCTTTCTTTCTTTCTTTCTTTCTTTCTTTTGCCAGACACATTTCTTCCACATAGTCAAAGAGATTCTCTGCTTTCTCATTAAAATAGGAAAGGAGGAGAAGCACCATATCTTTGTTCTTGTCTGCACAAATGGTTCTCTTAAAGTCCAGAATGTTTTCCCTTTTTTTGACACTGGTGAGAAAAGTCTCTTTTAGTGATACCCCAGTGAGCTCCTGGAAGTGGACAGTCATGCCAATCTTCTGGAACAAAAAACACAACTCTTCCATGAGGGAATACAGATTTGTTCCATTGTTTTATGTTGGGAGTTGAAGGTACATTTTATAAGAGTTATTACTTCATCTGAGCTGAAGGTAGCCTGTTCACTGAGCACCTTCATTTTGTCTTTTTTATCCTGTTGGCTTTCTGGGGTCTCACTCACAAGCATAAATTTCATGTTCCACATTATACAACCAAATGTGTATTGAACAGCTGCCCATTGTTCAGCTCAGATTTTGTCTGTTTCCTCCTCAGTTGACCCCTGTTTGCGATTCAATATCCTTGGTGCTGAAGAATGCTTCACATTTTCAATTTGGGCTTGTAACTGCTTTACCTGTGAGTAATATGGTCCCACAACATCACCTTCTATGACATCTATGACTGTGGATATTTTGCAACCATTTTCTTGGCAACTTTTGTGGAGACGTGGTTACTGGATAAAGCACAGGAATTCATCATTTCAGTATGAATAATTTGTCTTCGTAACTGTGGGCTGCAGCAGTAATCAGGTGACTGGACAATGGTTTCTTGTCTGAATTGGTTTCAGTACTGAAAAAAGTTCATTAAACTTCCTGTATGGAGTGAAAATCTTCAGTGGTCTCCACCCCAAACATTGTAGTGTCTTTATTTAAATAATTAGAATTGAGCCTGAGAGGTCTGACAACATCTTAGTAATAGCACTGCTTATGTTGTTTTGTTCATCTATTTCTTCCATTTCTGAGTAATAAATAAATCTCAACCAACACCACACAAAAATCTATATTGCTCTTTTTTGACTTAATTTTGACAATACAATTCCTGAAACATCCTTATAACATAATATCTTCTTAAGAAGTCAAATGATGCAGGATTGTCTGTTTAAATTTTTAAGGGTGTACTCACACTAGGCACTCTGAACCACGCCCAAGTGTGTTTGACCCCCAAAGTCTGGTGCGTTTGACCAGTGTGATCTCTCTGAACCAAGCACGGTTCATTTAACCTCACCTCTTCAAGCAGGCCAGAACACGGTTGAGCTGGGCTCAGGTGCGGTTCACATGTAGTGAGATGGCTAACTGTGCCAGGGCAAGGAACAGCTGCTCATCATTACAACAGCAAACACCCTCTATTACTTAATGAATTTAATTAATTTGAGCATATTTAGGTTTTTAACAGGTCTGATTCTTACCTTGTTGATAAAATCTGAGGTTTGCAAGTAAAGCTGCAAATTCCTCTAAATTCCAAAGTCTTGTTATTCCAAATTGTCTCTGTATCAATTTTATGAGGTGTGCTGTACAATCAATTTTTCCTTTCTTGTATGATGTTTCCTTATACACTATTTCTACCACGACCTTTGTGTTGGTCTCAGTGAAGCCATATTTTCATATCCGGCTGAAAGGTAAGCTTCTCAACATCTGATGTCTTTCAAAAAGAATAAGGCAGCAGTTTTTAAAAATTCTTCAAATTTCTTGCACACCTTTTGAAATAACCATGCTTTCAAAGCGCATTGTCCATATTGTCCATGATCAAGGACTAAATTTCAAAATCAATGCTGGGTAATAGCGTAATTGAGCGTTTCTTGACTCTAAAAATTCTTATTCTTATAGGAATTATCAACACATGCAACCTGAGACACAGCGATTTTCTGAACACATATAATGTCTACAATATCTTTCAGCTGCAGAGTGAACTGCCGCACATCATCTCTGTATCTTTTACTCTGTCACCAATTATGAGAGGCAGCAGTCTTAGAAAATTCAATTTTTGTATGGCCTGTCCTGAGAGTTTAGCTGCTTGAGGGTTGACCTCACATGGCTTAGCAGAAACATCAGAACCACAGTATATTATTTAATGCATCAATCCAGAGTGGAGTATGTAAACCATGCTTTTTCTTTATGAAATACTTAAGATACAGTGCAACATAAGAAAAAAACACCTTCAAAGGTGTCATGTCTTAGACAAGCTGGCAACCCTGGCTGACATGCATTAGTAAATACTGATTTGAACGTCACTCTTATCACATCTAGTCTGGATATCTTCAGATATCTTCTATATCTTCAGTCTGGAGGTGATCAACACCAACACCTCTTCTCCGGCAGCTGGAGCATCGGCATATTAATTTGCATTGATAATACGTCGGTGGTGTAGTACCTAAATCGCCATGGTGGCATGTGCTCCAGAGCCCTTTACAAGCAGACCACAAGCCTCTGTCCATGGGCCGATTGTTATCTACTCCCAATCATAGCAGGCATAACCCTGGCTGACTGAATCACTGAGGGACAGATTTCCCCATGGAAAGTGGACACTTTACCCCAGCTCTGTGCAGCTGATCTGGTAAGTGGGTGTCTTTGCGACAAGCAAAAACTCACATTGCCTGCTGTTCTTCTCTCTTTCACACTCCCCATTGGGAGGGGATGCTCTGATATTGCACTGGCCAAATGTCAGCCTTTATGCATTCCCCTGGTGATCTTGCTATTGGTGTTGCGCAAGAGGAGGAGAGCATGCCAGTGATCTGATTGCCCAGAAGTGGCTCAACCTGCTGTGGTTTTTGGGCTTAATGAGTTTCTGGTGGTGCAGAAGTGTACGATTTGGCACCCCAACCCAGAGTTGTGGAGCCTTCATGTGTGGCCATTACAGGGGTTTCAGAAGAACTGAATTTGGCATCTGCAAGTACTTTCTATTAATACCGGCTGTATTTGATTTGCCTCGCAGGACAATAACACCCAGTAGGCACTTTAGCCAGTTAGTGCTCTGCGGCTGTACATTGAATGGTCTGCCTCTGTCCTGTCTCAAAGCAGAGGCTTTTTCACTGGGTTGCGGAGGCTATAGCTGTATATTGGTGCATTTGACTCAGGGATAGGAGTGTCCTAATGATGTAAGAGCCCATTCTAGGAGTGCTATTGCATTCTTGTGGGTCTGGTTTAAAGGGACTTTTATTCAGGATATATGTTTTGCGACTGGCTGGTCTTCACAGATAAATTGTGCCAAAGTGTACTGCTTGGATGTTTCATCCTTAGTATCACAAGTGCTTTTAGTGAGTGCTGATTCAAATACATACAATTGATTTTGTTACAGATACTAATTAGCAGAGGACGTCAACTGGCATCTTTGTCACCTTTATCACCCCTGACAAGTTTTTATCCCTACAAATACAGAAACATGCTGTAAATGCTCACAACACAACCAAATACAAAAATGTGCTGCAAATACAACAACACAATCAAAATAAGAAACATGCTGCAATAATGCAGACAATTTAGATAATTCCAGGGGACCCCAACAAGTTGTTTAAAATCAACTCATCAGTGGTATTTTTTATGACCATGCATGTGTCAGGGTCCTGGCTTCCTGTTCTGAGTCTTTCTGGATTATCTTGCCAGGATCCTGACAATTCCCTTTGTTCTGTGTCAGAGCATGTTGTTTGGATCCTGACTCCTTCTAGTCTTGGTTCTTGTGGAAACACATGGCCTCTGTTTTGTTTTCATTTGCCAAGTGCTCTCCGGTCGTGCACCTTGGCCCCGCCCCCTTGTTCTCTTGTCTCGTCAGCTCTTATTTCGCGCACCTGTTCGTCGTTGTCTTTGTGTTATTTAATGCCCCCCGTGTTTTCTGTCTTGTGTCGGTTCGTCCCTGTTTCCCTGTTTTCTTGGCGCTGTGAGACTTGTCGTGCTTCTAGTCCTGTCCGGGTTTCTGTTAATTGTCCAGCCGTGTTTTTGTCCTGTGTTTGTTCTCTGTGTTTTACTCGTAGATATAATGCTACTAGTATGATGGTACTTTGGTAATTATGAGGATAGAAAAACAACACAGAGATGTTTAAATCTTTTCATACATCATGCTGGTATATCCCAAATGCAGTCGTTTTGGTAAGGGGTCTCATGGACAATAAGTTATGTAAAGCAGTCTGTTCCATCTTCATTCTCACTCAGAGAGGCTAACACAGCACATGCAGTGTTTCCTCTGCATCTGTACAGGTGTGTGATTTTTTTGTATCTGTTCCATCCAGAAGTTGTGCTGATTAGGGATGATGTTATGAAGCACATGATGAACAGAAAACTATGCATTCATCATTACAGGCTCACTGTCAACTTTCAGTCTGGGGCAGCCCTCATTCTGCTGGCTGACAACAGGTCAGAACACTTGTTCAGGTCAAAGCCATGACGGTAGCAGGACCGACGGTTTGGCTTACCGACACTTTCTGGTTTTCAGTTTTGAATCAGAACCTTCTAGTTTGGAACAAAGTTATGGGTTGGCTTATCTGTGTTTAGAGTGTTAATGACACATCTCCCTATCAACACCTCCCTATCAGCTGAGGTATCTTTAAATCCCAGCTGGTCTTGTCAGCTTTTTCTGTACAGAATTTATTTGTGTGTTGTAAGGTAAGAGTATTCTCACTAAAATATCCTGACACAATACATTTCTGTGATGGCTGCAATGCTGTCCTCTTTCTCTTTGGAGAGGGAGTATTGTTTCACATATGGTGTGTTTTCAGCATAACAGTGTAATGTTTAACTAGGCCAGCCTTATCTTTCTTTTCCGTTCAGAGGGTGGGGTTTACCCTTGACAGCTCAGGGGCATTACCAAGTTGCTCAGCCTGCTCAGGCTGTGGTGGTGGCAGGAAGCCTCAACAGGTAAAAAAAAGTGTGGAGGAAGAGTGGGGAGGGAGACATTTGCATCAGTTTTCAACAAATCTCTTCCCAATAAATGTACAGGCAAATACGGTATCATTGAAAAGCAGTACATGAGGTTTAAATCAAGGTTTTGTTGTCATTTTGACTTGTGAGGCAGAAATTATAGGACAAAATTGGGACCCCGTTTATTCTCACAGTCAGTACGTCCACAGTACAATAGACCAGGAACTGAAGAGGAAGTTTCACCTGTTAACTAGAAATGTAAAAAAACTTATCATCAAACAGCAATATTTGACTGTGTTTTTGCAAGCACAGACGCTTATAAATGGAAGGTTTAGTCCACACTTACAATTTCCTATGGAGATTTAAATTATATTAAAATGTCAAAGTCTCAGAATTATTGTAGTTAACAGAAGACACAATTTATTTAAAAATAGTCACAGTAATTCACAGTTTTAATGCTGAGTCTTGACTTGATTTTCTACTGGTGTGTCTACTATTGCTTTAAATAGGACGTTTTTCACAGGCGAACTAAATCTTGTTAAAGACCAGTTGAGAGCCTCAGCCATCCGCCCACAGGAAGAAAAATTCACTTAAGGATTCACTTATGTATGGTGTGTTACAATTGAGGCTCCTGTACTGCCTCCTCCGAACCACCAGAGGGAGCCCTCTCCTGAGTACTTGTTTGTTATGAACCCGATTCCCATGAGACCGCATTCCCGGGACTGATTACTCTCACCTGATTCCAGTTAACCACCCTATATAATGCTACCCCAAACTCTGTGACTTTGTGAAGTCGTGATTTGTCTTGGTGATCAGTTTCCCCCTGTTTACTTGTGTTTGATTGGATTATCGTTCTTGACCATTTTGCTGCCTGCCGCGACCATTGCCTGTTTCATGACTCTGTCTTGCCTAACGTCTCTGCCCTATCATTACATGGTGAATGCTGTCTTCATTGAGATGGATTCTTTTCAGTCAATTCAAAAATTTAGATGTCCTGGGTGAAGCCCTCAGAATTGTTAGATAAATTTGATGTTCTTGTATTCTTGTATAAGCTAAACAATTGATGTACAGCAAATAACTGTTTTCTGTGGTGATGGGAAAAGAAAATAAGACACACGAGAGTGCTACTCAGCTCATTCTCAGCTTTATTTTTAACATACAGACACATATTAAGCAGCATAACCTTGAGAACTGGAATGAAGTGGTTTTGGTGAAGAAGGTGGTAAGGAACAGAAGGTCTGCTTTCCAACAGCTCTCAGAAACAACCAAGACAAACAGGATCTCAGTAGCTTAGTCATAAGAGCCCTATGATCATTGGGTCCAGCCTCTGGCTCAGTCCATCTGAGACAGACTCTGGACATCACTTCAGCTTCGTCGAACTTATCTCCGGAACTTGACGAACTCCATCACTTCTGAACCACTCAGGACTCTCTCTCCATGCGCATTTGGATTTGCGCTCTGCACTAGAGCTCAATGCAAGTATCCATATTCTATACACATAGAAGAGCTGCGCTAAGTTGTGCCTCAGTAATTGTACTGGAGCATTCAGAATGTTTAATTGATTTGACTTGCACAGGCTTAACAACAACTCTCTCTCTCTCTCTCTCTCTCTCTCTCCTTCCTAACTTTTGATTATGTGTTTAATGTGTGTAGGTTTATGTCTAGTTATGTTACATGTTCCCGTGTAGTGTAGTTTAATAAACACCCATATGTATCCACCCTTGATTGTTGCTGCGTTTAATGCTCACAAATAAGGTCACTTAAACTGTGTTCAATCTTTTAACATGCTCTAAAGTCCTGTTAAAGCAGAGAAGCGTTGTTTTTAAGGCCAGACAAATAATGTTTCTTAGATTCAATAAGACCGCATATGCCCTGGGAGGAAGAGCCTAGCAGTGAGGTAGAGATACTCTACTGAGGGGAAGACACAGGGTTTCACCGTAAGGGAACTTGACCTGTTGACTATACGACATACGGGGTTACCCAGGCATGGGGAATCCACACGTATGGAGTACCTAGCACTGGTAAACGGGTTTACCTATGATGAGGGCCATGCACATGAGTACCAGGCCTGATAGACAACTTCTCCGCCAAGTTGTCTACTGGAGGTGCTATAAAATGACCATTAAGATGTCCTCTGTGCTGGACAGCAAATAGGATGGAATAGTGCATGTTGTCACCCTGTGAGCGGGGAAAGGTGTGAGAGCAAGCTATACACCCATCTGGTTGCCATCTTAGTCACCTGCAGAATGCGGGTTGTAACCGGGTCCACACAGAGATTGTAATGGCAAAAACCATTAAAGTTGTTGGGTGTAGCCCCGGCCCGCAGCTCTGCATATGTCTGTTAACAAGGCGCCCCTAACAAGAGCCCAAGAGAACGCAACTCCTCTAGTGGAGTGCGCCCTGATACCCAAGGAGCCCTGATGCCTGCTGTCCCTGTGATTGGTAGGCCATGAAATGGTCTCCACAATCCAATGGGCCAACCTCTGTTTGGAGACAGCCTTCCCTTTCTGCTGTCCTCTGAAGCAGACAAAGAGCTGGTCAGAGCCTCTAACGCTCTCTGTGTGTCCCAGATAAATGCACAGCACATGCACTGGACACAGCATAAATTTTTTTTTTAGTATTCGATGGAAAATAATCTTATTGTACTCTCGTTTCTATTTAAAACAATTGAAATATAAAAAGCAATGCCAGTTTTTGCAACTTTTAAAAGCAGGGTAGTCAATTATTTTACAGAAACATTTTTTATTATGCTAGTTGAAAGTTTCTTCACATCCTTTATAGCAATCATTAGGAAATGTTGTTATATTTAGTTAAATACAGCTCTGGAAATAAATCAAGAGACTTGAAAACTTGACAAGACTCACGGCGTGAGAAAACGGGAACCAGAATACAGGGACGAGGGAAGCAGGACACGAGGGAAGCAGGACACGAGGGAAGCAGGACACGAGGGAAGCAGGACACGAGGGAAGCAGGACACGAGGGAAGCAGGACACGAGGGAAGCAGGACACGGGTGCATTAAATAACACGAGGACAACGACGAACAGGTGCGTGAAATGAGCGCAGACAAGACAAGAGAACAAGGGGGTGGGGCTAAGACGCAAGACCGGAGAGCACATGGCGAAAGTAAACAAAACAGAGGCCATGTGCTTCACACAAGAAACAAGGACCCAGAGCATGAGTTTAGATCCTGACTCCAAGAAACAAGAACCAAGACTAGGAGTCAGGATTAAAACAGCACGCTCTGACATGGAACACGGGGATGTCAGGATCCTGGCAAAATAATCTAGAAAGACTCAGAACAGGAAGCCAGGACCCTGACAACAAACCCATGCTACAAAAATGTTAAAAGATTTGTCTGAACTAATACTTTTGTGAAAGCAACTATAAAATCTATGCAAACCCATTTGAATTCTACTAAAAAAAACATGCCAAAGAACAGTCAGTCTGCTTAAATTGTGGGGCTATGAATGCTGCAACAGTTTTACAGCATTCATTAATCCTAATGTTAATTCATGCAAGTATTATTTACTATTTGTTCATGGTTGTTCATTATGCATTAACTAATGTTGTAAATGTTTAAATTAATATGTACTTACATTAATAAATGTAGAAGTATAGTCCGTTGTTAGTTCATGTTAACTAAGGTAGCTAAGTAATGTAAATAAATGGAACCCTTTGTAAATTGTTACAAAATATATAATAAGAGCCTAATCTGGAATTTATCACCATTATATTTGTAACTGTAGCAGCTGTAATGTGTTTTAAAATGGGTAGGTTACTATTTGTTAAAAAAAAAAATACTGTAGTTTGTTTATAGAAAGGCTGCATTTTACTGAAGAGCCACCCATGGTTCAACCTGTAGTTATGTCCTTATTATAAGAAATGCTACAGTTAAACATTTACAAGAACTTTGGACATTGTCATTAAAACAACAGTAAACTTACAAAATGTCTTTTGTTCTAATAATGAATGATGAGCTAATGATTCACCTTAGAGTGACACAAATGACAAGGATAATGTTTTTATGTTGGTGTAGCACTTCGTGTAATTATGATTAGTGGAATTATTAGGTAGGTGTTATGTTTACACGCATACATTTGAAAGACTTTTATCCAAAGTGACATTTAGGTTGCATTTTAGTTAATGCTTAATAATCTAACCCAAAAATCTTATTGGGTTCTTGTGGTAATGATCATAGATTAGGTGGTGGTAAAGGTATCATAAACGATCATAATTCAGGGATAAATTCAATTCTTAAAAGAATTAATTAAAATTAGGATGTCAGAATACTTAGTTTAATGCTGTTAATAGTGACAAAGATTTATGTTCTCATATAAAGGCAGTTGGTATCACACTGTCTGCCTTGACTTTAAATGCAAGATCTTGTAAAATCATATCATGTGACAAACAACATGAGTAAAGGAACAAAAAACCATTGTAGAGCAAACACAGGTTAAGAAGACCTTTTGCAACAACTAGCAGAAATCATTTGTTTCAAATGGGACTTCTGGATTATTTTGGGTACACAAAACTGTACTATTCTAACAGTAAGTATCATTAATTTTACAATTACAGTTATTCTGAGTAATAATGACATGGATTTTTTGTATTTTTGCATTTTTGCATGCTGCTTAAGTGTATAACATGCATTTATTAATATTATTAATGGGTAACAAGGAAACAGCCAGAAATTGTAATTGTGAAAAAAGTGTAATTTTAGTTTGTCAAAGAATGTAACAAAGGATTCTGTTCATATACTATTCCAGGTTAAGTTGCATTTGCATAATCATTTTCTTTTTAATCAATTATTCAATTATTGTGGAATTATTGTATTTCTAATATTGTTTTAACCTTAAATATATTTAGAGGTATACTAATACAGTGATTTCCTCATCAGTCCAAAGTTGCAGCAGACACCAGTCCTGAGCCCTATGCAACAGCAGCTTTCTTGAGGAGCAAGAAAAAAACTCTTCCTCTGAAATGAGTCAATCAGAGGAACAGAGGTAAGGCTGTGTTGGTTTTCAATAGTTCCTAAGTTTTGTTATTACCATGTCTGAGAAAAAAGTATTTACAGTAAGGTTCCATAAGGTAACAGTAGTTAAATAAATAGTAGATTATGGGGAACACCTTCAGTGTGATCTGTGTTTAAATCTCATGTCCAATCATGCAAATTAAATTGTCCCATGGCAGTGCTTTACCTGTAAAATGTGTCATCAACTTTGTCTGAAGTAGATGTAAACAGGTGACCCTGATCCCTGACCCTCATTCCCTTTCTCAGGGAACTAAGGTTACATAAGGAACCAAACAGAGGCCCTCTATAAATGTCATATTATATACACATACTGTATTTAAGGTGGTGTTTGATGTGGGATTCAAACACAGATCTCCCAGGCTATCGTCAGCATGCAATCCAAGCATGGCACCAGGCCAGCTGCATAAAGTCTAGGCTGAGCTCTAGTAGTAGAATAGTACTATTTTACCTGGGTCCTGCTCTAGGAAGGGCAGAGGACCCACCATAACAATAATGGAGCTACTCCACACACATCCCAGAGAAACAAAAATCCAAGTGGAGCTAGAAAATGGTTGGCTCTAGCCACCTGGAACTAATGTCCTCATTTCTCTTACTGAGGGTCTTAAGGGGAACAGAGAGTGGTGAGAGTGCTACTCTATTCATATCCCAGTAGACCAGCATTCTGGAAGCTAGCAAGGACAAGTTGCCATCACTCGAAACCACTAATCTTTCTAACGAGCTGCACAGGGAGCAGAGCACCCTCTATAGTTAGGGTGCTACTTTACACTTGCCCTAGGGCCAGAAACGCAAGAGGAGCTAGCGGACAGCTGAGTACAGATGCTTAAAATTACTGTTTCTTAATAGATCTCTGGGGGACTGGAGGATCATCGGGGATGAGGGAACTACCTTTATGCTTGACCCAAAAGAGCCAGCTGCCACCACTCACTTCTGGAAAGTGAAGCTTTCGCAGGGGGAGGACCCTCTATAGTGAGGGTTGCAAGGCAAACGGTGGAAAGGCCCCCCACCACAGGGGGAGGGTGCAACTCTGCCAGTCTGTGGGAGTTAAAAGACTGCTGAGTAGCAATATATAGAAACCCCACATAAATCATTAAGAGGTCAGAAACCCCCACCAAGAGGGCAGAAACTCCCACCAAGCGCCCAAAAATTGCTAATGAGGGGATTCGGACCCAGGTCACTTGACAGGCTGATCATCATCAACATGGGAGACTTTTCCCTCTAGGCACTCTTCTAGCCAGGAGAGCTTCAGGGGTAAAGAAGATCCGTATTGGACTAAACTTTTTACTTGACCCTTAGGACCCTACTTCCAAGGGAAGTGATTTAATACCAGCTCCAACCATTCAAAACTGTGGTCCCAACATGTTTGCATGCCACAGACCTTCCATAAAAAAGCTCTAATAGGAAGCACTAAAATTCTCACTCAGAGTGAGACATTTAGACAACACTACAGGACAGGGAAATAAGGAGGGAGTGAGACAAGGCTACTTATTCCTGGGGGAACCTCAGCACACCTATCCTTGGCATCTTGCATCCGTTTCTGGCATTGCACCACTCCTGCATTCTACCCCTTGAGCGAGGAGTGGGTATGGCAATTTTCTGTTCCATTTCAGTTAGTCACGTTTGACGTTACTTCAACATACTAACTTATGGGGTCTTACTTGAGAGCTCTATCACTTTCAAAGTAGATAAAACGCATGAACATTGGCTGGAGAGGAAAGAGCGTGCTCGGCAATCCCGGCACACAAATTAATTTTTGAATTTCTTTCAAAAATCAAAAAGCTCCACGAACACTTTTTTTTTTTTTTTTAAAGATGTCTTTAAAAAGGCGTGTTTCTGAGTGTGGTTGCTTCCTGACCTCATCCGATGGCCATGATTTCTGTGTCACATGCCTGGGCAAGAAGCATGCTGAGGTGGCATTCACAGTCAGGTGCCTCGGCAAACCCGGCACACAAAAGAATAAATTTCTTTTTAAACAGCTCCACGGACGCCGTACGTTTTTTTTAAAGATGTCTTCAAGATGCTCACACAGAAACGCATTCGTGTATTCATCCCAGCAATTGGTTTATAGTGATCGACCTGATAGACGCATACTGTCACATCTCGATTTTGCCTGTACTTCTGCGATGCCTGAATCTGTTCAGAGCCAAAACGGAAGTCCCACTGAAACTTTTTCAGAGGCTCCTCGGGCCTAGCATCCATGGCATATGCATATGAGAACGATGCAGCACTGGCTACATGACAGAGTACCAAGATGGGCATGATGCCATGGCACACACTGTGTGATTGTGACACCGTCCTGCTGTCAAACCTTCAGCCTTGGTTGGATATTGCCTTTCTACGTGCTGCTTCGGAGGCCATTGTGCTGGAGTTTCACCCTGCTACTCTTAAGGTACACCCTTGGTGTCTTGATTTTTGTGTCGTGCCAGGTGGCTGAAACCTGTCTGCCAGTCTGCCTTCATGGGGTCTCTGTAATAACAGTGATTCAGCATTTGAGCTGTCGGGTCAGATTTTGCAGGAAATTACCATCTGTAAACAGAAAGAAGATATGGCTACTATCGCGCATGTCCAGGTACTGTAGATGCAGTGTTTGTAATTTGTGCTTACAGCAGTTATTTAGAACTTAAACTTATCATTTATATTTATTAAAATAATTACCTGCAATTTTATGCATTGAACAGAGATGGTGGTAGAGAAGCAAAGACTGCGGATTACAGTCTCATGACTGCATTTTGTCAAAACTCATGACAACTAGCCACGAGACACGAGAGAACCAGTAAGATTAAGTTACTGACGTGGAGCCAACGTGCCACCATGTTGAGTGTACTCATTCATACAGATGTTTTCATTCAAATGCGTTGTATTGATTGCTAAATACGTTCAAAACATAGTCTTTCTCACAAATGTATTGTTTTACTTCTGGAGTCATTTGGATTACTTTAATGATAGATAGAGGTGCATTATGGAGCTTCAAAACACTGAAACTTCAATACCATTATAAAGCTGGGAAGAGCCAGGATTTTGTTTATTTTAACTCAGATTGTTGGCTAAAGAAAGAGACTGAGTCAGCTTCCATCTGAGCATGTAAATATGCTTGTTATTTATCAAGAAAGAAAGTTTGAAAGTATACACAGGATAGCCTTATGCTGACTTAAATTTTTATGTTCTGTATGTTATTATTGGCAGATGTATTCCAATGTTTTTTGAGTTTTGTTTTTGTGTAAGATTAAATATTTTTGTTCTATACTTTACACATTGCTTAAAGGGGTCATGACATGAGCAATCAAATTTCCCTTGATCTTTTAACAAAGAAATGGTCTTGGTATCATTAATACATCCTGCAAGTTTCATAGCTTAAAACGTCCTCAGTAACATTTCTGTAATCATTTTCTGAAAAAAGACAAATGTGAAATGGCTGAATATGTGATGTCACAATGTAGATTCATTTTTATATGACCTGCCCCAGAGCAAGAAAACATCACCTACCTTTACATCACTCCTGATACGATTAGTGATACAATTATAGAAGGTCAAATTCATTGGCTAAGATTTTAGCTAATCATACACGTTGATGATTACACCCAAAGGTTCTTAAAGGGGAACACTCAAATCTGACCATCGCAGAACTTAAAACAGTGTGGAAAAGGGGCATCAAATACTTAATTTAGAATGTTTAAACCATTTTGCCTCACACAAGAATAAAAAAAATGTCTTGGTTACGTATGTAACCCTTATTCCCTGAAGGAGGGAACAGAGACGTTACGTCAACGTACTGACATATGAGACAACGTACTCACTTGAGAGCCCTATCACCTTTGAGTAGTAAAAAACGTGCCAATGAACATTGACCCGGGAGGAAAGAGCCAATGAGCATTTAGGCAAAGGATTTGCGTGCAGAGTCACGTCCACCTGGAAGTGGGTATAAAGCCGGCCGCAACTCACTTTCATTCAGGTTTGTGCTGAGAAGCCGAGATGTGTCCCGGCCGATCAGCGGTGAATCAGGCTTGCGGTATTCAGGAAACGAGGGTGTACATACATAACCAAGAGGTTCCTTGTCAGTCAGTTACCTTCTATGTTATGTGACCCACGTTATGGGCTATAAATGCAAGTACTGGCAGGCGAGGCGTACCTCTGTATGACAGCTTGCTTGTCTTTGTAACCTACCCAGTGCTCCGCGCAGGCAACTGTCGCAGGGTGTGGAGCCTCGTCCAGGCCTTTTCCTGTGGAGAGGGTGTGACAACTGTTCTTGTCTGCCTAGGAAAAGGCACCTTGGTGCACGGGTCTCCTTCCTCTCTTGGGATAGCCACGAGAACACTGGGGAAAGCGCTCCATTCCAGGGAAAGGGCGCTGTGGAGACCACACCCTGCAAAAAGGAGGTAATGTGTGGACATGAGGTATAGACTGACAAGGCAGTACTATCTATAAGAAAGGTCTCTGTGCAGGTCCTACCTACTGGGGCAGCACTACTGTCAACAGAGACTGGCAGCAGTAAGAAAGGGAAAGACACGGGTTCACCAACATGGAAACCATATTATTGTGGAGAATACATACATGGGATTACCAATGGCGAATCACTACATACAGGACACCTAGCAGAGTACAAGGGCTGACTGTACAAGGGCATACACACGAGTACTGGGCCTGGCGTGAGGCTCCGCTGAGCCTACGCACCGGCAGGTGGTGGAGGAATTGCAATGCAGGGTTCACCAGTGGGAAATCACCTGGCTCTGGTGTTCAGTCTCCTGGCGGCCTTCAGGAATCTGATGACCAGCTCATGCTTTCCTAAATACTTACCTTTTACTGGTAGGTGATGGGCCGTATAACGGCCATGTACACCTTCAGGGTGGAAGGGGACAACCTCTGTTACAACCCTTCCTGCAGAAAGGAAAGCACAGAGCTGATTAGGCAATGCGGGGGTCTTCTACGTGGGAAGAACACCAGTCAGCGAAGAGGCTCTACTTCACGACAGCCCACCGGTAGGAACCCTTGTCTGAGTGACAGTGTCCCCCACGCCTGGGGATAGATCACTCAGTTTCTCCACGTCCCGTCCAGGGACCACACATGGAGGTTGTGAAGATCGGCGTGGGTGCCAGGTAGTGCCCCATCCCTGAGAAAGAGGGTCCTTTATCAGGGGAATCCACCAGGGAGGGGTTGTCGCGGATCAGGAAGGACGAGGTGGAAACATGGAAACGGCTCGTGTTGAGGCAGAATTGAGAAGTGGACGTACGTTTCCTTCAGGTCGATTGCTCTGCTGGGCAGAGCCCTCAACAGCATCACTGAAAAGGCCACCTTGGAAGATGGGGGTATTAAGAAAGAAAACTTTGTGGGTGACCCACATCTCCACAAGGTTTTGCCAGAGATGGCATCCCTGGAACACCAAGGTAAACAATGTCTGGCCAAGGGTCTGCGCTGAGACTGTCCTCACCCCAAGGGCAAGGTCAGTCACCATGCGCAGCTCCTGCATCACCTTGGCTCAGAACAATCCTCGTGGAGCTGCTTAAGTGCTTTGGCCTGGTGAACTTGCAGGATGGCCCTGTCATGCGGGGCGGAGGCTGCCTGTCCAGCATGCTTTAAGCTTTAGCAGCAAGAGCTGCCGCCGTCTTACAGGTCTTGGACGGGAGATGAAGGCGACTCCTCCAGGTGGCAGCATTTTACGGGCACAGGTGCACCGTAATTGCACACTCCACCAGAGGGATCTGCACACATCTCTTGGCAGCCCCCCCATTGAAGGCAGCGAGAGTGGAAGAGGAAAACCAGCTTCAGGCAAAAAAAAGTGCCTTCCACTACTTAAAACCTCCTCATGCACTTCCGGGGAGGCACCAGGGCAGGATGGCACTGGGAGTGACCTGGTGGGAGTGTCTCCACCATCACTCTTAGATCTCCTAAAGTGCTAACCAACTCTGACGCCTTCAGGCGAGTAGCCAGAGCAACCAAATGGGTAGCAGAAGAGGGGCTTGATCTCCAGAGAAAAGAGAGAGCTGTGACCGCAGTGTCAAGATGGTCATGCTCTTATAATAAGAGCACAACCTGACCACAAACACTGCCTCAACGTGCTTGCCCAGGCATGTGATGCAGCAATCATAGACATCAGGCGAAAACAGGAAGTGACTGCATCCAGAAACACACTAATGGAAAATGTCTTAAAAAAGATGTCGTCATCCATAGGAGCTCTTTTAGAATGGAAATTCACTCTTTAGGAATAGAATTTCCATTCGACTCTTTAGGAATAGAAATTCAACCGTGAGTAGCGCACACTTGGCTCCGAAGCAAAAATCTGAATGAAAGTGAGTTGCGGCCAGCTTTATACCCGTTTCCGTGTGGGCGTGACTCGGCACGCAAATCCTTTGTCCAAATGCTTATTGCCACGTTTTTCTACTACTCGAAGGTGATAGGGCTCTTAAGCGAGACCCCATACGTCAGTACGTTGATGTAAAATTGAACGTAACTGACTGAAAGGGAACTACTAACCTTTTTAACCGTTTTTCTCCTCTCTCCTAACAGGTTTTGTCTCTCAAGAGTTATTGTACTCTCTGTAAAAATTGTAACTATGTACGGCCGATGTTATTGCCTCCTTATGATTTATCGTGTTGTTGTTTTCCTCACCTTGTAAGTCGCTTTGGATAAAAGTTTCTGCTAAATGCCTAAATGTAAAATCTAATTTAATTATACCTGCTTACCATAAATCTTCCGATTTGACCTCTTTATCCTTTTCAGTAGAGTTGGACACTTTTTGCCTACCATGTTAATGTCTCTAATTCTTTAGGTTGGAGTTTTACTGGAGTTGTACAGCTACCGGCTTTTGGAAAATCGGACCACGCCGCCATTTTCCTCATACCGGAATATAAACAAAAGCTTGTACGGGAAGCTCCTGAGAGGCGGGAGGTGAAACGCTGGTCGGCCCAATCAGAGGCTGCGCTACAGGACACACTCGATGACGTAGACTGGGACATGTTCCGGTCTAGCTCTGCCGACAGCAGTGAGTTTGCGGATGTAACCGTAAACTTTGTTGGTATGCTTATTGAGCAAGTAACACCCACCATTACAATTAAAACCTCCTCAAACCAGAAACCATGGGTCGACAGTACAATCAGGGCAGCGCACAGCAACACACAATGCGGGACTCCTGTCAGGAGACATGAGTGACTACAAGTTAGCATGATACGCTCTCCAACGCGCGGGTAAAATGCTAAACAATGGTACAGAGAGTGTGTGGAGTCTCACTTCCAACTAAACGACTCCAGACGTATGTGGCAGGGACTGAGGACCATCTGTGCTTTTGGAAGTAAACCCTCTTTTCGCAGTAAAAGCTAACTCTCCTCTGCCAAACGGGCTGAACACCTATGCACATTTTTAAGAGGACCGCCCTGGCGACGCTGGTAGTCTGCCAGTGTGCACTATGCTGTACTTCTCCAATGTTAGCGATGAGTGCGCTATTGGTGTGACGAGGACGAGGTTCGTAAAGTTCTGAAGCGGGTGAACATCAGGAAAGTGACTGGGCCAGATGGCATTCTGGGATGTGTATTGAGAACGTGCTGATCAGCTGGCTGGTTTGTTTGCATCAATCTTCAATGAGTCCATTGCTCAGTCAGTTGTCCCTACCTGCTTCAGAAATCCGTCATTGCTCCCTTGCCAAAAATCATGCCCTCCTGCCTAAACGATTATCAGCCTGTGGCATTCACCTCACTCATCATGAAAGTCTTTGAGGGGCTTATCAAGAACACCATCTGCTCCTCCATCATGCACAACATCGACCCCCTCCAGTTCACCTATCACCCCAATGGGTCTACCGACAATGCTGTTTCCCACATTCTCCATGCCACTCTCAAACATACAGACAATAAAAAGCAATAAAGGAATTGTGAGACTGCTGTTCATAGACTACAGCTCAGCCTTCAACACCATAATACCTCTTAGACTAGTCTCCAAACTGAGAGATCTAGGACTGAATTCCCACCTCTGTGAATGGGTTCTGGACTTCCTTTCATGCAGACCTCAGGTAGTGAGGGTGGGCCAGACCACCTTCAACATCACCCTGAGTACAGGTTGCATTCCCTGCTCTACTCCCTGTATACATATGACTGTGTGTTCTCTCACAATTCCACGTCTATCATCAAGTTTGCAGATGATACAGTGGTGATGGGCCTCATCTCCAACAACCATGAGACTGCCTACCTTGATGAAGTGGAGAAATTAACATCATGGTGCCAACTAACTGTCTCTCTCTGAATGTCAATAAAACCAAAGACATAGTTGTTGATTTTCATGTTGTTGATTCAGAATCAACTCTACACCAAAGAGGAAAAGTGTGAGTTCTATTGCACCAGCACCTCCTTCCTGGGTTATATAATCAGTCAAGAGGGGGTGTCCATGGACGAGAAGAAGGTAAAAGCAACGGAATGGCCACGCCCCCAAACAATGGAAGAACTGCAACGTTTTTTAGGTTTTGCTAACTTTTCGAAGGTCTTAAGGTCTTATCGAAGGTTTATTAGAGGTTTCAGCTCTGTGGCTGCACCATTAACGGCATTAACTAAGAGTAAGAGGTCTCGTTTATCCTGGTCCCACGAAGCACAGTCTGCCTTGGATGAATTCAAGACTCGATTTATCACTGCACCCGGGATCCTGACCCAGAACAACCATTCATAGTGGAGGTAGATGCTTCTAACACTGGGGTGGGGGCAGTTCTCTCTCAACATCAGGGAACACCTCCCAAAATGTTCCCCTGTGCATTCTATTCTAAGAAGCTCTCCGCAGGCGAATAGAATTATGATTTGGGCAATAGAGAATTGCTGGCTATGAAACTAGCTCTTGAGGAGTGGCGGCACTGGCTAGAGGGCGCTATACATCCTTTAACCACTCTGACTGATCACAAGAACTTAGAGTATCTTAAAACGGCTAAGGGGCTAAATCCCTGGCACGCTAGATTTGGCTTTGTTTTTTACATGTTTTAACTTCACTGTCACTTATTGCCCAGGCTCCAAAAATATAAAGGCAGACACACTATACCGTCAAACCGATGAGTTTTCCAACCCCACTATCAATGAGAACATACTCCCCGAGAGTCTCCTCCTAGCTCCGATTAAGTGGGACATTATCACGGAAATAGATCTAATTCATTTCCACCCCCACATGTGCCCTAAAAGCCTTACCTTTGTTCCGGAAACTCTTCGTCGTCGTCTGATTGCTGAGGTTCATGAATCCCCTAGCTCCGGTCATCCTGGAATAATGGCTACAATCCACCTACCTCAGAACCGGTTTTGATGGCCTACTTTATCCTCTGACACAATCACTTACATTAAGAACTGTGCTGTGTCAAACAACCAAAACTCCCAGGCAGCTTCAAGCCGGACTCTTACAACCATTACCCACTCCTCGCCGCCCTTGGTCCCACATTTCTATAGATTTTATCACTGATTTACCAAACTCTTCTGGAAATACCACCATCCTTACTGTTATTGACCGGTTTTTGAAGGCCTGCCGCTTGGTTCTTCTGCCCAAGCTTCCTTTTGCATTTGAAACCGCCAAACCTCATCAACCCTTGTGTATATAAACCCCTGAATTTCCTTAGCTCAGTTTGAAGTCTTGTTTTGCCCCGGCGACATTACTGAGCGTTTTCTACTGTTTACTGGATTACCCGTTGCTGTTTTGGATTGTTTGGATTACTCGCTGCTTGCCCTAATTATAAGACTGCCTAATGTTTATGATCCCTCCTCCTGTTTGTGACCCTTCATTACACAATGGTGTTGTCTTCGGTCCTTGTCTTTTCTGCTCCTCCTGTGTCTCCACCTCTTGGCTCCATCTTGGTCAGTCCCTTAGTTCTGCTTAGACCCACCACCAAACACACAATACTTTCACCATGCTTTTGGATTTAATTGTTGGGGCACTGGGTGGTTCTTACATTGCCATGTTCCTGGAACCTCTTTGAGGTGACTTTAAAGTGATGCACATGATCAGCAGCAGTATTTAAATATTACAGCATTTAAATAATGCTCAGTTTGTAGGTGCCTAATGCATGCCAAGAAAATTTTCCCCACACAGTTACACCACCACTTTGGCACAAGGCAGGATAAGATTCATGTAGGCGTGTTGTTGACTAAATTCTGAACCTATGGGCATATGTCTGTTGTATCAGAAATTGAGATTCCTCAGGCCAGACAATATGTTTCCAAACAGCTTTCATTATGGTGAACTTTATTTATAGGGCACAAATAATCACTTTGGGTCCCACACATCCAGTGCACTCTTTCTTTGCACTGTTACCCTCTGGCTGGTACTACAGAGCACCAAGCACCAAAACAGCCTGACACAAGAACAGTTTTATTTCACTCAGGTTATATTAAGACAGCTTTGAATGTTCAGACTTATGTCTCCACACTGCTCAACATAACTGTATATTATTACTACATAACATCCCAAAGTGTACATCTGTAAATAACAATCATAATGTGTACACCTGTAAATTATATTGTAAATAACATATCTGTGCAATAACCTTTCTGTAAATTCCTTTAATTTACTTCTACCACTGCACTTTATTGTATTATATAACTGTTTTCCTTATTTTAACTGCACTGGAAGCTCATTTCAATTTGTCACCAAGACAAATTCCCTGTGTGTGTAAACATGCTTGGCAATAAAGCTCTTTATTCTATTCTATTCTATTCTATTCTATTTTAGCAATGTAGCAATGTCTTGCTTGCAGTGTATTTGCATCAACACTTGTATTTTTTTTTCTATGTGAATTTTTCAAAGGTAACCAACTTTTTTAAATATAAATGCAAGATTTAATGTGTGGTTTAACTTCTTTCATTCTTCCTTTGTTTAGGATCTAGAGAACAAAATAACAACGTTTGTCAAGAATGAGCTGGAAAAATTTAAGAAAATATTGAAAAAAGAAAACATTAAATACTTTGCGAAGGACTTTAAGGAGGATAGATGCAATATCAGAGATGCAGCTCTTGATATCACACTCTACATCCTAAAAAGTATGAAATAAGGAACTAGCTAGTACTTTAGAAGGTAAGAGGCTTGTGACGTTTACTCTTTCCTAATATTTGTATTGTAGTTTCATTTATGTTTTTGATACATAATGTGTTACAATTGTCTTCACAATAGTGCTTGACCTCTGACACCTTTGTGCTTCATTATAAACTGTAGGAGTGAAAAGTGAAATCAATATATTTTTGTTTTTGTGTTTAGATGAGCTAGTCTTCATTCATCAGCGACAAATGAAATCAAACCTGAAGAGGAAATATCAGTGTGTATCTGAAGGAATTGCAAAGAAGGGTGACTCCACATCCTTAAATAAAATCTACACTGATCTCTGTATCATCCAGGGTTATAGTGACACAGTCAATACTGAACATGAAGTAAGACAGATACAGTCAGCTTCCAGACACACTGAATCACCAGAGGTGCAGGTTAGATACACAAATTTGTTTGAACAGTCTGCAGAAGACAAGTATATCAGAACTGTATTAACAAAAGGAGTTGCTGGCATTGGAAAATCAGTCTCTGTGCAAAAGTTTATTTTGGACTAGGCTAAAGGAAAAGAAAACCAGGATATCACCTTCATATTTCCTCTTCCTTTCCGAGAGATAAACTTACAGGAGAAAGAAAGACGAAGTTTGGTGGACATTTTAAGACATACGTTTTTTCCAGAAATAAAAAGACTGAATCTTACAAGAAATGATAAATTAAAAATCCTGTTTATCCTTGATGGACTGGATGAATGTCGACTTCCTCTGAAGTTTGAGACTAATGAGATATGGCGTAATGTCACATCAAAAGCCCCTGTGGATGTTCTTGTAACAAACCTTATCAAGGGAAATCTCTTTTCTTCTGCCCTTATCTGGATAACCACCAGACCAGCAGCAGCCAGTAATATACCTTCTGAATATATCGACTGGGTGACAGAAGTGCAAGGGTTTGATGATGCACAAAAGGAGGTGTACTTAAAAAAACGATTCACGTATGAGAATTTGGCCAACAAAATCATTGAGCATGTTAAAAAATCAAGGAGCCTTTTCATCATGTGTCACATCCCAGTCTTCTGCTGGATTTCAGCCACTGTGCTCGAGAACATTTTGGAGAAGAAAAATGATCAGTCTGATGACACCATTAAAACACTGCAGGAAGCAAATACTGACGATATACCTAAGACTCTAACACAAATGTACACACACTTTTTCTGCTATCAGATTCAGCAGAGCCGTCGAAAGTATGATGGAGAATATGCACCAGATATTTCCTGGAACAAAGGGGCTATCCTTTCACTAGGGAAACTAGCATTTCAGCAACTTGAAAGAAACAACCTGATCTTTTATGACACTTTTATGAAAGACTGTGGCATTGATCCCTCTAAAGCCTCAATGTACTCAGGATGTGTACCCAAATTTTTAAAGGGGAAACAGGGATTGTTCTTGGTACCACATACTGCTTTGTTCACATGAGCATTCAAGAGTTTATTGCAGCTCTTTATGCACATTTGTTTCTAGACAGCAACAAGAAAAGTGTATTTGCTCAAGAGCACAAAGAACAGGAAGACAAAAATGAAACAATGTGTGGATTGCTCAAGATTGCAGTGGGCAAGGCACTTGACAGTGACAATGGACACCTAGACCTTTTTCTTCGCTTCGTTCTCGGTCTGTCACTAAAGTCCAATCGGCCACTCTTACGAGGTCTGTTAACACAGCAAGACAGCAGTGAGCAGAGAAATGAGGAAATTGTTAAGTACATAAAACAGATTAGAAAGTGATTTATCTCCTGAGAGATCCATCAATCTGTTCTACTGTTTGACGTCTCACCTGCTCAGTGGTCTGCTCTAGCCTTTGTGTTGGTGACATCAGAAGAAGAGCTGGAGGAGTTTGAGCTTCATAAATTCAAGAAATCAGATGAATGTCTCTGTAGACTAGAGCCAGTTGTCAAAACCTCCAAAAGAGCTTTGTAAGTAATTTAGGTCACGTTCTCTTATCTAAAAAGAACATTAATTGATTTAATAGTTCATCAAATTGTTAAACAAAATAGATCTTCACATTCTAACATTAGTTCCTTCATAAGATTTTATAAAGGATGGATAATTACAAATGTTGTCTGTGATTTTGATGATAAAAAGAAAAAAAAAGCCTAATGAGTTAACTTTGAACTATCTTCATGATATATGTAGGTTCAACTTTATTTTGTTCTGTGCCAGACAATCAGGTTTTAATCAAAAAGACAAAAAACAACTGAAAGAAAATACAACAAACAGATAATAAATTGCAATTAAATCAAAAATTGCCACATTTTTTACTTAGAAAACTTGTCACAGAATCAGACTATGCTATTGTGACTTTGCTATTGTGATTTTCGTTGTAGGCTAAATGATTGCAACCTAACAGACAAAAGCTGTTCTACTTTGGCCAAAGTTCTTGGATTTGATACCAGTTTGAATGAGCTCGACATGGACAACAATGATCTGCATGATACAGGGGTGAAGCTACTCTGTACTGGACTGGGGAATACAAAGTGTAAATTTGAGATACTGAGGTAGGTTGAGTGACAGACAACAAACAAAATAAGTCATTGAGCTCAACCAAAAAGGTGTGATTCTGAGATTATGTACAACATTTATAGATAAAGAATGTATTATTATTTAATAATTATGAGTTATGATAAACGTTACACTTACTATTTGTTTTTTTTAGATATGGACAATGCATAGTGTAATCTTATTTTCTTTGAACCTCTGTACTAAAATTAATATATGATATGGATGTAGTGTGGCAATACATCAAGATAACATAAAGAATATATATTGCAGTGATTAATGATATTAAACCATATATAATTAAAAGGTTTATATGAATCATATGACTTTAATATTGCCACTGTAGAAGAATTTATTGTGTATTGTAAAATAATTGTTTTATTGTGACTGTAAATACATTAAGATCCTCTAAAACATGCTATTTTAGGTTCAGTAAGTGTGGTCAGCACTTTTTTACTGTTTAGATTGAATAAGTGTGTGCTAACAGAGGAAGGTTGTTCAGCTTCAGCTGCAGTTCTTGGTTCAGATTCAACAACCCTGAGGGAGCTTGATCTGAGCAATAATAACCTACAGGATTCAGGTGTCAAGCTGCTCTCTGCTGGACTACAAAATAACTGTACTCTGGAGATACTCAGGTAAGTATGTCTTAGCATGATATTTTAGCCTTCATATTTAAATGGCAGTTTTGTTTCATAACTTATTTTAATTTATTGTACAACAGGGCAACATTAATCACAATATTGTTCAGGTTGTTTTTGTATTAATCAATTAATCTGCAGTTCATCTGCTATTTGCAAAAGAATGTTTGATTGTCATTCCTGTTCCAGACTTTCAAACTGCAGCATTACAGAAGAAGGTTATAAAAGTTTGGCTGCAGCTCTGCAATCAAACCCTTCACACCTGATAGAGCTGGATCTCAGAGGAAATGATCCTGGAGAGTCAGGAGTGAAGCTGTTCACTGGTTTATTTGTTGGTTCATACTTTAAACCGAAAAAACTAAGGTAAAATTAATTAAAATAATTTGAAATACATTGCATGTATTTCATTTCACTTGCTGCCCTACTGGAGGATAAGCACTGCAAATTGAAAACAATTAAGTGAGTATTTTGGTTTAATTTATGTTTAAAATATTACATTTGTTGATATTTCTATTTTGTTATACTATGAAGTGTTTTTTTCTGCAAGAGCACAAAAATATAATGTATTTAATCTAAATATTTCTCCCCAGAGTTCTCTAGAAAGGAAATAACTGACAATTAATGCTTGCAATGCATTACAATTTGGCTGTGGATCAATTTTGGCTGAAATTAAACTGAATTGTTTTGTTTTCCAAACATTGTTACTTAAATTGTCTTTTTAATATAGTTGATTTAATATTATGCAAGACCTTTAAAGCTATCACATAAAAATTGCTTGCCCTTTGAATAGGTAAAAAATGCTTGTATGTTTTGACCGATTTTACTGCTGCTTGTATGCTGCTGATGGTAAACAGTAGTGTATTGAAAAACTGCATTTTTGCAGTACACTATTGCAAAACTGCATGTGCTTCACGTACAGCTCCCAAATAGTAAAAATGCTTTAATCGGGTAAATCTAACAGGTCAGAGGCATGAAACATAAGCGTTGAAAAGCATGAGGATTGGTTAACCCCAAGCGTTTGCCATTGTTTGCACTATAAAATGGGAGTCTGAAGGAAAATCTTATCACTTTATGTGGTTTAAACATACTTAACTCATATTAAAACAATATGGATAAAGTTTGTTTATATACATAAATAGAGCTTATGTAAAACTGTGACAAGTGTAGGAGACTAAGAACTGAACTTCAAAACTATACTGCTAACTGAGCCAGATAACTTTTGGGCTGTACAACAAAACTGATTTCATTTAGTATTGTTTGCTGCATTTTTCTTTGTAACTTTTAACCCTATTATTTTTCAGATTGGATAAGGTTTTAGGTGTCCTTTACACTTAAAACAGGCAGCATTTGAAGAAAATTGATTTTTAAATTTTTTAGCACCATACGTTTATTTTTTTGTCTCTTTATATAAATATAGCACGTATAGCCATTTGCTCAACATTTTAGTCTATATACAATTTGTTTGAATGTTTGTCTGCTAAGTCAAAAAACACTGACGATTTGAAAATGTTCTTCCAAAAAGAATTAAATTAATTAAACAAAATTACTAAATAAACATTTAAATTAATTAGTTAACAAAGTACATCATAATCATCAAAAAAGGCTTTGATGATTTATAAAATATATGTATGTTCCTTATGTCTGAGGCAAGGAGGGTTCCTTCGGTTGGCAATGCAAGGAACCCAAATGGTGACTTAAGTGTCTTAGTATAAGTGTAAGATAAATAAAAATAATGAGGAAAATTTAAAAACAAAGGACTGGAGTATTTATGCCATCTACTGAATGATTCCCACTGCAAAGTGGAGAAGTTGAGGTGAGGTATCAGAGTCCCTTTAAGAAAAGTCACATCACTTGATAGACATTTTTCAACGCCTCCAGGCAGCTATTTCAGTCATACAAGGCCAAGTTCTATCTGCTTGAATGGGGAACAGTATCTTTAAAAGAACATATTTCCAACCAACCGGGACTGTAGAACGGCTGTATTTAATGTTGCACTTTTCCCCATTTAGTAATAGCACTGCAGCATCTTGTTAATATTTATAGTCCATAATAATATTTAAATACAGGAATTAAAATCATTTAAACAGGTTAAACAAAGACTTTTATTTTAATTCACATTGAATGTCATTAAAAATCTAAACATTAAATATAAAAAAATCTTCATTAGAGGTAATACTGTAATGCTGTAATAAATATAATCTCTTCCTCTTTCTGCCTCTTTCTAGCCTAAATAATTGTGAAATTACAAATGTTGCTTCTTTGGCTGAGATGGTTGCAGTGTTTCGTTTAAAGGAACTTGATTTAAGCAACAATAAAATAGAAGACGCATCAAAGAAACAGCTCTCTGACAAGCTAAAACATTCAAGCTGTAATCTAAGCACTTCTGTGATTGTGGAACGAGACAGGGACACTAGCTTTCTTTCTCCATTCTGTACCTGCCCTGTCTATTGAACAAACAATGGCATACACTGAAAAAGTCCTTGTTTTAAATAACATGTCAAAATGACTTGCAATAAATGTTTAAACCTTATAACATTAACTACATAATGTTATCATTCATACTTTTCAATGGTTTGATGTTTCATGTTGTTTTTACTTTAATTCGTTTTTACAGACTAGACAGTAAAAGTTGGAGTTTGTTCAAATTCCGGGATAAACGTGAATCTGAAGAATTAACAAAACTTGAAGAGTAACCTGTCATCATTTAAGGAAGCCGAACGTATGGTGTCTAGGAATAAATGATTTAAAGGACATAATTAATATAGCTTCTATAACAAAGTTTACTCAATATAAGCCACCTTTTGTTATTATTTGATAAGTATTAGGTATTCCTCTACTGTCATACTGGTAATGCATACAGGCCAAATACATATGGGTAATATTGAATAGTGAGTAAAGCTGATGTGGTATGCATACAAATTATAATTTTGTTTCTCTTTTGTACTTCAAGGTGGAACGAAGGAACCAGACTCAGGTCAGAACACAGATGGGTCAAATCTCAAGAACGTGGGACTTCAGTATAAAAATACATGTATCGTGTCATTGGGATAGTGACTGCTTGCTGGGATTAAAGTTAGGCAGCTAAGGATTTGACTTCCTTAAAAAGTCAAAAGTTTTTTCCCCCTTATTTTCTTTATTTAACATAATTTGTATTACTGTTGTTTAGTCTCATTACAATCTATAGTTACATTTTAAAGTTAAGTGCTAAAGGATCCAAGTATCTGAATCTCTAAAATTATTTCATGGGTGTAAAATACACTTTTAATAAAACGCAAATCCGTCCCTCACAATTAGACAATTGTGTTCACATAGAGCTTTTCATGGGCCAATTTAAATACATTACCATTTAATTTAAAAATAAGGTGTAATTTGATGCATTTTCATGTTTTCCTTTTTCTTTAGTGTGATATGTAGCTGTTTGTGCATCTATAAGATCTGCAAAGTTACAAAATCTCCCACAAAATGTATGTTTTATCTAAAAGAGAAGATTGATTCAGACCTACTGAAAACACCTCAGCTGACTCCTCCCCCACATTCTTATGTCCGAATGTATATGCAAAGAAGACATGACTTCAGTTATCCACAGGAAGTTACTTAACTATTGCTAGTAGCTATTGAGTTTCCCATTGACAGGCTGGCACTGACTACTGAGAAGCAATGACTCACTCTCCTCAGCAAGGAACTTTGCTAGAACTGGTGCTACTAAATCAGAGTTTGTATGTTTTATGTTTTGCTATTGACTTCAAATTTGGAGTTTTGTGCAGTGTATTGCATACTGTTTGTTTTACGATCACAGGTACAGAGATGGATTTATGTTTACAGACATAGGTATCCTCTGTTTTCCGCTTATAACTGCACAAAGACAAACATGGATGTGCTACACGTTTTGTTTCACTGACTCTTGCAAAGTTGGTACCAATTGATCAGCTTGGTCATTTGCATTTTCTGGATCTGACTCTGCCTCAAACTGAGGTGGTAAAATGTAACCCTCAATCCCTGAAGGGGGAATGGAGATGTCATATAGTTACGCCAACAAACTGATGGGGTCTTGCTTGGGAGCCCAGTTGCTTTCGAGTAGTAAGAAAAATTCGAAGGATGTGTCTTATGGCCTACATTTGCTTCTGGACTACTGAGAACTGTTGGGCAAAGTCCTTGACAGTGTCACCAAAGAGGCCACTCTGGGAGATGGCAGCACTTTGCGGGCACAGGTGCACTGCAATTGCACACTCCATTGGAGGGATCTCCACATATTCCTGGGCAAGCCTCAGTAGGGTAGTGAGAGTAAAGAAAAACAGCTTCAGGCAGTAAAAGATGCCTTCTACGACTTCTGAACCTCCGCATGCACTTTTGAGAAAAAGGTACCAAGAAACTAGTCATCCAGCCACAAGCTCTCTGGACTGGGTGGCAGGTTCCATTCCAGTCCATAGCCGTGGCTGCCTGGGCAAGCATGGATGTCAACTGAATCTGACTCAGGGGGAGCGCCCTGCCTCAAAGGGGGAATCGCCTCATCTTCTTGTTCAGAGGACAAAAGCCCACTGTCAGATGCAGTCATTAACATCCAACCCTCTTCCAGAGTGTCGAATTTAACAACGGGCCCCCAGGGAGCTGCACCATCGCCTGTCAGATCTGTTCCCGACACCGTAAATGACTGGGAGGTCCATTGGGACTGACCCGGTGGGGTGTCTATATAGTCATCCTCTTGTCTCCCAGAAAGCAGAGGGGGCTCGATCCATCGAGAAAAGAGAGAATCAGGACCACAGTGTCGAGATGAACTTACTCTTACAGTGAGAGCACAACCTGACCGCGAACGCTGCCTTAGCATGCTTTTTGCCTAGGCATATGAGACAGTGATTGTGGCCATCAGACAAGGTTAGGAAGCAGAAAGGAAGTTTTTACATCTTAAAAAAGACACACATTGTCTGTTAGCTCTTTTGAAACAAGCTCTTTCTCTTAAAACTCACTCTACAAAGCTTCCAGGGGAATTGCTGCCTCAAACAGGGTGAAAACCACTGAATGCACTGTCTTATTCCAGCAGAAAAAGGTCTCCGAGTAGTTTTCTCTGAGAATGAATGGCAGGCTTACGAGCACCAAAGTAAAAATCTGAATGCAAGTGAGCTGAATGCAAGAGGCCGGCTGGCTTTATATACCCTCATGCCATGTAGGAGTGGCTTGGCTCACAACTCCTTTTGCCCAATGTTTATTGGCGTGTTTTTCATACTACTCAAAGATGATTGAAGGTGATTGGGCTCCCAAGCGAGACAGATTTTAATCAGTTACAGATTTTAGCTACTAATAATCTGTATGCTAATAATTAGCTCCTAAATGGTCCTTTATAGACAGAACAAAGAAAATCAGACAGGGGTTTGACTGCTGTAGAATGATGTAGGTTAAAGCTTTCCAGCCAGATGCCAAGACTTGTGTGTGAGGCTCAGAGGTACAAAGATGTCTCATGCCTTATTTTTGTCACTTTCGAACTTGCAGTTTTCTGTTAACATGGGTGGTACCCAAGATTTATCAGGGAAGGAAACAGGAATCAGTCTAAGATATGTTGATCATGAGCTAATAGTCCATGGGGAATTTCTTGGCCTGTATGAAGTGTCTGTGAGTTCTAAAGGATGTATTGCTTCATTTAAATGTTCCCATCACTGGTTTGAGATGGCAGGCTTATAATGGTGCTCCGGCATGGCAGGAAAATATTCAGCCATCATAAAAAAATGTGGTCTACACTGTGTGAATTTATATGCTTATTATATATGATTATGCTTGCTCAGCATCTCCTGTTATCCGTGATTCTTTGCAGTGAGCTTATGAAATGGCAGTGTTGTTTGGCCAGTGACAACAGTCAAAATTTCAAATTCAGGGGGGTGAATCTGTTAAAGCCATCAGATCGTTGTGTCCACAAGGTACACAGTACCCACTGATCTTCTTCGTATTTTTAAACCAGTATCAGCAGATGTTAGTTGGTCTGGAGGAAACGGCATGTGGTCATTCAGAGTCGGGTTGCAAAGCGAATGATCTGTTTGATAGATTTTAAAAAGCAATGTTTTGTTTGGCCTTTTACTTGCTCTGAAAGTGACAGAAGAATTGGAGTCTCTTAATGCTTCTCTTTAGAGCTGCATCCAGACAGTAGATGGATTGCTAGCTGCTGTTAATAACATTCACAGTGACAAACTGGATTGTGAAAATAGAAGATAATGGCTTATCAATTCATAAATTAAAAGAATGTTGTAGAGACACATTTGGACCCTTTAATTTTAAAGTAGTTTAAAATATTGAGACAACTGTTAGCTTAAACTCTAAATATTTTTTGTACAAACCAGAAAGTATAAAGAAAATGTAAAAGAGAGCTTTAAAAAGACATCAAAATGTTTATTACCTGATATTGTTCTACTGTTGTAACGTGTCATACTGTGTCATGTCTGTCAGTTTAGCTCAATACACAGTATCATTGCAATAGAATGAACTTGGGTGACTGTGTTTCTTTTTTTTAATCACGGACTATAGAATAGAATAAAATAGAATAGAATAGAATGTGTGTATAAAAGCATTCATATGCAAGCTATGTAGCCTTTGTACATACAATCCAATGTACACTAAACAATTTTTAATATGAGAATGAATGCAAGAAAAGAGGTATATCCCAGCTTGTAAAATCCTGTATACAACATTTATTTCTGGAAGTATCCACAAGTCCTCCTGACTGTATATATGAAATAAAGATGATAGACATATTTTTGTCAGGTATGGTAACCCATAGCTGAAATGTGAGCTCTGCATTTAACCCATCACTGGTAGAGTGAACACATACTGCAAGTCGTGACACCAGGAGCAGTGGGCAATACCGCTGCGCACAGGGAGCAATCTGTGCTGGGTGCCTTGCTCAAGGCCACTTTAGTTGCTGCCAGCATTGGAATCCAACCAGCAACCTTCTGATTACAAGCCTGACTCACTAAGCAGTAGGTTACAACTACCTAAATCCACCAGTCTGTATACTTCCATAATGATACTAATTCAGATGCATGTTGCTAAGGCATTCTACAATGCTACTGACATTTTTCGCTACAGCTGGTAATCCCCTAAAAGATTCTGTCAGGGGATATTTTCAAACATAAAAGGTCATTTGCATTTCACACCTTTGCACTGAATTCTTCACTGGCCTTTCATCTCAACATGGATTAGTTACTTTTTAAACCACTTCCAAAACCTGACTGCTCTTGGGACACTACTTAGTCACTTTCCTTTAGAGACTATTTAATAGGTTACACTTATAATTTAGCCCAAGCCCTCACAGCTTAGTGACCTGATCTTGGGCAGATATGCATATAAACTCCAAACCACTTTACACCCCCCACCCCACAAAATTAAGAGAACAGAACTAAGTTCAGTCTAAAATGTTTATTAAAATGTAAAAATTGACACAAAAACTGACAACAAACAATATAAAATGTACATTAATGTATTATGGAATTAAGAAATAAGAAAATCACAATAAGGTGAACTAAAGAATACGCAGAATTTTAGAGGTCACAAAATGAATCTCCTTCTGGCTCATTTTCATCTGCTCTTACACACTGGTGATCCAGATTGCACAGGCTTTTCCTGGAGCCCAGTTAAACAGAGTCTTCAGATGGTGACAGTGACACTGAAGAGGAAATATGTGTGGATGAGCAGGACCATGAACATCTGGGTTTTGCAGATGATGACAAGAAAGCAGATGTAACCATCTGAGAATAGCTCTTGGAAGTTACTTGTACAGATCCTAACACTGATGCTTTAAACCTGACAAGATATGTTTAACATTTCAGACAATGCCATCACTGCATTGTTGCTATGCCTGGTTAATGTTCACTGTCCCCTTAACAGTGCCTTGTGTTTTATGTTGTTTCTTGAAGGTTGTGATGGTCTCTGCAGATCAGGTGGAGGCTGGGAGCTCCTCCCACCAGGAAGGAACAGAATAGGTAAATGTCTTTGAATGAGCAATCTGCTATCTTGTTGTGAGGGAACAATCGTCGTTTATTTACAGAATGTAGTTGGTGGGGGGGCACATATATCTGAAGGAATGAGTTGAGTTACATTTACATTTCTGCATTTAGCAGACACTTTTATCCAAAGCGACTTACTTACAAAGAGAGAGAGAGAGCATTTAACATTTTGCCCTAAGAATCAACAAGCCAAGATTACAAAGCTACAGAAGACAGAAGTTGAACAGAGCATTAGGGATTAGTCAGGTGTCTGCAAAACAGGTGTGTTTTCAGGAAGGAGGGTGAAGTACCAGTGACTGTCCTGAAGGCCAAGGTCAGAGATTTAATGCAGGTGGCTTCAGGTAGCCAGTAGAGTAAGTTTAGGAGGGGTGTAACATGGACTCTCTTTGGTTGATTGAAGGCCACACATGCTGCAGCATTCTGAATCATTTGAGGGGTTTGGTTGCGTTGGCCAGTCAGTAGCAGCTCTATATGCCATTGACTTGTAAATATGGAACTAAATCTATCTTAGACAAAGTATAATTTTTTGGTTTGCTCTTTATGGTGCCACTGACATGTACAATCAAATATATCTCTACAATTGTGTCTTTTACGACTTTCTTTAAAGTCAAGAATCTTGGAGTGAAATTTTGGGAGGTCAGTGGAAGTATGGAGTTTGCAGGGCACACAGACTGATTCTGCTGCAGCATTTCTCCATGTAGAGAATATTGCAGGCAGATGTGTACTTAGTACTTCAACTGTGCAGTTAAATCAGACTAAAGAGAAGGTATCAGTCATAATTCCACTTTGCACAATGGTTGAGATTTTGGGCCTTTGGCCCAAATCATGTCCCTCAAAAAGTGTTTTTAATTTTTAATTTTTTTGTTATTTTCTGTAATTATCTTTAATACTTATTCTGTAATATCTGTACATTGTAAAACTTCACAATAAACCCTTTTCGTGATATTCTGAAATAACATTCCTCTTGACTTGCCAAAGCCATGAAAAATCAGATACAAATAGTATAAACAAAAGGTAATTTTGACATATAAAAACAGGTCATCATCCCTACTGAACTTCAGTTATTGTTCTGAATGTTATTGTTCTTATTGTGCTTATTTAAGTATAACATCAGCAAAAACAATTTAAATAGTATTAGACATTTAGAAAAAAATTGTACTTAGAGGGTGTTTTATACAGCATGTCTGTGAAAGTTCATAAATTATATTTCATATATTATATTTTCATACATTTCAAATATATTTCTGTATATGTAAGATATCTAGCCTTTTCAGAAAATTTACCTTTCATGTTACCTTTCCAAGTATTCTTCCTTAAACATTCAGAAAGCGTAAAAATTAAGCAGCCGTTTACTATGCCCATATTTTTCTGAATTTAACCCTTTCATGCAGTGTCCTGTCCTGCATACACCTGATTAATCCCTAACTTTCCAATGCTTACCCATGTTATTATATAATAATTGTTTAATAACGTTTAATACTGTCCGTCCTGTCCCAACCTTCAGAACTATTCCTATTTGTAAATGTAACTGTATATTATGCTTGTTGGCTCTTACATCAAAAGGTGAAATGCTTTCTCATTTGTAAGCATGAATCAAAAAAATAAGCATGAATCAAAATTTAAATGCACTTTAAATTTTATTGTACAAAACTAAGAAATTGTTTTCCACATTGCACACAAAATCACGTTTTCTTTGCCTTGTGTTTTGTCCCCTCTCACATTTTTTGCTCATATTTTTTCCCTTCTTATCAATGATTTTTATGTGAGATTTCCCCTCACTATTTTTTTCCTGTCCCACATTTGCTTTTCCAAATGTTGCAGGTAGATTTTCATGGTAATCAGGGAAGGCTTTAGTGCCACTATTAGTCTACTAGTTCTAGATTGAATGCAACTCATGGCCGCTGATGCTCACTCGTACAAGTGCATAATTTTGGATTGACATGGCACCAAAATGTAGGCCCATGAAACTTTAAACTTAAAGTATTTTACTTTGTTTGCAAAATCAACATTTCTTGAAGAAAATTACATGATTAATCTTATTTTAGCAACATTTTACATTCACAAGATGTGCATAACTAAAAAAAAACATCTTAAGCTGGTCTCAGAATGACAGACCTTATGAAATAGCAATTGTGAAACAAGGTGATTTACGTGTCCATGGGGGAATGGGTTGTTGAATTGTGGCACCAGCACGACTGCCTGTTTTACCTGTATGTAAAAACATCACGACTGTTCAGTCCACGAATGGATTAAGTCATTTTGGGGCCAAAGGCAAACATAGATATGGGGCCCACTGGAAACCTACTGGTAAATTGTCTTCACCAGTATTCACACAGCAATGATGTCTAGACATCTAGAAATGCATCTGTAAAGAAAAACAACACTCAGTTGCGTTGTATTTCAAAATGCATTTACTGTAAATTTTTCATTATATGATCCAGGATTCCGGTTCCTGTCTGCCTTGCTTTCTCACTACTTTTTGCTGTCTAAATTGTTAAATATAATTTGTCACTATACTGAGTATATTAATCAGATACAAATAGGTTTTGATTTTTATCCACTATAGATAACAAAGTTCAGTCAGCATCATGCTAGTCAGCTTGTCTTCTATATTTGACTGTCTTTTCTCAAAAAAGCTGTCTTTTCTCCCCTGTGCTTCGACTCTGTGGTAAGTCGGAATAAGTCAACATGGTTAGTCATGGCATCTTCTCCTGTTATTGTTACATGTACTGTTTGCCACATGTTTAATGTAGCCTTCTCTGTCAGTGTTGAGTGTGAAATTTTGTGACTAAGACAGCATAGACACAGGACAAAACATCGCTCTCCCGTTCTGATTACAGTTTCAAACAGGTTCTCCCCACTATGACACACCCACTGAGACACCTGTTGAAAGTGTCCTAGTTATCAGAGATTTTATGTACGGAATGTAAAAATAGAAGCACCAACCATCATAGTCAAATGTTTACTGGGAGCCAGCACTCGTCATCAAAGCCAATTTAAACATGCTGGCAAAGTCAAAATGTAAATTTAATAAGATTATTATACACATTGGCACAAATGATGTTCTCTCCATCAGTCGGAGATCACTAAAGATAATATTATAGAGGTGTGTGAACTTGCTAGTACTTGCTAGTAATGTTGGACCCTGTAATATGCTCTGGCCCCCTCCCTGCTGACGAAATACATAGCAGACTGTCATCGCTAAACGGCTGGATGTTTAAGTGGTGTTTGCAGAATAATACAGGTTTCATAGATAATTGGAAAAATTTTTGGGGTACAACTGACCTGTTGAAAAGAGATGGCCCCATCCTTCCTGGGCTTATGCTGCTCTTCTATATAGCAATCTGGCACATAGTCTTGTTATTAATACTACTAATACTTAACTAACTGGGGCCCAGCTCAGGAAGCAGGCGTCACACGTCACATAAGCCACATAATTTACAATACACAGAATCATCTAAATATCATAAAGTAGAGACTGTCTGTCCCTCAGACTAGTAAATACAAAAAATGGCAATTGAATTCAATGGCAATTTATTAAATGTTAAACTATACATTATACAAACAAACATTAAGGCGTGGCTTGTTGAATATTAAATCTCTACCAATTCATTTTTTGTCAATGATATGATCACAGATCATAACCTAGATGTGTTTTGTTTGAAAGAAATGTGGCTAAAATCAGATGATTACATTATATTAAATCTGTCTATCCCCCAGAATTATTGGTATAAGCATGAGGCTTATCCGAAAGGGGGAGGGGTGCTGCATTTACAGGAATATTTACCCAGCTAGATGCCCATTTTTATGCCAATTTAAGACAAATACAGCCATTACCTGGATCACCCAAAAGCAGTGGGAATGTGATGAACTTTGTTATTAAACTTCCCATTATCTTTTTACCTACCTCCAGCTCCAGATCTTAGATTCTGCATTTTTGTTTCCTGCCTAGTAGCAGTGCTACTAATAGCAGTGTGATAACTGCAATTAGTAACATTATTCTTGTTTCCCTGTTTGTATTCCTCATTGCCTGACATTTGTCACAAAATCAGACCAGACAGTTTTTAAATCAATATAAAATTATGAATTATTATCATCTCTCCATTTTTAACCCCAAAAGTTACAAATTGCAGCTTTAATGTGCTAGATGACAACTGGCCCTCCCAGTTAAGCCTGGTTTGTCACAAGGTTTTTTATTCCATCCATCTATATGTAACATTTTATCTTCTGTCATGCATCATCTGCATGTAAGCTGGATTGGCATACGGCTTATTGATACCTGTCATCTATCATGTTAATTGACTAAATGTCACATAGACTCAAAAATACATACTGTTTTAGAAGGCTGTCTGGATACATTACCCTCTCAAAAATCACTATGGTAGGTACGAGCCGTTGCATACAATGACAGGTATTTCTGATGCATGTCCATTTATTTAAATGGTACAAATGTGTTGTAATTATCATCAGTTCAGTCAGCTTTATATTCATAAATCCATTACAATTTTAGTATACCTAATTAGTTTTACTAATATACATCCTGTAATGAAATTTGCAGTAATGCCTTGCCTGCATTTTGTGTTGTATGTTTCATGATTTTACTGTTTTTTGTGTTTTTATTAATTTCATTGTATGTTATGCCTGCCTTATTGCGGTGGAATAGGTTCAGAAGTCTGTTTACGGGTGATTAAATAGATATAGTTAGAGTGTGCACTCCCAACAGGTCTGAGCTTGTGCAACTTAACCAGAAGTGGTGCAAATAAGAGCGTGTTCTTGTAACAACTGATCCATTCCTCAGTCTGGCAGGATTTGCTAGTACACCTCTTCTGCCTCTGCTTCACTGGAACATCTGATTAACCATGATCTGAATGAAAGTTTTTAAAGGATTGGAAGGGGTGGGGTAGACCTGAAATAATCAGATAAAAAAAGAAAAATTTTGATGTGGGGCAGCCCCTTGCAGAGATTGAGTACATAGAGGCAAACATTGGCAGAATACACACACTATCATACATGCTCTACTGTCTAACATACCACTGAAAAACTTTCATAAACTACAAACAAACAAATATATATACATAATTACTTTAATAGTATATACAACTTATATAAATTATATAAGTTTGTGTGTGTGTTTGAATGCAAACAAAGCATATGATATATTTTCATATAAGTGACCTGTGTAGAATGATACAAAATCCTTTAAGTATTCTTATAATTTATTTAAGGGGAATAAATTTGTTATTTGATGTACAGTACAAGATTATGTTTTTTTGAGTCTTTTTAAGAAGAACTAAAAAACATGAAACATTAAATCCATATATATATCCAACACGATATTGTGCAATTTACACATCTAAAAAGTGTAGAAGTTTATTTTATGCCTAAAACACTTTGGGTATGAAAAAGTGCAATGCAAATAAATTGTTTAAATGTTATTACTGGACTACATGACATAAGGCATAACATGAAAAGAAGAAAGAAAACTTTATGGTATACAGAATATTTATTTTTAGTGAACTATCCCTTAAAGAAGGGTGCCTGATATCTGTGTGCATTCTCTTAAGGTAAAAGTGAAAGTATTGTGTCCATTTGGTAAACGGAAAATCTCAAGTAGGAATATAAAACCACACTGGGACATAAAATCTGAGAAAAAGAGAATAAATTAAAAAGTAAGTATCACTATTTTTAATAAATCTGAATGGTGTGAACTGATTTGTACAGCTGAACTTTCTGATGCTGGATTTATTATGTTACACGATACAATTATGAAATCAGAACGTAATATACAAACCTCTTGTACAAAAGCGAATGTTTTTATTTTAAACGGTCAGAGTGAAAGTTGTTCCTAATAAAGCAAGGAAACCAATTTCATAAGGCACAGCTGTAGTAACAATTTGTGCATTTGTTGACATGAAAAGTTGACATTCCAGTTAAGCATGTTGTGATGGCTTGAAATCAGTCAAACAGGTTGTTTTTTTGTTTCTGTTTCTAATTTTGCTCTCTGCCTAATCAGATGTCTTATTCACCTGAACTATGAGGTTAGGGTTATTCATAAAATTATATATACATTGACATGACATGCCTCTGTTAAGTTAATTTTCGGTTGGCTGTTTTGAAATGAAAACAACGAATGATTTAATATTCGGAATAGTTCTTTTCACCAAATGTCATGAGTTACTTTAGGTTATTACATGAATTTTTACAAAACCTGGGATGTATCTTATTGTTTTTCAGTGGTTGAAAATAACTTTATGAAGACCGACTGTGGCACGTGTAGGTTATAAAGTCTATAGTCTATACTGCAAGAAAAGGCATTTTACCAGCAATATTGTCAAAACACGAAAAGGCACTTAGTACCAAAATTTAGTACCATTTCAGTATCAACCCCTTGGCAGCATGGTTTTGGGACGTAACAGAGTATTGTAATATTTAAGCACATTGTAAATATACATGTATGTACTACTAATGTACTACAGTGTAAATATTATAACAAGCGTCAACTGTGTCACATGAATCATTCGTTTTGTATGCCATTTCATGGCAGTTATAAAACTTTTTCCCCACAATGTCAGCTTGACACTATGTGGAAAAGTGCTTCAGGCGCACCCGAATTTTAAATGTGTAAAACCAGGCCTATTTGTAGGCAAGTTCAAGGTCAAGTGACGTAGCATTGCGTGCCACAAAGCCTTTAAAAAGCAGCTGCAAAATACATCATCAGCTTGGTCTCGTCTGCACGACCTTTCTTCAGACCTGAGATGTGGCAAAGCGACGCAGCGTCTCGTTCCCCATCTCAGGGAATAGGAATACATACGTAACCCAAGAAGTTCCCTTTCAGGGGAACTCAATGCTGCATCAGCTTGACGCTATAAAGAAGATACATAAAGATTATTATTAATCTTAGATATAAAGATTATTATTAATATTAGATATAAAGATTATTTTACCATTATAGTTCTACTCTACATTTAATTGTGCAAGCACATCTATTGTTATTGTTAGGGGCCCAAGGAAGGAAGATAGTAACTCCAGGAACCCCTTATTAACTCATTTTGACATGTGTGCGTGAGAAGACTCCTATAAAGACACTTCCCCAACAAGGCACAGATGGTTGTTCTGCAGACCAACTTGGCTTTATGTCTCTGATAATAAAGTCTATCTTTTGGCATCAAAACCTTTGAAAAAGTCTTTGAGTGACCCTTCTAGGATGTGGCAGAAACCACAACACTGGACACAACAAATGAAGCCTCTTCTGCTCTGGTGAATCAAATGGCGGAGGACAGAAGGCTTGAAGTACCACTGGGTGACCAGCCGCAGTGGGCACCTTGGGGATATAGACTGGTCTAGGGTGCTTTAACAAAGTCAGGGGCAAAATCAAAGCAGGCAGGATCTACAGATAGAGCCCGTAGATCTCCTACACTTTTGAGGGATGTAAGAGCCAAAAGCAGAGCCACCTGTCAGAAACTTATTCAAGACTGACTCTAGGGGTTCAAACAGAGACAAAAATAAAACCCTTAGAACAATGGTAAGGTCCCAAGAAGGGACCCATGTGTTACAGAAAGGCCTGTAACACGTGGGTTCATTCTGGGATGAAACCCATTCATTTTTAGCCAGAACTGAAACGGTCTGACCTAACAGCCCCCGAATTTGAAGGATTGTCAAATGGTGGCCCAGCCAATCGCTGCCCACAGCAGCAAGGATGGACTCCACACATGCAGGAGAGAATTGTGCCTGCATTGTAGTGGAATCATAAATTACCCCCAGAAAAGTAGTTCTCTGAACTGGAAAAGCATACTCTTTTTGGGGTTGAGTCTCAGCCCTAAGCATCTCATATGAGCTATTGATCTCGATGCTGTGTAGCTACCTCTGGAGAGTTGGCCATGACCAGCCAGTCATCTATGTAGTTCAGAACGCAGATGCCCTGGAATCTCAGTGGAGCCAAGGCTGCATCCATGCACTTTGTGAAGGTACGGGGCGATAGAGCTAGGCTGAAAGGAAGTACTCAATACTGGTAGGCTTTACCCCTGAAAGTGAACCTGAGAAACTTCCTGTGTTCTGGCAAAATCTCAATGTAAAAATATGCATCCTATCATGGATCATTGGATCTATCATGACAAACCAATCCTCAAGCTGGATTTCACAGACGATTTGTTTGAGCGTCAACATCTTGAACTTGTATCTCCTAAGAGACCGATTCAAAGGGTGCAGATCCAATATGGGATGCAGCCCCCATCCTTTATTGGAAATATAAAGTATCGCTGTAAAAGCCTAGATCTCTCAAGTGTGGGGAACATGTTCTTCACCAAGAAAGTCTGTAGTTCCTGGGTCAACACTAAATTCTGCTCTCCTACCACAACAGTCTGTAAAATGCTGTTGAAACGAGGAGGACAGGAGGCATATACATTTTTCTGTATCCTCTCTCTATTGTTCTTAACTGCCATGGAGACAAACTGGGCAGAAGCTTCCACGCTGCCAGGAAGTCAGAGAGAGGTACCATGCTGTCTATCTGTCCAGTCTCCTGAAACAGAGGACTGGCAAGAGAAGTCTGGACTTATAAACCATCATGTGCTTCTACTCCCGAAACATCTGAGGTGGTGGTAAAAGTAGAAGCCCCCGCTGGGGGCTCCAAGAGGGGTTTGGCACAGTAGGAAGGTGTGCACAGGGAACCCCCTTGGTCAGTATGCGGCTGCTGGCGTCAGATGTTCTTCTCCTTCTTTTCAGCCTTTGAGGAGATCACGGTCCTCAAGTCAAGTCAAGTCAAGTTGAGCTTTATTGTCATTCCGCTATATGTGGGGACATACAGTGGAACGAAATGTCGTGCCTCACAGGACCACGGTGCTACATAAATACAGACATACAACAATGACGTGAAACAGTATAAATCTAAACACAAATACTAACAGAATTAGATTATAAATATACTATATATAAAGTTGCCTATACATAAACTATTAAATATAAACTATACAAATGTTCCACATAAATATTGCACGAGGAAAAAGAAAGTCAAGCACTGTTCCTGGCTGGAGAACAGTACAAGATGATCTGTAGTGCATGGGCTTGTAAACATACATGAGTCTTTTGTGGGATTATGTACCCCCAGTTGTAAAGTGACTAGTGCACATAGAGGAGAGTGTGCTACTGCAGGTGGTCTGTGCGGCCTACTCACCTGTGTGTAGCACACTCAGAATTGCACAAGGGAGAAATAAAGAAATATATATATATATATTTAAGAGGTATGAGGTTTTTTTCAGGGGGGGGCCGTGCTTGAGTTCAGGGCTCTCACAGCCTGGGGGAAAAAGCTGTTGAGCAGTCTGGCAGTGCGGGCTCTGATGCTCCGGTACCGTTTTCCTGACGGCAGGAGCTGGAAGAGACTGTGTGAGGGATGGGTGGGGTCCTTTACGATGCTGGTGGCTTTGTTGGAGCATCGTGAAAGGAAAATGTCCAGGATGGAGGGGAGAGGGGCACCGATGATCTTTGCAGCTGTGTTCACTGTCCGCTGGAGGGTCTTGCGGTCTGCGGCGCTGCAGTTCCCATACCAGACAGTGATGCAGCTGGTCAGCACACTCTCAATGGTTCCCCTGTAGAACATAGTGAGGATTGGTGGAGGGAGACTTGCTCTTTTCAGCCGGCGGAGAAAGTGTAGGCGCTGTTGTGCCTTTTTGGAGAGTGACGTGGTGTTGGTGGTCCAGGTGAGATCCTCTGTGATGTGCACCCCCAGGAATTTAGTGCTGCTGACTCTCTCCACAGTCGAGCTGTCGATGGTCAGTGGGGGGTGGTCAGTGGAGTTTCTCCTGAGGTCCATCACAACCTCCTTTGTCTTCTCCACATTGAGGGACAGGTTGTTCGCACCACACCATGCCGCTAGCTGTGCCACTTCCTCTCTGTAGTGCGTTTCATCGTTGTTGCTGATGAGACCTACCACCGTTGTGTCATCAGCGAACTTGATGATGTGGTTGGAGCTGAACTTGGCAGTGCAGTCGTGGGTCAGCAGTGTGAAGAGCAGCGGGCTGAGCACACAGCCTTGTGGGGCACCTGTGCTCAGTGTGGTAGTGCTCGAGGTGTTGTGGCCGACACGGACTGACTGGGGTCTTTCAGTTAAAAAGTCCAGAATCCAGTTACAGAGAGAGTTGTTAAGGCCCAGCAGGTGTAATTTATTAATGAGCTGTTGTGGGATTATTGTGTTGAATGCTGAGCTGAAGTCAATGAACATCATTCTTACATAAGTGTTCTTTTGGTCTAAATGGGTAAGAGCCAGGTGGAGGGTGGAGGAAATTGCATCATCCGTAGAGCGGTTTGGACGGTATGCAAACTGGAGCGGGTCGAGTGTGTTGGGGAGGCTGGTTTTTATGTGATTCATGACTAATCTCTCAAAGCACTTCATCATGATTGGAGTCAGTGCTATGGGACGATAGTCATTCAGACAGGACACAGGTGATTTCTTAGGTACCGGTATGATGGTTGTGGACTTGAGACACGTGGGGACGACTGCCTGGCTCAGCGAGATGTTGAAGATATCTGTTAGGACATCTGTCAGCTGTGCAGCACAGTCTCTCAGTACACGGCCAGGTATGTTGTCAGGACCTGTAGCCTTGCGTGGGTTAATCCTAGACAGGGTCTTCCTCACTACGGCTGGAGACAGACAGAGCGCCTGGTCGGTGGGGGGTGTGGGCAGTTTTTGTGCAGGTGTGTCATTCTGCATTTCAAACCGTGAATAAAACTGGTTAAGTGCATCTGGAAGGGATGTGTCGTCATCACAGGCCTGTGGCAGGGGCTTGTAGTCAGTGATGGTCTGAATGCCTCGCCACAGGCTCCGTGAGTCTCTGCTGTCTGTGAAGTGGTTATTGATTTTTTGTGCATATGACCGTTTTGCATTCTTGATGCCACAGGACAGGCTGGCTCTTGCTGTTTTTAGGGCTGCTTTATCTCCTGATCTGAATGCCTCATCTCTGGTCTTTAGCAGCCCACGAACCTTTGCCGTCATCCACGGCTTCTGGTTGGCACGTGTGGTGATGGTCTTTGTCACTGTCACATCATCAATGCACTTCTTGATATATGCACTCACTGTTTCAGTGTACTCATGCAGGTCGGTGCTGTTGTTGTAGGTGGCTGCCTCTTTAAACATGCTCCAGTCTGTAGTCTGAAAGCAGTCCTGCAGTGCTGAGGTAGCATCATCCGGCCAGACTGTGATGAGTTTTTGAACCGGTTTGGTGATTTTTAACAGTGGATTGTATGCTGGGATTAGCATAACAGAGATGTGATCGGAGTACCCGAGGTGGAGGCGGGGTTCAGCCCTGTACGCGTCTTTCTGTGTTGTGTAAACAAAGTCCAGTGTGTTATTTCCCCTTGTAGCAAAGTTCACATGTTGGTAGAACTTTGGCAAGACTGTCTTTAAGTTTGCGTGGTTAAAATCTCCGGCTATGATGAAAAAGCAGTCGGGGTTGTTTGTTTGTTGACCGCTGATGGCACTGTACAGCTCGCGAAGCGCGTCCTTAGCGTTTGCACACGGGGGGATGTAAACCGCGACAATAACAATGGCCGTGAACTCCCGCGGCAGATAGAACGGTCTGCACTTCACAAACATAACCTCCACCAGCGACGAACAGTGTTTAGTCACTACCGCAGCATTAATACACCATTCTCTGTTGACGTACACACACAAGCCGCCCCCGCGAGTCTTACCAGACAGTAATGAATCCCTGTCCGCTCTGTAGCAGGTTAGTCCGTGCAGCTGAATGGCGGAGTCCGGGATGTTGTCATTTAGCCATGTTTCAGTGAAAACAAACACACAGCAATCCCTTGACTCATGCTGTGTAGACCGACTGAGTTGAATTGAGTCCAGTTTATTTACCAATGAGCGAACGTTTGCGAGCGTTAATGATGGGATCGCTGGTCTGGTGGGGTTAGCCCTTAGCCTAGCTTGTACACCCCCGCGCTTGCCACGTTTCTGTCCCCTCTCACAGCGCCGGCGGCTTGTGCGGGTAGCATCAGTGGACAGGGCCGCGGTCTCAGGGTTCGGCTTCAGCAGCAGGCAGAGGCCTCGTAGCTTCTCGGTGGTTGCCGGCGAAAGCTGATGTTTGTACGCACTACCGATTTCCAAAAGGCTCTTGCGATCATATTTGTGTTTCCGAGCGTTTATCTGTTGATTTTGCGGAGAAATTAAACTGTTTGAAGACGAAGAGACGAGACTAACAGACATAAAAACACCATCTTTTGGACCCGGAGTAGCCGCTGCGTCCAACCGCGCCGCCATCTTTTTCAAAGATTTTCTGCAGATTTTCTGGATATTACTGCAGAGTGACAATGAAGGGCACTTAATGGTCCTGAGATTGAACCTACTCTTCGGCTATGAGGCCTGCGTAGGCTGTCTTCTTAGATCTCTGAGGGGGAGCTCAAGCAGCCATGTTGGCCTTCTGCTGCATGAACGGCAAGATCTGTGGCTCTGCGGAGATCCTGAACTGCGTCCTGTTATAACCCCCCACCTTGATCCAGGTCCTTAAGCAGGTCAGCCTGGTACGCCTGCAAAACTGCCATGGTGTAAAATCACAGAGCGGGCTTCTGAAGCTGGCGTGCTCATCCAATTTGGCGGAGAGCGCAAGAGAAAAGGTGGGGCCAGTCTCTCGCTGCTCGTTCACCAAATTGATCTGTGAGCCCCACGAGTGAAGCCTCCACTCTGCCTCGGCAGAAGAGGGACCTCTTCTGTTTCTCTGAAAAGGCTTTGTGGCACGCAGTGCTACATCAGTTGAGCTTAAACTAGGCCTGATTTTACATGTGTTCAGACTTGGGCACATCTGAAGCATTTTTTCCCATAGCATCAAGCTGACGCAGTGTCGAGTCCTCTTGAAAGGGAACATTAGTTTTTCATTTGTACTCTATTCAAGCATTTTTATACAGTTATGATGCATTTGGTCCAATCTATTTGTTGACTATTTTTAATATGTATAAAAAATTAAGTATTGATATAAATATGAATAACTTAAATATAGCAGATTTTTGTCACAATTAATGACAAATTAATTATTTTCCTTGAACAGGTTGTGTTTGAAAACTAGTTAGTATATTAGCAAGTTTTTAAATAGCTTGCCCAACATGGTTTCTTGTTTCACATTCACTTTCAGTAAAATGTAATGCCCTATAGATTGCATGACAGTTGACATTTTGGAACTCACCTTTATCTGATTTATATGATTTATAATTTGGCGTAATTAAAACGTAAATATTATTTAGTTATCTGTTGGTCCCCCATATTTGTCAGACAAGTATTGCACCAGAGGTTAGAACTGTAGTAAAAATTTGTGAGAAACACTTTCACATGAAAATAAGGCTTTATCTTTGAAATCATTATTCAGGTAGCGTGGATGCATAGGTTCATGTTGTTTATGCCAAATTATGACCCTATCTAAATGTTGCTGCAATGTTTCCCAATTATATATTGTCCACTTTTATTGTCCTTATCTCATTCAAGGTTTGACAAGTTGTGCATTTAGAGATGCTCTTCTGTCTAATAAAGTGGCTGGTGAAAGTACATATTTCATACGACAGCTCCAACCTGACACTTTTTTAGCTTAGTACAGAGTTCATTAAAGACATTTACTGTAGTAAAGACTTGCGTGATAAAGTTGAGGAACTAAATCCATATTTACATGTGCATCATTCTAACAGTCTAATCACATTCCTTCAGTGTCCATAGATACGGCTGTCTGATGCTTCACTGGAGTTTTACTGAAACTCTTTATTTACCAATAGCAGTGGTGCAATGATGCAATTCCGTGATTTTACCGATTTTAAATATCGAGTGTAAGCCTTCTCATTCATGTACATTGATCCTACTGTTCACCCTGTTTTATTAAAAGGTTAATTTATTGAAAATTCATTGTGACGGAAAACTGATTTCAGGAGCTTGAGTACAATATCTTATCACTTATGAAGAATGTGCTTAAGAGGTTGAAGGCACTACTGAGTCCAGATTACCCAGCATACTCAGAGAGAGAGGAGGTGGATGATAAGGGTCAAAGCAAAATTAAGAAATGGATTCTGAAGATCACACTGCACATCCTGAGGAATTTGCACCACACAGACCTTGCTAACATATTACAGGCAAGTAAGCTCTGAGTCCTGTGATTATTATTACTAAATGTTATGCATAACCCCAGTTTTCTGAACAAATGGAGGGAGCATATTTTTATTTTATGGGGCTTTTCATACTGGGCACATTGCTGCAGTCCGATTGATCTGATCATATAGCATGTATTAGTCTTAAAAATGTCTATCACCCTAAATAAAATTGGAGTGAAGAATTTACTCACTAGATTTTATCTGTTTTTGTTTTCTGCTCAGAATTGATTTCTGTGTGCCAACAAAAACTAAAATCCAGACTAAAGAAGAAAGTTAAGAGAGTTAATGAAGGAATATCAAATCACAAATATTCCACTGTAAATGAGATTTACACAGAGCTCTACATCACAGAGGGAGAGAGTGGAGAGATTAGTAATGAGCACGAGGTGAGACAGATTGAGACAGCATCCAGGAGACCAGAAACACAGGAAATGGCAATCAAATGCAATTACATCTTTAAACCCTTACCTGGACAAAACAAACACATCAGAACTGTGCTGGAAGGAATTGCTGGAATTGGAAAAACAGTATCTGTGCAGAAGTTTATTTTGGACTGGGCTGAAGGAAAAGCAAACCAGGATGTTCACTTCATATTTCCACTACCTTTTAGAGAGCTGAATCTGATAAAGGAGAAAAATCTCAGTTTAATTGAGCTTCTTTGTCATTTTTTCACAGAAGTAAAAGAGCTAACCGATTATAATAACAACAAGGTCATGTTCATATTTGATGGTTTGGATGAATGTACACTACATTTAAATTTCCAAAAACATCAGAGCTTGTCTAATGTGAAAGAATCAGCCTCTGTGGATGTGCTTTTAACCAACCTCATTAAGGGGAATCTGCTACCTTCTGCTCTGCTCTGGATCACCTCTCGGCCAGCAGCAGCCAATAAGATTCCTCCTGAGTGTTTTAACCAGGTCACAGAAGTACGAGGCTTCAGTGACCCTCAGAAAGATGAGTACTTCAGGAACAGAATAAATGACCAGAGTCTGGCCAATAGAGTCATTACACACATCAAATCATCAAAAAGTCTGTACATCATGTGTCACATACCAGTCTTCTGTTGGGTTTCAGCCACTGTTCTAGAGAGAATGTTGGCTGAAGAAGAGAGTGCAGAGATCCCCACAACTCTCACTCAAATGTTCATGCACTTTCTAATATATCTAACTAAACTGAAAACCCACAAATATGATGGTAAATTTGATAATTTTCAGCAGGCTGGAAAGAGTCTTCTGTCACTGGGAAAACTGGCTTTTCAACAGCTAGAGAAAGGGAACCTGATTTTTTTTGAGGAGGACCTGAGAGGGTGTGACATTGATATCAGAGAAGCATCAGTGTACTCAGGAGTTTGTACCCAGATCTTTAGAGAGGAATTTGGACTTTGCCTGGGAAAGGTGTTTAGCTTTGTTCACCTAAGCATTCAGGAGTTTCTTGCTGCTTTATACAAGTTTATGTCCTTTGTTCAGGACAAGAAACACACGTCATTTGATTCTCTAACTGAGTCTCTAAAGAGGGAAGTGGACAAGGCCTTACAAAGTGAGAGTGGACACCTGGACCTTTTCCTCCGCTTTCTTCTGGGTCTCTCACTGGAGTCCAATCAAATTCTTCTACAAGGTCTACTGACGAAGAAACAAAGAAGCTCTCACAATAGAAACAAAATAGTCAAGTACATTAAGATGAAGATCAAGAAGAATCCATCCCCAGAAAAATCCATCTATCTGTTCTACTGTCTAAATGAACTGAATGATCATTCTCTGGTACAGGAAGTCCAAGCATATGTAAGCAGCACAGTAGGTGTCAGTCATCTTTCTGCTGTTCAGTGGTCAGCCCTCGTGTTTGTGCTGCTGAACTCAGCAGATAAGATGGATGGGTTTCAACTGAGTAAATATAATTCATCAGAAGAATGTCTTCTGAGACTGATGCCAGTTGTCAAAGCATCTAGAAAATCAGAGTGAGTACTTAATGTAAAACTTACCAATAGTTTATTTTTTATTGGTCTATACCTGTAAGGAGACTCTAAGGGGACCTTAAATCCACAGACTTTTGCATTTGAAAGAGAAAATGTGCACATGAACACAAGAAACCTCTGCATGCGCACAAACAATTGTTCATGTATGGAGAAGTATATTTTATTTGAATCATTAAACAGACCAGTTAAAATTTTAGTTTATAGCTTATTTCTCTTGTGTCCCATTGTACTATGAACAAAATGAGAGCATCTCCACCTCAATCTATGGAGCTGGCCCAACATTTGGAATTCATGCTGAATACATAAGATGACATTTTTCAATACCTGAGTATTCCTTTTGCCAAAACAGATATAAACTATAAATTGCCTTTTAGATGTCACTGAGTGATATCTATGTCGGAATACAAGAACAGAAACAATGTCCCTTTGAATTTGTGCACATACAAACTTTTATTTACTCCACAGTAAGATCCAGTGATGCATAAAATGGGCTTCATAAACTGGAAATTGTAATGAGCACATGAAAAATATGTGTGGTTGAAATTTTTGGTGTTCACACAAAAGTTTCTCGTGTGCAGGTGAAATTCTTATGCTAACCAAATTTACATTTAGTAGATTACACTTTCACAAGAACAACTGTATTGTATGTTAAACAAGTTATGTTCTTATGGCAACTGAATAGTACTTGCAGGTGCAGTTCACAAAGCCAGAGGACTGACTTTTGGTCAGTGGTGGAAAAAGACTGGGAAAGCTGCAGATTTATCGAAGTTCGATAAACAACAAATTGTGGAAGCTTGTTGATCTCGTAAACAGCATGCCATGTGGGTGGCTCGTGTGCCACTGTAATAAGTATGTGTCAAAAGTGGTACACAGATGGCTAAACAATGAACCATCCTCCCACCTTGTGTTATTGATGCCAGAGGCGAACAGAGGCTGTCACAAAGGGCCACAGTGCAACAAATCAGTAGCTACAACAGTGGGACCAGGGCAATGTGTAACAGCACACAGTTCATTGCAGCCCTCTGCGTATGGGCCTGCATTGCTGATGACAGAGACAGGTCCCCATGCTAACTGCATGCCATCGGCAATGCTGCATGAAATGGGCCCAATATCATCGAGATTGGACTGTGGATGACTGAAAGAAAGTGGCCTGGTCTGACAAATCAAGATTCCTGGTGCATCACATCGATAGCTGAGCATGGATACACCGATTACCAACAGAGGCTATGGCACCTAGATGCACTGTTAGGTAGACACAGGTCTGGGATAATGAGGCCTGAAGTATCTCAAGAAAACATCAGCTACAGTTTATCACCAGCATAAACAATATGCCACAGTCTCCATCCCCCTCTGGCATCAATATCAAAGGTTCAGCATTTGGCCATAACAATTTGTCCTTTATTAAACTCCAAAATATTGTCAGCTTTTCCCATTCTGACACACTCTACTGACTGAAAGCCAGTCCTCAGGTGGTATATATAAAGCTCTGTGAACTGCATCTACAGCATCATTCGGTTGCCAAATGTGCTTATTGTTCTAGGCTAGGGGTGCTCATAATATAATGGTTAATCGGTGTATAATATAATATGAACAACTCTTAAAATTTATTATTTAATATTATGCAGTGGAAACTTTCTTCCATACTCATTTGCACAAAGTCTTGGGATTTTTTATTTTGCACAGGTCTCTTGGGGCTCAGTAAAAAATTAAACATTAGATCATGAAAATGTTTAAATATAGAAGCATGCAGTTTTAAATTAATTATTAAAACACATTTCTATAGTTAGCATTATATAGTTGTTAGGTGTATAATTCTGTACTGTACATAATTGTGTACAGTTAATATTGTTATTTTTAAATGAATGCAGCTATGTTTTTATTTTATTCTCAGTCTGAGTGACTGTAAGCTCACAGAGAAAATCTGTTCAGCACTGGCCTCAGTGGTCTGCTCAAATGCTTCATGTCTGAGAGAGTTGAACCTGAGTCACAACAACCTGCAGGATCCAGGAGTAAAGCTGGTCTCTGCTGGACTGGAAAATCCACACTGTAAACTGGAGACATTGCAGTAAGATTTTTAACAAAACAATTTTTTTCACAGATAAAAGGAAATTGTGTAACATGACACTTCACATTATTAGCTTATTAAACATAAAGACAAAATAAGCACAAAATAAGATATTTTTACAAATCAAAAGATCTATCAAACATCAGTTTATTACAGAAACCTGTTTACATGCAAATTAATAAGCCAGCTATGCAGAAAATCATGTTTACCTGAAATTTCGAGATGTAGCAATGTAAACATTCACTTTGTTAATTCAAATGTCGCTGGGGAATCTGCTATGTTATTGTATAGGGTTTGGAGATACCAGCATGGGGTGTTACCCAGATTGTTTTGGCCACTGCTCAATTAAGAGGTCTTCATCTCCATTGTGTAGGGGTTGGAGAGGAAGATGAACACCTACCTAAAGTGATGGCTAGACATCGGCCTTTATAATGCAGGCGGCAAGCTGCAGCTACCATAAACATTAGTGATCAGTAAAGATGCAAGAGTAAGTCATGCAGGCATTGAGGTCAAAACAGATTGTAAAGTAAGTAGTCAGCCGCCAGAGGGCTTGGGCAGTGGAGCACCTGCAGCATGCCAACATTTTGGGTTCAGTAGCCCATGGTAGGCAGGATCTAGGTTGTTTTACAAGCTGGCAGGATCTAGGCAGGATCTAGGTTGTTTTACAAGTAGCCAAATGGGGCTAATACAAAGGACCAGCGTGACATGGTACATGCAGAGGAAGGTGTGCCAGGCAGTAAAGGAAAGTCAACACAGCAGAACTGTAGCCATGAGCAAGCAGGGCAGCTGGATGAGGTGGGAGTGTATGTGTGAAAGTGCGCTGACTTGGCAGACTTCTGGAGCATGAAAGAGCACCAGATGTTTTGTTGTGTTCTTTGTATAATGTTACGCTTACTCCATCAAACCTCCAAAATGGGGGTTGGCAGAGAAATAATCCATACCAATGTCAGACCTTATATTGTTCTCTGGTCTAAAGGTACCAAACAGGTGGTACTTATTGAGTTATACAGTACACTGGGAGGAGAAGGCACATGAATGCAAGCTGAAGAAATATCATTCTTTTATCCTCAAGTGATAACGGAATGTACAGAAGGCCTGGAAACTGCCAGTGGAAGTCGGATGCGGGGCCACTCAGGGCAGTTCTGGAATGCTCTTGGATTGCTTGGGAATGAGGACCCAGCTAGGAATTGTCTGACAGAGAACATTACAGAGATCCCGACATCCTGGTAAATTTGAACAAAGCAGAATGAATGAGCGAAGGCAGAGCGGACCTAGTGATGGGCTAACAGAATTGTGCCAAAACTGTAAGCACAGCTAAAAGAAAGACAGATCATTACATATCGGATAATTTCAGGAAAATATTTCTGCTACATACACATTTTAGACATTTGCAACTTCCTTTTGCAGTTCTTTGACCCTTTATTGTCTTGCTTACAAATCACTGTTTACAGGCTTGCAATACTTTGGATGGATTTCACTGCAAAAAATAAAAAGTGTAATATGAAATTGCAGTTTCACAACAAGAATTTCACTTGTGAGAGAAACTAAAATGCTGCAGATATTGTTTTCCTATGCTCACACCTTGATTGACACCTTTACGCTTGTAATCTTATGCAGGCTTTCACAAATCTTACCTCATAGTCACTTGGCCATGAATGGATTAAGCATGCTGTGACACTTGCGTGTCTCCCTGGTCAAGGGTGTATAGATAAAGATGGGTTGAAGAGCGACGTGACGGGCAGTAAAGTATTTTATTTCCAGTTTAAGAAAAAACACAAAACAAAATTTGCGCTTGGGCTTTTCAGCATTCCACTATCATAGCACAAAACTCTCTGTAGCTCCATGTCCAGTCCTTGCTCTCTTCCTCGACCCCAACCTTCTGCTGCAGCCCCATTTTAACCTGTCTCTTGACTCACTGCAAAACGAAAACAGCTGTTAGGATTCATTACAAGGGAGGCGTTTCCCTTAACCATTTCGTCT